>CAMXCT020000291.1:224704-402204 GCA_947184155.2 Cladocopium goreaui | reverse complement strand
CATCGATTTTCTACATGTGAGCATGTTCACCACATCATCATGCCAACCCCAAGGGGTTTGATACATTTTGGCATGGCCACCATCACTACATCATCATGTCACCTCCAAGCTTTCAAGAGAAGGTTAGTTCGCAAAAATGCAAGTTGCGGACGATGGTCATGGTTAGAATTCACACCATCATGTTCACCACATCATCATGCCAACCCCAACTAATGTATTTACGAGCTTGGGTTTAGACAGAAAAAAGCGGGAGGGGGGATTGGGGGAGGGCGCGGCGCCTCCCCCCAAAGCAGAATGCAAGCACCTCTTCTCACATGTTACGTTGCTAGTTTTCAAGAGAAAATAAGTAATGTGATACTCAGGGATGTAAATACTGTGCAAAATGCATCTTGCATGAAAAGTCACGTATTTACAGATGCGGAAGCTTGGGTTTAGAAAAAAAGCGGGTGGGGGGGATTGGGGGGAGGGCAGGCACCGCCCAAAGCAGAATGCAAGCATCTCTTCTCACATGTAATCCTGTCAGCTTTCCAGAGAAGGTTAGTTCGCAAAAATGCAAGTTGCGGACGATGGTCATGGTTAGCATTCACACCATCATGTTCACGACATCATCATGCCCACCTCAACTAATGTATTTACGCGCTTGGGTTTAAACAGAAAAAAGCGAGAAGGATGGATTTGGGGGCAGGGCGCGGCGCCTCCCCCCAAAGCAGAATGAAAGCACCTCTTCTCACATGTAATGTTGCTAGTTTTCAACAGAAGGTTACTTCGCAAAAATCGCAACCTGGCAACCCCAACTAATGTAACTTGGGTTTAGTTTAGATATAAAAGAGCGGGAGGGGGGATAGGGTTGTTTCCTTCCTTCCTTCCTTCCTCCCTCCCTCCCCTCCCTCCCTCCCTCCCTCCCTCCCTCCCTTCCTTCCTTCCTTCCTTCCTTCCTTCCTTCCTGCCCCTTCCTGCCCCTTCCTTCCTTCCTTCTTTTCTCGTTTGGTTTTTTTGTTTAATCCTTGTTTTTTCTTTGATCCCTATTTTTTTTGCTCCCTCTCCCAGACACTGCCAGCAAGGACCTTGAGGGAAGGGTTTGTGCCGCAATACGGTCTCTGATTCCACAAGGAGGCCCTTCTTCCGCAGGACACTGGTATGGCTTTCAAGCGCAAATTCAACCCCAAGATGGTCTCCTTGGAAAAGGCTTTTGAAGCCACCGTAGACCTCAACAACATCAGCCCGTTTGAGAGCTCTCCTCTTAGGCATACCTAAGCGATCACCATGCTTTGCCCGGGAAGTAGGGCCAGAGATCTCAGCATAAAGTCCTCAAGCGCGTGGCTTCCTGCAAAAATACCTGCATCATCGGCAAATGGCATGAGATTGCAAAAGGCTTTCTCACGGCTCACTGCAGCTTGGTGGTAGAAGTCCTTTCTATCTAATGCACAGCCAACCAAATGATACCCACGAGGGCAATGCAGCGAAACCATAGCATGACCTGATGGCAAATTTCTGAAGGCCCTGAAGGGTGCATCTCATAGCTGTTGAACCATCTGCGATCTCCAATCTGCCTATCAACAGTGTCGCTCTTGTGATTGTTGAACACACGACAAGAAAAGCCAGAAGGGTGAGGTTCATGAAAGAGAGCCAGCAGCCCACGGGCATCCCACAGCCTCAACAACTTCAAGTTTTCCGCTTTGCTCTCAAACTTCATGCTAGGACCCGCAGAGAAAGAGCTGAGACCATGTTGTAAGAACTGAGGGTCATAAAAGGGAAGCCAAAGAAAGCTATCAAGGTGTTCCCCCATAGGCCAACTTCCAGTCCCGCTCAACTTCAACCTATCAGCATCCAAAGACCGATAAGGGTTCACTGGAGAGTGGCGGGCCTTATCTTCCACCATTGTGGCATTGTCACAGCAGGCATGGCAAAGACAGGCACGGGAAGCAGAAGTTAAAGTTAACACATACATAGTTACCACCTACCGCAAGCACGGGAAGCAGAAATTATCGCAGTGTTCACACCTTGAAGGCTTGGACCAGTTTGGCGATAGCAAGCATGACGAGTGGGGAAGCAGAAGTTACCACCCTGAAGTGTAGCACTGTTGTGGAGTTGTGAGGGCAGGCACCCCCCAAAGCAGAATGCAAGCATCTCTTCTCACATGTAAACCGTCAGCTTCCCAGAGAAGGTTAGTCCGCAAAAATGCAAGTTGCGGACGATGGTCATGGTTAGCATTCACACCATCATGTTCACGACATCATCTTGCCAACCCCAACTAATGTATTTACGAGCTTGGGTTTAAATATAAAAAAGCGGGAGGGGGGGATTGGGGGGAAGGCACAGTGAAAGCACCTCTTCTCACATGTAATGTTGCTAGTTTTCAAGAGAAGGTTACTTCGCAAAAATCGCAACCTGTCAACCCCAACTAATGTAACTTGGGTTTAGATATAAAAGGGCGGGAGGGGGGGATAGGGTTGTTTCCTTCCTTCCTTCCTCCCTCCCTCCCTCCCTCCCTTCCTTCCTTCCTTCCTTCCTTTCTCGTTTTTTTTGATACGTGATGTTTTTTTTTTTTATCCCTATTTTTTGTTTGATCCCTATTTGCTTTTTTTGATCCCTCTACCGAGGCCAAGATACGTACGTGTGTGTGTACATAAATATAAATATATATATATATACAGTCATTCTGGGATAGATAGCATATGGAAATGTCAAGACATTAGCTCGAAATAAGGTCACTAATATGTTTGACAATTCAATTTTCTATCTGCTTCCGGCTGACCAAGAATCAGAAACCATGAAGTGACACAACACATGAATAGTGTTTGGATGTGGAGAGTTGCGTAGAATTGCATATATGTATGCATATTTGTATGTACATTCACGTCTGCGTATATATATATATTTATATTTATATTTATATTTATATTTACACCCCATGATTCTGTGTATATATATATATATATTATACATCTATTATTTATTTCAACCAGTGTCCTCTATATACAGGCTTCTGTGTTCCCAGGGACGTGTCCGTACAAGGTTGGTTTCGAACTATGTTCGAACTATGTTCGTTTTGACGTTTTAATTTGGGGAATTGCACCTCATGATGATGTCTTATGTAATTTTGACGTTTTAGTTGATGTTTTGTCTTGACCCTGGGTACATTTTGAGGCCTGGATATAGGGGACTCTGGTCACTGGTTGATATTACATATTATACGTTATTATGTAATATTATAAAACAGTATGCAGTATTTTTTATACATTATATACACATTATTTTTACAGTGTGGCTGATCTTCCTGGTGTACACATTTGAGAACACAAACGCGCTTGAACATATATTTATTTGTGTTTTGGTTGGTGTTCTTTGTTTTGGTCTGATCCGGTCAATTTCTAAGACCCCATTCAATCCACCAAAGGAAATTGTTGACACCGGCAGTAGACGTTGTCCTCAATGTTCTGAAAATTTCCTTATGTAAGAAGTAATGTTGCAGTTCATGTTCTAAAGCAGGGCGTATGGAGTAAATGACGTTGCAAATGACGTTGCAAAAAATCAATCGAATCGGGGTGTCAAAATTAATGGGGGTTCCAAACCCTTTTTCGTGACCCTGCCCATTGATTTTGAAACCCCCATTCAAGGGAAATTTTTTACTTGACGGTATATAACATTTGGTCATTTGGTCATTTAAAATTGTGTGTACAATAGTAATTTTCACCGGGATCATATGGCTCTAAGTTCTGCTGCCTTTGATTGGCATGGTCATAAGTCATGAGTCAGGTTGTGTGGTTTTGAGCCGAGAGGTGAGCCAAGCACTGCGTTGATAGATGGCGTTTTGGGTGCGGGATACAGAAAGCGTCGCAGAATTCAGATACTTTTGGGAGGAGAAGCCAATGACGTTGTGGCGTGGCCTGTTTGTAGGCAAACAGCGAGCAGTTTATAGACAATTGCAGCATGCACAATATTCAGGCCAAACCAAAACACACCATCTTATTTTATTTTATGCTGAATACTTATGAAGTTTAAATTTAAACTTGGCAAGGTTGATCGCTGGGTTGAAAGAAAACTTTCTGCCAACAGTTTTCTGGTTCAGTGTTTCTGCTGTGGTTGGTTCGATTTCTATTCCAAGGATTTTTCAACTTGAGTATCCCTTTCCCAACTTCTCAGATCTTGTCACGTTTTCAAATTTAATGTTTGCTTGCCGGCGAAGTGGCTTTACCAAACCCGGGTTTTCAATACTGCGTGTTTTTAGCCAAAACATGAAATGGAACTTGGTTTTCCCGTTCTCTTCTCTTTCAACTTGGGGCCCCCATGGGGTTGCAAGTTGCAAGCTTGGAGATTCTGTGAGAAAAGCATGGTCAACCTGGCATTCTCAGAGCCTTCCCAGGACGAGCAAGAGCAGAAGCATTTTGAGTTTCTGAACATGGCATATCACAGTTCAACATAGTTTCAGACATAGTTCAAGACATAGTTCAAGACATGAACTTATAGAGGATGCAAGCCTAAAATGGTCGTTTCGAACTATTTCGAACTATTTCGAACTATGTTCGAACTATGTTGCTGGCAACGTTTTCGTTTTGAAAAGGTGGAGTAGTGTGAGTCAGGATTGGCCCTGCTTTGCAGGACGGACCTCAGCGATCAGGAAAGGCAAATGAGAAGTTGCACGCTATCAAAAAAAAACTTGGTTTGCTCAGTGCCGGGCCAAGGCCTTTCACCCAGACACTTGAGAAGCCACGATGGGATATGTTGAACAAACGAGAATTGGTGAAGTTGGATGTGGAAGTCGCCAGATTGAAGGCCAGGCTTGGCCAGACTGACGGACTGTTGGGGACATTGCTCATTGCTAATCCTTTCGATATCCTTTCGCCGCATGGGCCCATGATTTCCAAATCAGAAATGAGAAAGATCCACAGAGTTTCCGTAATGTATTGTTACTTCATTTTCCTAATATCTTTCAGACTAGGACAGCCCAGAGAGCAACTTACTTTGTGCTACTTCATTCATTACTGACTTACTGCTACATTTCTGAAAAGTAAAGCCAAGCTAAGAACATTTGACTTTAACTTATTATTATTATTACTTGACTATAACCTGACTATAACCTTAACTTACAACTTACAATTTGAACCTATAACTTTATATAACTTAAAACTGTCAAAACAGACCTAAAAAATAAAAACATATGTTTTTCTGCTGGCTTTTACCGTGCACTTGAACCGTTCCAAACCGTTCGAAGGTAAAAACAGCCCAAAAGCGAAATAGTTCGAAATAGTTCGAAATAGTTCGATGCCTCTTGAACCGTTCCAAACCGTTCGAGGGCACAGGAAAAAATGACACTTGAACCGTTCCAAACCGTTCGACGGGGGCCACTTATACTGGCTGATGTTGGATCATATTTTGTTATTTTTTTTTATGATGTTAATATCTTTTGACATCTTTTGACTTTATTTTGATAACTTGTCACTTTATCTTTTTTGACGTTATCTTATGATTCTTTGATGTTTTGGACACCAGTCAAACCAAACCAGTCAAATTAAAACGTCAAAACCACTTGGCATTCTGACGCAGGCGGTGCCACAGGGGGAATGGTTTTGATCCCCACGTGAAAATTCTTTGGGAATGATGAATATGAATATAGGCATTTCCCCTTGGTCACCTGGAATTTTGGAGAAATCAAATGAGAGGGTTAGATACCATCATCCACCCAGTTCGCCTTTTGCCGCAATGAACAACATCGGAAGCTACATCGTATAATTATATACATTGTTACATTGGTCTTACTTTGGGCTACTGGTTCTTCAAAGTCATGTGTTTATCTTGGCCAAAACGTCAGTTGCAACGTCATTTACTACATAAGCCCTGCTTTAGAACATAAACTACAACATTACTTCTTACATAAGGAAATTTTCAGAACATTGAGGACAACGTCTACGGACGGTGTCAACACTGATAGAGGACACTGGTTGAAATAATATATTATATATATACATATCATATAAACAACATTGAAAGACATTATTGACTTCCGGAACATCACATTCGTCATTTGGGCAGCTAGCATCACAAGTAAAGACCTGACTATACCAAACCGAAAGCACGCACCCTTTTAGAACGAAGAATGCACTACCCCCAAGCCCCAAAGTTACGTGGGAATCTTCTGTCAGGGATACCATGTTCCTCCACTACAAAAGATCACCCAACGTCGCTGCATTGGGACTTCGGACTCATGTTTTTTCCGCATCGGCCGAGGCCAGTGGGAACGCGGAAACCGTGTTGTTTTAGTCAAGTGAGTCAAGTGGGATCGGGTCAACATGACGCTTTGAAGCTTTCAATTTTTCAGATTGATCCATTGCCTTATGACAACACCAAACAGATATGTTGAACAAAAACTATGAAGCCCTGTGGCTTCAAAACAACAATTGGGTGGGACACGACCCTCTGCATGTTTTTCAATTTGATAACATAACTCTAGAACATCACCATATTCTCAAGTTCGGTAAATCATCGAACTAAATGGGCCATCTATACCATAGCAAACTGTAACAAATTGCCAGAGAGTAGCCCTCTGAAGTGCTGACGGCACTGGCAATCTCATGGGCCCAACTGCTGCTGATTGCGGCGGGTCCAAGATCTACAACTTGATACGTGTAGCCATGTAGCCACTTAGCCACCAGCAGCATCAATGAAGGCTACTGGATAAGGATCTGGATCTGTCAATACCTGGAGAGGAATCACCAAACATCCAAATGTTCCCTTAAACGGATTTCGAGTGGATTTTGAGGTCATTCTGTCTAAGACTTTGTTTGGTCACATGTAAAATAACAACTCCGCACCGAAAACGATCAGCAGTCACCAAGATCACCTGGACACCTGGCACACCTCTGGTCCCATCATTTTTGGGCGCCATCATCGTGATGGGATACCCCCTCTCTCGTCTGCTAGTAAATCATGGATTTTTCCTGATGTTTTGCGAACTGGAAAATCACCATGCATTTTTCATGGGAAAATCCACTATTTCGACTGGGCCATTTTCAATAGCTATGTTAGCTTACCAGAGGGTATCCATTTTTGTTTCAACAATGTTTGGCATGATTCCTTATGGTTGCCAATCATCATTTCAGTCTGGTTCATTACTATCATTTTCCATGTCACACTGGCAACAAATTGCGAGCACATCATTTTCAAACACACCAACCATCACATATCATATTGTTGATTTATTGTTGATAATATATCTGATGATATCCCAATTCACTACCGACTGTTAGTATGTGTTGGGGGACCAAAGAAAGGAATCTTAAGACTATCAGACTATCATCACGAATGTCCCTAATATATATATATATATACATATATATATATATAAGATATTAACTTCGTTGTGATAGTCTTAGGTGGACATATTGTGGTACTCCCAATTCATGGCAATTCTTCCCATATCCAGTCTGAATTCCTAAAAAAATTTGCTCACGCGCGGCGAGACTGCGCAGCGAGAGCAAAACCCACCTGGCAATCGGTGAAATGGTTGCAGAATCATTGGATGTTTGCCGTTTGCATATTCTCTTCCATTAAAATTTCCATTTGGATGTGGGTCAAAATGGAAGACCTAGGGGACCACAGATGTGAATGTCTAGTTTAGTATTAACCATCCAATTATTGGGGTACCTAATTTTGACCCATATCCATTTAAATTTCCATTTATAAAAGGAAACCCTGCGACACGTCTACAGTCAGTGGATTTTAATCACCATGAACAGATCTTCTGACTATAAACAATATGAAAAGAAATCATTTGGTGACCACAATGGTCTAGGAGTTTTCCTGTAAGTGTATCCCATATTCCCCCCAAATTCCAGACAGCAAGCAATCGGAAAATCATCAACACGCTGGAACTAACAAGGAATTCATCAACCACATTTTATGATATTCTATGGGATCATGGTAGATCACCAATCTGTCCAATAAGGTGGGGCGATCTTATTAGAAATCACTGCGGACGGGGGACACCGAAAAAAAGCTGATGATCCCGTGTTTGCCTTTTTCAATCCAAGACAGTGTGCAAGTGTACGCCTGTCATTCTTGAGTACGAGATGGTATGTGGGTGCATGCCAAAATGGGGTGTGGCAGATGTTCACAGTTGTCGCTTTCCTGCTAGATACTGTAGAGTCTAGATAGATAGATAAAAAGATAGGTAGATAGATAAATATATAGATATATAGATAGACAGGTAGAAAGGTAGGTGGGTAGGCAGGTAGGTAGATAGGCAACCGTGTTGATAGACAATTACTGTAGATAGATAGGCAAACAGACTAGATGTCCTAAGAAAAGAATCGTACAAGTAAAACATAGTAAAACATAATATAACCATACTATTAGTAGACCAAACAATTCTAGTCAGTAAATAAATGGACAACAACCAAAGATTTATTTTAAAAAAAACTACAAACACAATGTCATACATAGTACTGTAAATATCAGTAAATCAGGCAGAAAATCACGTCCAGAAGCAGCCTGGACGCCCTCATTCTCATACAAGGTGGGGCCCCCAAACGATAGCTAAGTTGGTAAACATAACCCCAACAACTATAGCTCATGGGCTTCATAACCAGTTTATTTATAAGTGGAGGGCCCACCCTGTACCTATACGATCCAGTCATCCTAAAGCCTGAGTTTCTGTTCAATGTTGTTTGTTTTTGAACAAAGGCCAACACGGTGTTAAAAAGTCTTGAAGAAATCATCATCCATAGCCAAACATGTCGAAGTCCCTTTTTTGGTGTTGGAAGGTTTGGGCCACTGCTGAATTCATTAAGTCCTCAGTCCCAATCCACCTGCAAATTCTCTCGGTCGTACACCGTGTAGTACCTCCAACCATCAAAGAGAAAGTTGTTCTGGTGAAATCTCTGCTGAAGCATCTGTCTCTAAAGCAAACAAGGAGGCATTGATAGACAACCCTGGGCTGGTGAGATTTTAATTCATGATGCTATGCCACGGTACCACTTGTTTCCAGTCGTTATATATATATGTGTATATATATATATAACATGTGTGTATATACCAATCTCTGTTTTGTCCATCATCTCAAGTTATCCAGTTGACTTTTTGCCTTGCTCGCTTCACCAGGCAATGCTGGGGCATCACCAGTTGGGGATGGGTCAAAGCTATCCACCTCGAACAACTTCTCAATGGATCAATACCCCAGCAACATCCCACAGCCCCAGCAGGCTCCCTCCTTGGATGTGCAATTTAGGGATTGGTGTTCAACCTATGTATGACATTACCCATTGTTCAAGTGGGAATAAATATATATATATATACATATATTCCTGAATGCCATTGCCAATGGTAGATACAATGCAAACAAACAACTAGTTAACTTATATTCTATATATATATATACATACTTTTAGTACACACATCTGCAAATCTGTTGCAACATCAAAGGATGCGATAGGATTACACTATCCATTGGTCCTTTTCCCCAGTGACCCGCTCACTTGCGCAGGAAGGGGTCGCCAAAGATGAAGAGCGGGCCCTTGGGCGGTGGGACATCCATGGTCATCAGCGCCACAGTACAGCTGTGTCCATCGCGATCCACGTAGTCCTGGTCTGGGATGTGGGCCGGTACCGGCACTGAAAGGACATGGCTGGGATTTTATGGATGTTCATGAGCCGCTTCTTTATGCCTTTTTGAGTTTTTAATGGCTTTAATCTGTCACCATGTCTGGATTTTTGCAGTCACAACTTTGAAAGCAATGGGGTCATGACTGGAACATTATGATGGTGAACATGTCGGTATACGGACAAATGTTGTGTATTGTACAGTATACTCTATATACATATATATATATATAGTAGGGATTAAATACAAGACATGCTGTGTATATATATATATATATACATACTATATATACTATGTACATGCTGTGTATTTACAATTTGATTGGTGATGTCAAGTTGGGATTATGGTATCTACTAGGGATTAATCAACTACCACCCAAGAAAAATGGTCGATGAATGTCGATGAAAAAAAGGGTTCAACCTCAGCGGAACCTTCTCCCTATAGGTACCTACCTTCCCGGGGGGGCGGGTTATTGATCCTAACTTGACATAATATTTCATATATTTTATATGCACACTTTTCGCAGTGGGAAGCTCGAGCTTCCAATCAAAACACACTTGACACAATCAATGCATGTTCCACTAGGCTACTTGACTGGTGTCAAGCTTGGCTCATGGGATGGGACCCTGGCAGCCGAAAAAGGGACCCTGGAGATAGCCATGGTCCCGTCCCCATGGTTTCAGAACCACTTTTCGCCAAACAACCATGGTTTTTATGGCAGGCTCTTGAAACAAATTGTACAGTTTTAAACAGTCGGTCAATGAAAAAAATGCTTCGTCAATGTGCTTTCCTTGCACTTCTACAAACATCAACCTTTGGATGCTTCAGCAACTCATTTCTCCCTCTGGTTTGTAAACCCCCCTTTCAGGCTTTCTCCGCCCTTTTCAAGCATTCCGTCAAAAATATGGAATAAATTCCCTGTGGGGCAAAATCCCTGTGTCCGAATCAGCATTTTCTACCAAAACCACTTCACCACGCTACCATAATCCCTGCCATTTTACCACTCCACTGTGGCCAGAAAGTGATGTCCTCTGGGCTGAGGCTCAAAGTATGGTTGCCCATCACAAAGCCCAACTCCTGCGCTGCGAAACTGCAAAGAACAGCTTGGCACTTCGTCAAGCAGGCCGATGATAGTGCACAACAAAAAAGGTATGATGAATGTATATATATATATGTGTATTGTGTATATAGATTATATATATATACAATATATATATATATATATTGCTGTGTAGGCGTTTGATTTCCTCCTGTTTCAGGAAATGATGGTAAGTTTGGTTTCTATCTTTATTGATAGAATGATATAGGCTTAATATATATTAAACAATCCAGGGGCATCCATCGCTACAAAAATTTTTGGCAAACAGGTCATTCGATACATATATTGATTTCTCGAGCACTTATTACACTTCGTAACATAAACTGACCACCTCGAGCAAATTCTGAACATTCGAGCGTTTTTACTTTTTCTACCCATTTCCACTCCCCTTCCATGTACCTTGGGGTTGCTGAGCCGTTTGGCTCTTGGAGGGTTTCCCGTAAAGCCTTTGGCCTTTACTGGTGCGCCCTTCTGGATGTATGCTTTGTGCACCCATAAGTAGTTCCTCAAAGTATGCCTGGGCTGCACAGGTATGGACATGGCCTGCAATGAGTGAGCCTGGGAAAATTCAGGTGCCCACCTCCTGTGCTTTTCTGGGGTGACTGGTCCAGTTTACATACATTATAGTTGATGTCGGGGTAAAGAAAGCAAACCAAAATGAGCCAATCTTGACAAAACATGCATGATTCATGTTGTGAGAATATTTCCGCCACTCTGCAGCCAGTGATTTGCTGCAGGGAAAAGATAGGGCTAGATTCCTGGTGCATTCATCAGGGGTCTTGCTGCCATGTCGGCTGTGACACTATCATCTCCAGTTGCTGAAGCCTGGTCTCAAAGTGAACAACTGGTTTCTAGGGCCTCGAGAGGAAAGTTGGTTGTTTGTTCTAATGATTGCATTGGCCGTGAAGATTTGATTCCCAACGAAGAAGTGATTTCCCCGGTTCTTGCAACCCTGGGCTTGCGGACTACTGTGGACTGCATATATGAACATGTGGAAATGTTCATGCATTGGGCCCGCCCCAGAGGGAAGGGCTCATTGAACCGTCCCTAAACATTTGCATTAAGTAAAAGCTTTTTCATATTGGATGGGTTGACCTCTTTCCCTGCCCACTTAAAAAAATCATAATCCAACTACAGTGATGGGGACATACACCCTGCCAATTAAGGTGGTTTAGTTCGAGTGGAAGCGTGGAAGATCAAACGCTTGGTGTCGGTCTTCAGCCGCAGTGCAAAGAGAGGACATTACCCGAGAGAATGTGTGATTCGTAGGATCTACGAAGCTGCAGGGATCCCTTTGCCAGCAAAAGCATGTCCCTAGATTGCAAGGATCAAACCATTTGAAATGATTTGATGAACAAGATCAATTTCCTTTCCTATATGTTTGTTATTTGAATTATCCCATCACTTGGACTTAAAACATCTCATAAGATATCCCATCACTTAAAAACATCCCATTATTGCACATGGCTATACTGGCTATACCCAGGTTCACGGGAAGCTTCGTCTGATCACGATGATGGATATGATTCTGAAAGTGGTGAAAGCTCTTGCACAACTACAGTTACTTGGCCTCTAACCCCTGAACCAATATGCATGACACAAACATCCATGGGGGTTGTGGCAAATGAATTACATAAGCCTTGAGCTCAGGATTGTGAAGTTGAAGATGCAGAGATGGATGCTGAACTTGATGACACCACTGACTGTGGAGGTAGGACCCTCTGTCTTTCCTACAGGGTACATGTTATTTATAGGGGTCACTGGGGTTGAAGTAGGTTGACTGATACTCCTTTTTTTGATCTGCCCCTCATAAGCCTGCCACCGCCCTTGCTGCCATGTTGCCACCTGGAGGTGCTTTGGAAGTTGCTGATCATATGGCTGCACTCAGCCTTGGCGCAGGTGCAACACCGTCGGAAGTCACAGCGACCCCATGTCCATCCCCACGAGGAGTCTTTGATTGCTAGCATGTGGGTGCTTGATATGTCTTAACCATGGCTATTGCATCGCAAATTTAATCTATCGGATCATTATCATCGGAAAAACATGGCCACATTATCCATGCATCTTTTTGGGGATGTTACTTGTGATTATTTGCGGGAGGATCTCCTGCTATGGACTTGCCAAGCACTGAGAAAGTGTACAAGCATGACGTCACCTACCAGGAAGGTTCCTTTGAATGTAAGACCTGTGGAACTATTGCCAGCACCATGGATGCCATCACCTCTCAGCCCTGCACCAGACGTGGGGTATCTGGTGAGGTTCCTGGCAAATCCGGCGATTGCATGTGTCGGTTGATTGAGTTTTCCTTCGATTGGCCCACCAAAGTTCAGGAGATGATTGGGGAACAGGTTGATGAAACTTGGGAAGTCCACCCGAAAAATGGTAGAACCTTCAGGATTACCAGCTATAAGGGTGAGCTCTACTACGATGGTGAGGTTCCCAAAAAGAATCAATTCCCTTTGATGCTCTCAACAGTCCCCAAAGAAAAAATCGTTGAAGAAGCTGAAGAAGAGCTTGAACGACTTAAGCTTGAAGAAGATCTGCTTAGTGAGATGCTTCAACTTGCAGAACTTGAGTCCCAAGTCAACTCCACAGTTCCAGCTTCCAGTGATGCAGCACCTTCAAGTCTTCTTTACAGTAGCTTGGTGAGATTAGGCCATACCACACATATATTATTTACCCAAGATGCATGTAATATAAATACCAAAAGGTCACAGCCATTGAGGCTTCCATCAAAATGACTCTATTTCTCTAGATGTTGGGATCTTCTGGGAACGTGGCCTAGGTTGTGGCCTTTTTGTATCTGAGGCAAGGGAGACATCGACAACCTTGAGACGTTACCCTTCAGTGGCGACATGGATGCAAGCGTGGCATTTGCTGAATCCCAGGACTGAATCTGGTATCCTTCTAAAATAGTGTTCATTTTATTCCAATTCGGTCCATATATTGTATAAAGCAGCTAAGCTCAAAAGTATACAGATCATATATTCTATGCACATTTGGCATCTTACCCTTTCCCTACAGGAGCCAAGCGCAGAGAGTCCCAAAAGATTTGCAGATATGCATTGTACTGGAACCACTCTGGAGTTGCTTCCCACCGAAGTGCCTGCTCACCCTCCAGCCCCCGAAGAACCGAAGTTGCCTGAGCCAGGGGTGAGCAACCCTGCCGTGGTTCGTGAAGTGATGGGTTGGGGTTTGAACAAAGAGGAAGCCATAGCAAAGGCCATTGAGATCCAAAACAGAAAGCAACAGGAGGAAGAAATCAAGGAGTGTGATGTCAAAGTTTCAGAATCAAAGGTGAAGGAGGAGGTGGGTGAGAGTGAGGAGTGTGAGAGTGAGGAGTGTGAGAGTGAGGAGTGTGAGAGTGAGGAGTGTGAGAGCAAAAGGTTGAATGAGGAAGCCGAACCTGCAAAGGAGTCAGCCCTTGACAATCGGCCAGCAGTACTGGACTGTTTGCCACATCTCTCTCCCAAAGAACAGGTAGAAAATATGCGGGCGGCTGGTGGCAGAGGCCGTGGCCGAGGGAAGGGAAAAGGTAAAGGTCGAGGAGCTAAGGCCAAGAGAAAACATTCCAGCGATGACAGTGGCGAGGAATCGTCATCTGAGGATGAAGAGGTTGAAGAAGCAAAAATGGCTAAGAGTTCAAAGAAAACTGAGAAGGCCGTGGCAAAGAGAAGGGCTCGGTCCAAGAAGGCGGAGAAGACAGAAGAGAAGGCAGCTGAAGGTGAGGCTTATGATGGAAAGCCAAAGAAGACCAAAGGGAAGGGATTCGGTGACAAGAAGCCTAAGGCTGAAGATGGAAAGAAGAAGAGAGGGAAGAAGGCAGAAGGTGAGGAGATTCCTCAGACTGAGGATGGAAAGAAGAAGAAGAGAGGGAAGAAGGCAGAAGGTGAGGAGATTCCTCAGACTGAGGATGGAAAGAAGAAGACAAGAGGGAAGACGACAAAAGGTGAGAAGAATCCTGAGACTGAGGAGGGAAAGCATGAGGAAAAGACAGACGAGAAGAAGGCAAAAAGAAAGACCAGAAGCAAAAAGGCGGCAGTTAACAAAGATGAGGAAGATCATGAAGAGAAGACGGCAGATGAGAAGAAGAATGGAAGTGTGACTGACCGCAAAAAGAAGAGAGTGGCTGAGACTGGAAGTACCAGACTGAAGAAGTCAAAGGGTCAGGAAACCAAGGACCCAGAGAATGCAAAGAATGAGAAGGCTGAGAAGAAGACCAGAAAGCGAAAGAAAGATGATGCAGAGAATGATGATGATGCAGAAAATGAGACAGAGCAACAGAAGCTGGAGAAAGAGCGGAAAGCTGAGAGAAGCCGAAAGAGTTCGGCCTACTGTGCAGCAAGGAAGAAGGCTTTGGAAGATGGCCTGAATGAAGCAGAAGCAAAGGAGAAGGGCAGAGAGGCACCTAGCCCACATAAATAGTTTCAAACAATATATCACTCACCTTCAGTGGAAATTATATACGATATAGTGGCAAGACACTGTAAAATTTCTAGTAAGTCAACTGTGGTTGAGTGAATTGGCCCTTTGTCTTAATTCAATACTGCATTGGCCCTTTTGTATCTCAGGCCTACAAATCCTGCAGCTGATCACCATGATCTACTATGACATCGCCGTGTGTGATTGGGTTTATTGGGTGTCTGGCCCACTGTTGGCTGGTACTTGGTTTGGGGTGATATCACGTGAGCAACAGCTGCCTTAAGACATGAAGTGCACAGTGGCCTTTATGTGTCCATATGACTGCAGCTGAGAACATGTGACAATCTTTGGGGATCCGAATGCTATCGATGAGTCAAAAAAGGAGTTTGCAGAGCCTTGCAATTATATCAAATCATATATGACATATATTATTCCATGTGTAGTGGTGGCCCCCACGCAGGTGCTTCATGCCACTCTCTGAGGGGTGGGCCATTCGAGCGGCTAGCTGTGGAGGTGCCACCCAGCCTTGGCGATGCACTTGTTTGCAGATTCGGTTGGGATCCAATTGGGTTGATCACTTCAGCATCCCGCAGTCCTTTTGCTGCAATCCGTCAATTTAGGGCCCTACTTGAGCCATGGAATCTGAATCGCTAGTGGTCAATTTGCTTCAGGTGAAAGCGCCCAAGGCTAGGTTAGATTTCGTTTGCTGATATGCATGTGGAATTCCCCCATCAGAAGTAGGCATAGTTTTACTTAGAACCGATGCTCCTCAGGTTCTGGTGGGGATCGTGCTTCTCCTCATGTGGTCGGAGAACATCGACATTCAGCCTAGGTTTCACCTACTGGATCTATTTGCAGGTGGTGCTGCAGCCACAAAGGTTTGGACTCTAGAACAAAATTAGATTCGAATCATATAGAATGGTCTGCATGATCACTTTTTCATATGAAAATGATTTTTGTGGATCATATCCTAGGAATGCCCATGGCTACACCTGCGCAAGCATAGACGAGATGTATTGCAAGGGGGAGAGGACAATGGATTTCCTCTCTCCTGCTGGCTGGTTGTTTCCTAGCTGGTATTAATTTCCCCCCTCTAAAATGGTCCTATAAATTGTTGCCCGTGCTCAGGCTGGCTGTTTGGGCGATCCTATGTGAGCACCCGGAAGCACTCAACCTAATGGGTCCTGAGTGTGGGAGTTGGGGAGTGCCAGCAAGAGGAACAAGCATGCGAAATTTCATCAACATATTTGGAGCCCTTCACTTGGCTTTTGTGTCAAATGCTGAGATGACAGTAAGCCGGATCCTAGAACTAAGTTCGGTACTTATTTTATTTTAAAATATCTGCAGAATATATGATCCGATATGGTTTTCTTCTAGCCTGATTGGTACCTGAACTGTCCCTTTTCTGAGTATAGTACTTTTGGGCTACTTGATTCTGGCGAAGCATGGCTACTTTGTACTTGAACAACCAGCTGGGTCTTTGCTGAAGAAGCACCGTCGGTGGGAGAAGTTCGCAAATGAAACAGCATACGTGTTTTCGATCAACCATATGGAAATGTTTGCTATTCCAATTCTTCATCCCCAAATTTCAAGGACCCTATTTTTTAGATGGGAGTTTGGTGACTTTTGCAATTGCATTTAGCACCCAAAAATATGATGACTGATGCCTGTTTGAGGTATATGAAATTCGTTTCTGGATGATGCTGCTGGGAGCTTCAAGCCCAAAGCCCACTGATGTATATTCAAATGGTTCGTGGATTAGTGGTCTCAACATTGGCCCCCTCACGAAAGACTTCAAGCAGAAGAACTCCAAACTCCAGACAACCCGCCAGAGCCTAAGTATAAATATAATATATATGCATAGTGATGGAATTCATGTACAGTACCAAAATCCAGCTTTATTGTCCAATAGCCACCAGGCCGCTATGTCAACAAAGATGGTGTCTTGAAGTTTACGGGGACATCGGGATTGAAGCTATCTGCGTCTAGGTCTTAGTATACTTTCACCTCCTCATTACAGCCTGGCCCACTTTGGCTAAGCTGCCCCACTTCCTCTCGATCCAGGTGCTATCCTGAAGGATTTGCCAAACGCTTGTTGCAATGCTGGGAAGGCCGTCGAGCACTACCAGGACATCTGCGTCACAAGCATTATGTTGATACATCACTTACTGATAGAGAACTCTTTGCCAAAATGCCCTTCACTGATGCATGGGTGGATGCATCCATGTGTGAAGTATGGAAGTACTTGTACCACTGCAAGCATGTGGTCATTCCAAATTCGTGGGTTGACACAATGGCCACCTTTGACAAAGAGATCACTGATCACGTTATTTGGTTGCATGTAGGCTAAACAGCTGTCAAATACAATATCATATGGATTGTATTTTTCTCTTATGCTGAGGTTTGTGTGCCAGATGATCAACTACAAGAATACAACAAGGCTTGCACAAATTCAGTCTGATCTAATTGGATCAAATTCGATGAACTAATTTTTGGGTTTTTCGACCCAATTTGATGAAAATAGGGAAAAATCTCGAGCGAAAATACATGCAAAACGAGCGCAAATCTGCGCAAAAAAGTGCAAACGAGTGCAAATCTCAAAAGTGTATCAAACCCTTTTTCGGATTTCGTGCATTTTGTGAATTTTTGATTTGTGTAGTCTGGATCAAATAGGATGCCTGTGCCTTCAATCTCTTGTGCTACCCTAGATCGGGGTATTGCCATGACTACAGCTGCGGAGAATGCTGTTCCAATGGAGCCTAGTGATTTGAATGCCAAGATAGCAGCCCCCAAGCTGAATTAAATATGTTTCAATTGTGAAGCATTTATATAACAGCCTTGTGTAAATGGAATGAAACATATGCAGCACAAAATATTGTATCCATACCTCGTGTTCCACCCAATGTTGCTCAGGAATCTCGGGCTAGGATTGCGGCCATGCAGTCACGACTGTCTTCCTCGAAGGCTGCTGGCCCTGCCTTGGAAATTCCAGGCTGGGTTTGTGATGGCCATGCTGGGTGGGTGTTATGAGATATTACATTGACCACTTAATATATTAAGTCACAGGGCTATTTGGGAAATCTCATACAAGCTAATATGGCCATCAAACCCTATGTCCAGGTGCTCCTGCACTGGCTTCATCTACGGGGAAGTTTGTAGCTGGGAATCGTCCCAGGCGGTTGGCTTCAGTGGAGACACTCCCACACTCATCCATGCGATCTTTTGAGTCTTCTTCAGTTGATGAGATGCAGGTGGAATCTAGGTGGAGGGTTGAGGATCATGAGGAAAGGAAGGCTCGAAAATCTCTCCCGGTGGAGATCCCTGATACTCTGCCAGCCCCTGATACTCTGCCAGCCAGCTCTGAGGGCAAGGCTCCTGCCACAGGCCAAGATGTCTTGGAACTTAAGGTGCCTGCCGAAGTTCCAGAAAGCACGGGTGAGCATCCCGAGACCATGGGTGTTCCAATGGGAGCCAATGATGATGGGTCTATGGTTGAGAATCCTGATTTGACTGGTAACGATGAAGATGGGATTTCCCTGGGTTACTCGCCGGGTTCAACACATCGGACTTCAGAGCATTCAAAGACCAGTGGAAGCAAAACTGTTGCCAAGAAGTTTGACAAGTACTACCACAAGAAGCTAGGTTGCAATATAATTGTTAATTGTTGTTGGTATGCTCCCAATTCCTACATACAGCTGGTCTGAATTTTTTCCATGATCAGGATGCGTCGATACTGTGATCCTACTTGCAAGAAGCAATGCACAGCTTCGAAAGAGGTCCTGGAGCTGTACAAATCTGAAACTGGCCGTCCTTTGGCTAATATCATATATCGTATGCACAATATGCACATATGTTCAAACATTTTGGACCATGGTCATGATTAAAAAACATCCTAAGGTGAGAAGCTCAAAGGCCTCCTGCAGAAGCACGGGAACTTCAAAGAGGTCGAGGTTGCTATCAAAAAGTGGTATAAGAAAACCCAGTCTGATGGCAAGCAGGGTCGGTGGGTCACAAAGACATACCTGTCTGATGAATGCCGTTACTCGAAGACATTTGGTTGCAATCTATAGTTCAAACAGTATGCATATGGATTGTGTCAACAGCTCCCTTGTATATAACTAGATGCCTTTAGGATGTCAGCTTGAGGACCATGATCGACAACTCATGGAAGTGGGCGGCTTCTCGAAATTTACTTCGGAAGAACAGTGTCCATGGTGAAGAAGAAGCAAAGTTGGTCATTGCTGAGACGTTTGATAGTAAGAATGAGAATGGTGAACTCATGGAATGGTCTGGTGAAGCTGAGTGTGAGGATAGGGGTTAGGGTTCAACCAACACCAACAAAAACTTAATCTGTCTTTTAAAATTTGTTCTGTACAGTAACATGGGTAGTGATGTGGCATTTCTGTTCACTGGAGGACCCAGATGGCAGCCTGATGGATTCCCATCTCGTTCCTGATGATGATTTCCCACTGGCCGGTCCTGCCTCTGGTGAATCGGAGCAGGCAGTCAAGGAGGCTGCTGCAGTTGCTGCCTCCACTGGCAGCAGCAAGGGGTCACTGGAATTGACTATAGCATGACAGGTCATATATGATTTGAACCAGAAAATGAATATGTGGGAATCTTAAGCATTGGGCGTTGCAATGACTTAGGCACACTGTCTTCCCCACACTTCAGAAGAACCAGTCGCCCTTCAGCATCCTTCCCAATTTCATCAAATGCTTGGGAGTGAAGATCGATACAGCGTTTGCCCAACAGGACTCGGTTACAATTGAACCTGATATTTTTAGGATGGGATTTCCATTGCTTCACTATCAACTGATATAGAACAAATTCCAGGAGAAGCTCGAGAAAATGCAGATCCCTCGTGCCACTGAGCATCTTGCAGCAAGGTATATACTATAGGTCATACTAGGTTAAACCACACTGGTGTACACATTCAATTTAATATTATATAAGTTCCTGGGGTCTGCAGCCTGTTCTGAGGATGGCCCAACAGATTAGCCGCCTTGTGAAGCAGCTCGAGGACAAGTACAAGGAGCTGAGCAACAAGGAGGCTGATTACCTGGCAGCAAGTGATACGAGGCAGTGGGACTTGTTTTCTATGAGCCAACCTGTGTAACAGTTCTGTACTTTCACCTCAACTTCAATAATTGATTTTATCATATATTTGATGCCTCGTCTGTGGCCAGTTCTTTGGAGACCAAGAAGAAAGAGATCATGCATGATTTCGCTACCTGTACCAAAACTGATGTGACGTTGAACAATTACATCACTCGCAGCAAGAGCCTTTTCTGATTTTAACAATTCAAAAGTTCAAATTCACACATGATGCTCTTCACAAAGAAAACTGGTGTTCTCATTCATTGTTCTGTTTTGGCTACCCGCTACCTATAAGGAACATCAGGCCATCGCCTGCTGCCAGTGTGAAGAGCAACAGTGACAAGGACAAGGACAAGAAGGAGAAGAAGTCAGCAAAGGAGGGTAAGTGTAAGGGAGGGAAGCCGAAGGCTGACCCCGGCACAGAGCTTAAGACCAAGTCTAAGAAAAAAAAGACTAGCAAAAAGCACTAGTCTTGTCATATGATTTTGTGTTGGTGTTGGCAAAGCGCCATTCACCCAATGCTTGTGTGCAAGTGTCCATAGATACTTGTCACCATGACAGAAGTTGATCGGGGATCTGATTTGATGTTCGCTCGGGGAAAATCTACAGCTGCAGATATAGATTCTGATCGTCTTCCAGTGGTGGGATTTAAGAGTTCATATAAACATGGATAGACTTTCCCATCCCCACGCAGGCCTTGAGGATGAACAAGATGATTTGCAAGATTCCCCAGGCCTGTCGGAGTCAGTCGACTGCTGCATGGGTCATAGGAGGTTCATGTCAAAAATTGGTTTGGGGAAACAGAATCTTAAGGGGTTCCCCATATCATACTGTTCATTGGGATGGGTATTCCATATTCCTGGATATTATATAGTACTGACCTGCCCAGGGAACAGCGATACTTCGTGTGGAGACCTTGCTGAAGCTCTACTTCGCGATGCAGAACAAGGGGTCACCTAGCTCAACTAAAAGTGGTTGCAAGTTAATTAATTCAAATCCTCCATTTATAAATAAATTAATCCCGCTTCTCTGGCCAAGGCTACATCATCGACCCATGTGATTCGCTTGGCAGCAGCGGCAGCCAAGAGGGACCGAAAGTTAGGCACTGATGTTTGAAAAAAAATAATTTAATGGACCATGCAATGAAGGGTATATACATAAGAATTATAGCATATAGTCCATTGTACTTTCCCCTGAAGGTGTTGTGGATCCAAAGGTCAACAAACTGGCCCGATACCGGTCATCCAAGAGTGGAAAAGCTGGGAAGAATGCAGCTCGTGATTTTCACCGACTATTACATCGAGATGGAAAACTATTCCCTGTGACAATATCCACACCTATGATTCCAATTCGCCGAAAAGTTCGGGGTAAACATGGGAAGCGGCGCAGTCGAGAAAAATTAGAGAAGTTTCCATGCCTGGTCCTATCTAGTTGGATGGAAGAGATTCTTCGTGTGTGTCCCAAGTTCATGTGTGGCGGTCACGACCCTTGCACTCAAGAAGGGCTCCAACAAGTTCAACACATGTTCAAACAGTTTTGGGATGATTTCAAAAGTGTACAGCCTGGACACCCGATATACCAGCGGACAGCTGATGAACAAATGAGAACTGTGCCTATTGCCATTCATGGCGACGAGGGTCGAGGTTTGGGAAAAACCCCAATCCTAGTTTTGTCGTACCAGCTGATCATTCCCCACACTGGACCTGATTGCCTCAATATGTCACAGTCACTTAGATGTACAATTCAGAAAAGGTTTGTTGGGGTGGTTCCAATGCAAAGTCAATTTTATTATGGAATATCAGGGAATATGTTTTGGCTTTCTCTTTATAGATTATCCCTCACACCTGTTAGGCATTCCTTCACCACTCGGCTTCTGTTTACTTTGGTGCCATCAACATGGTATTGCAAAGATGATGCAACAATCGATGGTCTGCACCAATGCCTGGCTGACGACTTGTGCAGCTTGTTCCACGAAGGTTTACCTGTCAAGGTTCGACAGCAAAACAAGGGGTATCTTTTTCAAAATCTAGGGGATCTAACCTATTTCAACCTCAGGCTCAAATCAAATACCACTTGCATTGTGCCCTGAGGTTGGTGAGGACAAAGCTGAGATGAATTTCTATGTGGCGGCTATTGGCTGCAAAGGTGATTGGCCTTGGGTTCGTAAAGCCTTTCATTTGGCAAGTGGGTACCGGTCAACACGCGTATGTCACCTTTGCCCCTCAGAAGTTTCCTGTCATAAAAATAATCACCAATTTTCACATATCTTCCCCCAAAATGAACTTATATTTTTTTGAGACTGGAAAAGATTGACTATATAACTGTACCATATAATATGTGAATCCTGGGGGTTCCCTTAAGGACTGGTGGGATGTGAGTTCTACAGGGCAACTTCGGACCTGGCAGGGAAGGATCCCTACACCTTTCAAACAGAACAAGGTTTCCCCATTGCGTTCCGTTCCAGGGTTTGAAACTCCAGACTGCATACGGCCTGACCTCATGCATTGCTTCAATATTGGTATTGGTGGTGATCTTGCAGCCAGTGGTTTGATGGCCTCATGTCGAATGTCAATCTTTGGAGAAGGTTCGTTGGACAAACGTCTTGATGAAGCCCATGATAGGTTTGACACATGGTGCTCCCAGAACAAGAAGACGGCTTCAATCAAATCATTTGAAAAAAAGAAATTCAAAGTGATAACGTTTCTTGACTGTCTTAAGCATGATTTTATTTGGGGGATGCTCCAGTTCTTAAATATAATAAGCTTGCCATCCTTTTCACCTCCATGGCCCACTCCCTGCCTCTCTCAGGAGCTACGACTTTCCGCAAGGAACTGGCAGAGCACACGACACGGCCTTGGTTTGCAAATGGCTGGCATCAGAGCTTAATGACTTGGATGACCTGGATGTTGCCATTTGGAGGGATTTTTATCACCCCATTTTTTTGCCAAACCGCAATTGTACTTGATTTGGGGATCCAAATATTGTAATCAAGTTTATGGGGAGTTTGGCTGTTTAAAAGATTGGCCCCCAATGGAATCTAAGCTTAGGGTATACTTGTTGGGTGAAATTGGGAATATAACCCCAAAAAAATATCGAATATATGGATCCATACCCAACATCAGTAAACCACATCTCCATGGCCATTCACAAAGTTCCCCCCAAAAAAATAATCATAACATCATCAAGGATGCTGCAGATGTTGATCTATTTCGTCTACTGAAATGGACCCTGAGCAGTTCCAACAAGTTCATGTCAAAGCTTCACAAAAAGGGTGTCTTCATGGACCGTGCCAGTGCCCGCTCTATCTTAATGTTTGGCTTCAACAGCGCTGATTTTTGATTGCATCTATTTCTGACTTGGTTAGATTTTGTGGGATGGGACATGTTCGGCCCAATGTTGAACCAACCCATGATGGATCTAAGGAGGGATATGGTGGATTGGCCTCTTTGTGCTCAGCTCGCAAGTGGGCTTTATTTAGGATGCGTCCTAAACTCCACCTCTATGCCCACTCCCCGACACCTACTTGCAATATACATATTATAGTTTCATCTCTTCTTTTTGGGCCCCGTAGACAGACCACCAATGGGAAATTATTTTTTGAAAGTCACCACCCAGGAGAGCTATGGAACTACAGCTTCTTCAAAGTAGAGAGGATGAAAAAATCTTCAATGTGATGAGTTCCAGCCCTTTAATTTATGATATTTTTATCCCCTCAACTGTTTTGGGTTTATGATCATAGTATACGGTACCTTATTTTTCGAGCCAATTGCATGGCCATGTCCCAGGTTGGGCATGTTGGAGTGATGAAGATTTTGTTGGAAAAGTTTGCAGGATCGTTCGTCGGCTGAATGCTAGCAACTTAGTTGCGTGGTGAACCATCAGCCGTT
Organism: Cladocopium goreaui; assembly: GCA_947184155.2. Taxonomy (NCBI): domain Eukaryota; class Dinophyceae; order Suessiales; family Symbiodiniaceae; genus Cladocopium; species Cladocopium goreaui. The sequence continues at coordinate 378,101 of CAMXCT020000291.1, read as the reverse complement.
GCCTCATGAAATACAAAAGTTACTTTGAGACCCGCCACAGATGACTTAAAGTCACTGGGTCCCAGACTATGTGATGCTGGAGATAAAGTCCAGAAAGTACGTGAAGAGAAGGGCTGCTTGGGAAAAGGTGGCTGGCACTGGGGTTGTTGAGGGCCCTCAAAAACCAATCGAGCGTTTTATAAACAAACGTGCACTTTCTAGCAATCGAGCGCAAATCAATCATCACGAGCAGAAATAATTCGATACAGAAATTAATGTATCATTGGAGGGTCTTGGATGGTAAACAAATGATAATAGTCCAAACCATACATAGACGTAGACATACATAGCCATGGAAAATCCACCCATTTTTCAATAGGTACAGTAAACCATCTATAAATGGGCCATTTTCCATGGCTATGTTAAATAGCCAGAGGGTAATCAATCTCGTTTTCATTTTAGACCCAAATACCAAATATGTTGCGCAAGCAATTCCCGTATCGTATACGTATACATTCCAATGAAATACCCGTTGAATCCCCATATGCAACCAGTTCAGTCTCAATCTGTCTTGGTCAAATCCCAGAAATTTTCTTCGTGGAATCCACATGGTTTTATCTCCTTTCAGTTTTTTCTGGTTGTTGCACTTCGCCATCACTTGACCCGTAACCTTCACCGCTCCGGCAGGGAGAAGAAGTTGGAACAGTCTTCAGCGACCTTCAACCTGCTGGATGAAGCTTGGGGATGGCGGGGATCTATCTGGGTGTGTCGGAAAAATTAAAAACATTTATTAGATACCAGAGAATTTGGGTAATCCCCTCAGCTTTAAAAAAAAAGAATACGGTATCTAGTGACAGCTATGCCCTCATGGTGCCTAATTGCCAGATATTACACGCTTAGGAAAGGAATCTATATCAAATATCATCAAATAAGTTAGACTATGTTTAGACTCAACATCAATAAACAACAAAAAAAATCATGAGATAAGACTCTTAGGTCTCCCTCATCTGGTCAACTCAGCGGGCGGCCATCCATTTTTTCCGCCCCAACGCCATCCTTTCCCCAAGCACCAAGCACTACTTGCAGCTGCAGTTCAAGGTATAATAAGGGGATACATAACTATAGTTAGAGGGGCTCCAAATTCCAACTCATGGAGCACCATGGTCATACCCATAAAAATGGTTGAATCATGTTGAATCCCATTACACTATATATTTATATATACATATATTCCCATAAATCCCCTTACAAATAGCGCCAACTACACCCCTAAGTAGCTATAGATAGATTTCTAATGTTCCATAGATTTCCATAGATTCCATCGATTTTCCATAGGTTTCCCAAATCCTTCACCATCTCTCACAGTTCGGTCATTCTCTTTTCCGTCATTTCAATAGCTTCGGAGGCCAGCGTTGGAACTCGTGATCCTGACGGCGTTTGAATCACCAAATCATCATGCAAATTACAGGCTGAACATCAGGCGGCTGAAGCCATCCTGGATATGGTCGCGTTTCCCCAGCCCAGTGAGAAGATGGAGAAGCATTCAATGTTCATTGATCTGGCGCATTATTCATCTGAACTGGCTTTCTTTCTGAAGGTCACACCCTAGGCCCAAATTTTCGGCCCACTGGGTCGGTGCGAAGTCGTTTTGAGTCATCCATATTGATCGCAAGAATCCGCTCAACTTGGCAATTTGCTCATCCCGTAGTGCTTAGTCAATGTTGATTTTTCAACTGGGTAGTTCATGGTAGTTCAATCCATCTAAGCCTTCCAAAGCAAACTTGCCGAAATCAACCTTGCGTACGAATGGCAGCCAATCTTCCTGCAGACCCTAATTACCGGGTTCGCACCTTGCGCAGATGGATGCAAACACATCGCTGTCCAGTGGAATCCATCTCTATCTCCTGCAATGAGATGTTTGGGATCAGAATACGGGCGTCGTAGAGTCAAGAACTAACAAGCTTGGGGCTATGACCCGCCAAGCTTGCGCTTTCAAGCAAACATGTATCATAATATATAGAATATACTTATTATTTATATATACATGTATATATATATAATCAACAAGACAGTTGTTTAAACCTTGCCGTTTTTGCGGAATCTGGCAGACAGTCATCTTCGACAACATCATGGTGGCCACGATGGCGCTGAGTGAGGGAGCTGTACCCCCTGGTAAATTAACAGCTCGACCCTGCCAGATAGGATTTGGAAGATTAGTTTTTATTAAAAATTGGTGATTTTCAGGGTCTATGTTCATTAAGCAGAGGCTAACAATTACAAATATGTAATCAATACTCCGTTCCCCGAATATTAGATACCGAACGAACAGATTGTTTACTATGTATTTATTTATTTTGGGAGTTCGTATATGGAGTGTTTTAAATATTAGGACGCGCCGTGTGAGGGACCGTGTTTTCTCTGATCTTTCAAGATTGAATCATGAATGTGTCATGTTTGCCTGCAGCCATTTGGTAGGTTTGTGCAAGTATATCTATCATGTCATAATCATGTACATAAATGGATCGTCAGAAACATCAATGTGGTCAGCGGGGTTTATCATCATGTGTTATTTGCAGATTTGGGTGGCCTCCTGTTTCATTAGGTTAATATCTGTATGTAACATGTTCCAATGTAGTGATGTAGTGACCACGAAGTTGATTTTCGTTGAAGCGGTATCGAGTAACATGGAAGACGTAGAGAGAAAAAATGGAAGTTGCGTCCTTGATAATTTTCTTCTTCCCAGATCAAGGCCAAGGAACGTTATTCGCCTCCCCACCCCATCCTCCCATGTCTGGGAAAGCAAGTGAGAAGACGGTGAGTACATGTGTAGGATTCCCCACCACATTGGATGGCCATCTTGCTATCCCGTTAGGCGGAATCTCCCGCTGGCGCTCCCAGTAGCTCTCGTCTTCGTCGATGTCCAGACCCGGCACGCCATCGAAGATCACCTCGCGGGACGTAACGCGCATGGGGAGCAGTGGCTGAATCCACACCACAAAACCCAGATTGTCCGATCCAGATTACCATGGTTAACAACAAAAAACATGAAAGAGTATATTTAAACCATGTCGTTTCACTTTGTTTCACTTCGTTTTGGTTCAAATGAGGATTGAACATGAACCCATAGGATGCTATAATTATATAGTAACATTTACCATCAATATATCCCCTTTATGTTAGCATATATACCAGCACCATGGATCCTATGGGGAATTAAACATGATTTTTTTGTGGTTTGGACCCACTCACGATTTCGCGGTCCGGGGTTCTCCCGTTTCTGATTTCCAAGGCTATCGGCCTGGCCCGCCACTTCGGCATTGATGTGAGTCTTTAACAACCTGGGGCTTAACGGTTTTTTCGGCGGTCGCAAAGCGCAAAATTGCTCAAGTTCACTGGGCTAAAAATGGTGACACTTAACATGAAATAGCTATAATAACTATAGTTAGACTAGGATGATTGTAGCTATTGTTAGATGATGTTAGATAATGGTTAATAAATCAACCTAAAACTGGGTGCACCATCTTGTATGGATATTTTCATCAGCCCATACACATATCTGATTCAGCCGGGGAAGTATAGCCATTGCAGGATCCAAAGGTTCGAACTATATTCATATTGGCTCACAGCCATCTAAGATAGGGTGAAAATAAATGCCCTCCCTAATAAATCAAGACTTGCTCCATGTTTGCTCTTAATGGTCCATCTTTTTGCTCGGTTTTGTCAAGTCTTATGGATTTGTCCAACACACCATAGCACTGGGTCACTAGTTTATAGCCATGTACCCCATTAAAATAGGTTTAAACTAATTTGCAATTTTGAATCTACACTCCTGCTGGTTGCATTCTTATCTGAAGCAAAGGCACAAACAATCGATTTCTTTGCTGGTCGTGGACTCAGAGATAGGGATCCAAACCAGCATGTCCTGCAGAGATAGGGATGCAACCCGTAGAGGAGAGCATCCTGACACCTTTGATCTGTAGCTATTGGTGTCTCTCTTTGCATACAAATAGATATAAATAGATATAAATATATATAAATAGATAAAATAGATATACAAATATATATATATATATATATTAATAGATATAAAAAGATAAAATAGATATAAATAGATATAAATAGATATAGATGAATGGATAGATATGACAACCCATCCTGGCCATGGCGTTCCCATCTGTAGGTCTCGTCCTGTCCACCTGCGCTCCAAAAGGCCCAGGCTGCAACGCTGCAACGCCGGGAACAGAAAACACCCCCGACTTTTTTAAAGTCATCATTTGTGAACATATTCTGGAACCATATATTATTTAAGTATGTATTATTATATTAAAGTATGGATAACACCTTTTTTGTCATCATTTAAGACCCCAAAAAAGGTGTCTGATTATGATATGATTATTGTATTCATTGACATTCCGTTGTAATATCATGGTTGCTTAAGATGGCCCACCCCAAGAATCATCCAATTGAAACAACCTTTTTGTGACCGGCGATCCACCATTTTAAGACCTCGCGGGGACTCTACCTATGAGGGAAAGCAATGGAAATCATGGGATCATTTTTTGATGTTTCACCGCTTCGTCCAACAATTTTGGTGACCTGGATTCGAAAGTTGGGAAACATTGAGGTTCCAGAGCATCTCTGCGAATTCACGATGTTTGAACAAAGCTATCTTTTTCACCGTGGAGCAAATGTAATGTTCGGTGCTAAGCCTTCATGAATCATGTGAGGGTTTTTGTAAGCAGCTAAGCAACTGGGCCAGTACCAGTACCACTTTCATGTTGTGTTAGTGCCACTAGAGGTATTCAATGATAGAAACGGCTTTCATTTACTACAAGGTGAGGCCCCAAAATACCTTACTTACCCTCTGGTTATTTAACATAGCCATGGAAAATGGTCCATTTATAGATGATTTACCTATTAAACATGGTGATTTTCCATTTCATGTTAAATAAACAGCTGGTAAATTGTGATTTAAGGAGTTTCTGCAATTGGATTATCTATTTGTTTTGCTTCTGAGTGATACTTAGCCGTTCATTCCATGGCCTATCTTAGATACACTGTATTTGTTTCAAACTGGCTGGTGGATATACACATCAAAATGACAAAAACATACAAGTACAAAACTACACCTCCAACGTTTCCACAAATTACGTTACCATGCCCTGTTGTATCTCATTAAACAAACGCAATTTGATTGATATTGCAAATATTCACCATGTTTGTTGGTCAAATCATCTTATAAGATCATGATTGCCATGAGTTGGTAGTATACCCATAAAATGGCTGGTTTAATATCCTCACTCTCAAACGATATAACCATAATTAGTCATTATTCATTATAAGCAAGCCACATCTTTCTTGGTGGAAACACAATTCGATCACCATAAAATGCCAAAACAACTCGGTATACAACCCCTATATCTTCCATTTTGTTGGATCCAAATGATTGTTGGTCCTTGGTTGAAACATACGCTGCGCACCATTTTTTGGCCTTTGCCCAGATCATTTTCGCCCATCTTGTCCTGCAGCTCGGAAAGGAAACACAAAAAAAAAAAACTAGACAATCAAATCCCACTAAAATCTGTGGCATATTAAATATGACCAACTAAGCAAATGATCCCCTGTATGGGTTTGATGGTGAAAGTCAACCCCAAATTAATTGCAATTTCTGCATATGGTTTCTACCTCTTTGAGTAGTTTTTTCACCAGAAAGCGCCCTGGGATGTCCAAACGCGGCGAAGGCCATGTTTGGTCAAATCTATGACTTTTCTTGGTCAAATTCCAGTCGACATCCCACTAACCATGAAAATTCCCATTAGATCACTGCTCAATCATCATTACCATCTGGTTATTTAACAGTTCGCCATGGACAGTCACCATTTTTAAGTTCGGTAAACCATCTATTTCTATGGGCCATACCATGGCTATGTTAGTCATGACCAAAGGGTAATCCAAATTTATTCACCATTTATCCCAAAAAATTCTATCAATTCCTATAAAGTCCCATAAAATGCCGTTAAATGTCCGTAATTTCCCATAGAATTCCCATTAAATCACCATAGAGAAAATCAGCTTTTAGTGTCGGATTTCATGAGAAACATACTCCAAAAATGTTCCACTAATATGAAATAACTTTTCATTGTAATATCCAATGATAGTCCCTTTTTTGATGGTTTGATTTCAATTTACCAGCATGAAATTCACAATTTATCGCATTAAATTCATCAAAAAATCCCAGGTTAAATCATAGAACATCATCATTTTCCCTGGGTTTCTATCATGTTAAATCACCATTTGTGTTGCTTAAATCTCTGGTAAACATCCAATATCCTCTTGTTGGTCGGTCCAGGTCGTCAGGGATCTCGAAGTCGTCATCGAACTCTTCGATCTCCGGATCCATGTCTATGACCTGCAGCGGCCGGTGGAACAACGCCCAACTCATAGGAACCATGGCGGTGTGTTAACCATATGTCAATCATATGTCAACCATCAACTGACCAGATATTAACTATACAATTACGTAATAATATATATATATGTTGTATTATGTGTATATATATACATATCAACCAAAATCAACCAAATATCATAGGAGCGGCATGCCTCTTCGGTGTTTCTCTTCAAATAATTTGGAACTGGACATGTTGGAAGCCCATGGGAAATCGGAAGCTGAAGGAATTGTTGAACAAACACTACAGTACCTGGTTGGTGGTATACCTACCCCTCTGAAAAATATTAGTCAGTTGGGATGATTATTCCCAATAAAAAGGAAACATATAAAATGTTCCAAACCACCAACTAGGTACATGTTATGCCAGAACAATCCAGTTTTATTCTGCTTGATATTTGATGATTTTTGGAGATCTCACCACTGGCACTCAACACACAATCAGTTCAAAATCGACAGAAGAAACAAAGAATTCCGCAGGAAACTAAAAAGTCTAAACAAAACAGAGGAAAGCTAAAGAATGCTAGGACAAAAACCAAGGAAAACTGACAGAAAGTAGGGAAAAAACTACAAACAAAACTAAACAAATCCCACTTTTAGGTCGCGGAAGGGGTAACTTTATTTAGGTTTACTTAGCTCCCACCACCCTCGTCCAGTGAGTTGAAGAGGCAGGTCTTGAAGAGACATGGGTGTGAACCATGGGTTTCAATATAGAAAACATGGTTTCGAGATATGGAAATAGATAATTCAGTGGTGGATTTGGGAACCCCTCTCCAACAGAACACTGGTCATGGATCTGATGCTGAGTACAGAAAGTTGAGCAATTGAGCAATGGCCACGACAATTAAGATTCTGAAAATCAAAATGGTAAGGTGTATATATATATATATATATATTGATACTTGGTGGTGCACCCCACTTACGAATTGGTGTGTGTGTGTGCGCGTGCGTGGGGTTTAATATTCAACTCAGTAGCTGCGGTATAAGGACTATAATGGACATAACATGAAGTAATCATGTACACACAAAACAAAACTTAGTCACTTAAGACTCCAGTTATTCAAAGCTGGTGGATAAAACATAAAGTTATATTGCAGTCGTCACTTTGTAGTTAAAACTAATACAACCTTAGCATAATTTGTTTAAAACATCATTTATATAATGTTTGTGGTTTATACCCTTATACGTGGAGAGTGTGATAAAATAGGGACCCCATTTTTACGTGTTTTTTTTTTGGTGTGTGTTTTTTTAATGGTTTATGTTGATTATCCGTGCGAGAGCACCCACGCTTCTCGTTCACTGAAGAAATTCGAAAAAGCTAGGGCATCGCTGAAAATCCCATAGTATACCTACTTCAGGATGATTATATATGTACACCTATCTAATTTGACAATGTAGTTAATATATATATATATACATGCTACATTCTACATAAATATATTAATATTTCAATTATATATATATACTATTAAATACAATAATATGAAATACATATGTACACATACATGTAATACTTTTACATTCATCTCCGTAATTTCTGTGTTGCTCATAGTTCCGCGCAAAAAAAAAACACATTCCCCAGTATCCCAACCTTCAGCACGCACAGCACGCACTTCACCCAATATCGGACCAGATGCTTTGAGTAGATGAATCTCATATTCCAGTGAAGCATTTGGAGGGACACCATCCCTTCCTTCTTCTCCTGTCGCCGGAAATCCATTGCCGGCCAGATGGCCAGGAGCTTAATATCTGGCTCAGAATATGGGGGATCCCGGGGATACCCCTGAAAAATGACCATTTTTGTCATGGGACAACTGATGATCATAGCATCTGTTTACTAGGATATAGTGATTTATGAGATAAATGGTGGGCTAATGATTGATTAATAATGATCATAGTGATTAATAGTGATTAAGAAAATAATTATAGCTGGTTGGTGGTGCAGTAACCATCTTGAAACATGATGGAGTTCGTCAATGGGAAGGATGACATCCCATATATCAGGGGAAAATAACATTCATGTTTGAAACCACCAACCAGATAGTAATGCTGGAGTAGATAGAATACGGAATGGTCAAAGATATGTCCTTTTTGGTGATGCTTTCTTGAAATTTCCCATATCCTATCTACTTCAGGATGACTGCATGGCCCTGATCAACCAAACATCAGAAGTTGTGGCTGAAACAGCTACACCCTTGTGGCTTGCATGCATTGCATACATCATGAATATACTCTTCGGTGATCAAAGCATGGCAATGAGAACTACTGTCATTCTGTTAAAGGATCTTTAGATATACGTGCATGTAACTTAGGACATACTGCTGTGATGTTTTCTTCCATCGCCAAATTAGATTAACCACTGGCACCGTTCTACCGACCGTGGCGAGATGTTCGGTCCAAGTGTCCGTAGGCCAAGTCGGGTGCGATGAAAAAGTGGGAGACCTCGCCCTCACTCATCGTCAGCACCTCGATCGTTTCGCCACCATGGCGGTAATCCCCGTGGCAAATCATCGAACTGGAGGGAATCATCAAAAACCCTACCCATATGGTGATTCAATGGGTTTTAATGGGATTTAATGGGATTCAATGGTGATTCAATGGTGATTTACTGGAATTTAATGGGATTTATTAGGATATATAATGGATATACCCTCTGATAAACATAGAAAAAGCTATTGAAAATGGCCATAGAAGAAGTGGATTTACCCATAAAAAAATGGTGATTTTCCAGTTCGCTATGTGAATGTTTACCAGAGGGTACCTGGAAGCGTGTTCAGACTTTCCAGGAATTTCCTGATCGTTGAGATCATGATTGGAGAAGATGAAGGCATAGTACGCATTGAATATTTGACATCTTCAGATTGTTATACCATGGACCATGAAACCATGATAACGGGCCATTGTAATTAGAATTCTTTGATAGAGGGTTTTGCTGCAGCGCAAAGGGCTGAATCATCATCATTTGGGAGGTTCCTAAGTCATGGGGGTACCCATGATCGCTGGATTAATTCACCCTCTGGTAAACATTCACAGTTTGCTATTGAAAATGGCCCAGTCGAAATAGTTGCTTTTCCCATTCAAAATGGTGATCCTCCATAGTTTTTGTATGTTTACCAGAGGGTATGGACGATGCCAATAAAAACGATGATTTGGCGGTACCTTTGTTGAACCTCCCATTTTGATCTGGCTCTGATTGGATGGTCACACATCTATATATTTTCGTCTTTGATCATAGCAGCATTCTTAAAGGTACTCAAATACATGGCTGGTTGGTGGTATACCTAGCCCTTTGAAAAATATGAAAGTCAGTTGGGATGATTATTCCCAATATATGGAAAAATAAAAAAATGTGCCAAACTGCCAAACCACCAATCAGATCGCTAATTTTTGCTATCACACCAAATAATAATGTGTTTAGTGGACTGAAATCCCCTGGGGCTTCAAGTATCAGCGCTAACAGTCAACCCCTTTTCCCCATGCTTGAAATACCCTTCATGAAGCGTTACATCCTCCACATCTAGCACGGAACCCAAAACCCTTGCGTTTGGAAGATATGTTCTCATTGGACCTTGAAATTCTAAAAGTTCTGTGCTGGATTTTTGGTCATCAAACTTGTTGCTGCCTTGAATCCCTCTGTCTGTTCATTGTGTCCATTGAGTCCCCATACTGTGGATGACTGCGAAATCCTGCACCAGTTGGTAAACGGGCAAAATCCCGTTCTAATCCCATTGTTTACAATATTTCTTAGTTACCACTAGTCAACAGTTACCACTAGCTACCAATAGCCATCATAAATCTTCAAAAACATGCATGAATCATCTGTAAATCATATATAAATAATCGATATAGGCCATTTTCCATAGCTACAGTGCCAATCTTAGATACCCGGCAAAAAAATAAATTCTTTGCTGGTGAACGTAGATATCCCCATACCAAAAGACTAGTTAGGATTAAAGTATCCATGCAGTCGATTGACCTAGTAGATAATCTGTCGGACATATCCCCAGTAGCAGTTATCATAATCCCCATGAAAAAACAGGTAATATAATCTCCTATAATAACCCATCAACGATCATTTTGTTTTTTTTATACAGTCCCAATTCATCCCATCATAATTCTGATGTATGTCCAGGGATAACTATTAACCATCACTATTAACCACTATTAACCATAGCTATGTCATTCTGTTTTCGAGCCCACCAGGTGCCGTTCTTTTTCCCCAAATTTTTCCGTTGAAGACCGCCCAGGTGCCGCTTCATCAAGGCCACGAATGGGAGCGTCACCGTGACCCACGCGGAAGGTGAAGGAGTCACAGGAGTCCTTGGGGACGCTGATTGGGAAAGGATTGGGAAGTTTTCCTCTATGGATTCTATATGATTCTATAGTTGTTCATCCCAAATTTCAAATTATTTTTTGTTTTTTTTCTCTACTGACTCAGTGACTCTACTGGTTGTAGTAGAACTTCAGAATTCGTCGATCAACAGAGGTAACTACTAAGTGAGACAATCCTTTAGATGATAGAAGCAAGTCCCTCACTCACAGTCCCTCACTCACACATCATGATCCCCCACAGCTAATTCGTTGGGCAATCAAATTGATGTTTCCCTAGAGGAGTACTCCAAATGGTCATTCGGAAAAGCAACAACTAATCCCATCCCCGAAACGCAGCCCTAGCATGAAATTTTCCCCAAACGAAACCCTGGCAGAATGCACTGGTCTCTGTGCTGAGGACAAAACCCCCAATCCTCAGTCAGTTTCTGTTTGTAATCATCACCATTGTTCCGCTGAATCCCCATCAAACCGAGGTCCCATCCGGTAATTTAACATAGGAACATGGCAATTTTAGAGATAATTTACGATATTAAATTTTGAATAAACAAATAAACATATATATATATATAAATAACAAATTGGTGATGTTCCATAGCAATGAACAATTACCACAGGTTAATCCTTGAAAACACGGTCCCTCATCATCCCATTCCGTCCAGTTTCGATGCTTTGTTCGCCATCCAGGCCCCATTGGTAGCTGATGGTCACCTGTGGAGATTTTCGAAAAGCGTTTGCCTAGTGGATAAAACCAAGGTCGATAGGCGTATGTCTGTACTGTATGTATATATATATATATATATATTATATGGGTCAAAATTAGGCAAAATTAGGTACCCCAATAATTGGATGGTTAATACTAAACTAGACTAACATCTGTGGTCCCCTAGGTCTTCCACTTTGACCCACATTCATGTATATATATATAGTATAACTAAACATACGTTGTGTAAAGAGATGACACATATTTACTGTATCCAATTTCATGGAAAGGTCTACAAGAACATGGGATGCCCTGCCTTGTCACCCATCATGGGTCGAACCACCTCGGAGCCACGTAAGCTTCGGAGGAATGAATCGCTGCCAGCTGGGGTTTCATGGCACCATGGGTATAACCTGGGAGATAGGGCCCCTAAGCCCCTATTAGGTTCCTGAATATGTATATATATATACACACACATATATATATACACACATATATATATATACAGAACCACTCATGACTGGAACTGCACCCGGACGTACAGATGATGTTCCATCGGACATGTCCAGGTTTTCAATTTGCTTAGCTATTTGATTCAAATTTATAAATATATATATATATGCCAGAAGAGACGCGCTTATGAAAATACACATTTATGTATACAGTATATATATACATAGTATCCAAACTCCATATTTCTACAGGCGCAATCAGCGTCGTGCAAGGACAGAATGATCTTGATTTGTTTAGTGCCAGAACAGGCATATTGATTGTCTCTTTTGTGGCGCAACCGCAGATGTGTCAAATGCGTTCGCCTCCCAGCGAACTCTTTGGCAGCGCTTGCCCATGCTGTCTTCCACAGACTGTATACAGAATGTTTTCTTCTTCCAGCGAGTCCAAGATGGCGTCTGCAAAGTATATCGCGCCTTCATCATCCACATGGTGAGCCTCCGGAACGAACTATTATTGATCAAACAAACCCATCATTGCTAGAAGTCATATCAATAGCCAGGCGGCCAAGCAGTTCGTGGAACTCTACCATTCACCCAAACTGTAGACATACATATATATATATATATATCATACATTCTCATAGAAAAACTAAAGAAACTAAATGTTTCCATGGTGCTTCCTGCATAATTTCTAAGTTTGATTGTTTTTTTCTATCTATTGCACGGGGTTGTTTTAATTAATCACCAAATGTAAGGCGGCACTTTGATGAATTTTCTTGGGGATGACTATAGCCAATATAGCCAATATAGATGCCAAATTGGGCCATGTTTGAGCCTACGGGTGGAAAACCGAACCAGCGTTTTGCATGTTTCTATGACTTTCATGGGGTTAAGGGGGTGGGCTGGGGTGGGAAGGGCTGGGGTCGGGTGGGGTGGGCTAATAACGTTCATTTGCACTACCTCACATACATGATGGTACGCTACTGTACGTCTTCTCGCACTTCCTCACATACATGATGCTACGCTATTGTAACTCTTCTTGCACTTCCGCACATATTATGATGCTACGCTATTGTAACTCTTCTTGCACTTCCGCACATATTATGATGCTACGCTACTGTACGTCTTCTTGCACTTCCTCACATGCATGATGCTACGCTACTGTAAGTCTTCTTGCACTTCCTCACATGCATGATGCTACGCTACTCCATGTCTTCTTGCACTTCCTCACATACATGATGCTACGCTACTTTACGTCTTCTTGCACTTCCTCACATACATGATGCTACGCTACTTTACGTCTTCTTGCACTTCCTCACATACATGATGCTACGCTACTTTACGTCTTCTTGCACTTCCTCACATACCAGCTTGTTTCAAAAGACTGCCAAAGTCTTGAATGAGACTGTCCAGTCTAGATGACTGTCCTTGGCGATAGAAAAAAACGCGCGCAGAAATGTGCTAAAACCTGCATATTTCAAGAAAACTGCAAAAACATGACGCTGATTTTGGAAGCTCATGAATGCAGAAAACATTGCAAAACGCAAGAAAAAAACCAAAACACATTGGCACGGCGAATATCATGAATTAAATTGTTTGCCAAAACCATGCGTTTCGCATCCAATGTCTAGCATATGAACGCCAAGAACAGACAAAACGTGGGTTCAGTTTCCCACCCGGTGGGATGTTTGACAAACCAATGCAAACCACTGGCAAATGGATGACCAAATGCCACAAGGCCCGCTATGGCCCGAAATACCAGCGACTCAGTCAGTTATAGAGAAGCCCATTAAACTGGAATTACAAGCCCATTTATGTATGTATATATTATATTTACATATACATATTATAGGTATCTATAACTGCTAAAGGGCCTTATTAATTGTGTTCATAATATCATTACCCGAAAAAATATCGCTAGGTGCCCGAGTCAGACCAGTGGCCACACTCCAGGCTTGTGAGCGTTCCATATAAGTTTCATACAAGGTGCAGCTGTCCAAACGATGTCGCGAAGCGGTAACATGGGGATTTCCCATCTGGTAATTTGACATAGCGAACTAGAAAATCACCATGTTTAATAGGTAAATCACATAAAATCATCATTTTTAATAGGTAAACCATCTATTTCTATGGGCCATCTATACCATGGCGAACTGTTAGTCATAACCAGGTTGGGTAACTAGCAAACATGGGAAATGATCCCATGAATCCAATGGTATGATTTCTCATGATGTAAATCCCATGATAAATGATCCCATTGAAACAAGATAAATCAATGATAAATGGGATTCATAGTTGATTTCTCTGACTTATGATGGCTGAGTTGGTTCCTTACTTCACGGCTGGGTCTATGGGGAATATAGTTCGTAGTGGGTTCATGTGAGAAAAAACAACAAACAGAGAGACCATCCAGCTTGAAGGCAAAACACGAATGGAATGATTGAAGGGAAATACTACAGGAAATTGGATGGTCTTAGGATTTTCATAGGATGTCCATACAATGTGGGGCCACACAGTTATAAGGTTTATAAACCCCCATAACTATAGTTATAAGTACCATAAACCATAGTTATTGGAGTTATAAACCAACTTACCATCTAGGGGGCCCCAGTCCATAGGATTTCCATAGGATTTTCACTATTGGATGGTCTATCTGGATACCTATAGGATTTTCCACTTGGATTTTCCACGTGGATTTTACCAAACCTGGAACTAACCATCACGAACCGAACTATCTGAAGCGTGAAGTGCCGTAATAAAAACCTTCAAGAATCATCATCTATCAGATCTGGGAAGATGCATCTCCCATGTTGAAATACACTATAAAATAAGAGTTGTCTATATCCTAGCAATATTCCATTGGTGAATCGTCAAAAATGCCATAGAAATAGACATATTCCATCACCCATTGATTTTCACCATATGTTTGTTGGTTAAGTCAGCATTTTCCGATGCTTTCCCCATTTTGGGACACATCCCATTTTTACAGCACCACGTTTCATGGCCAAGGCGGCCAAGGTGCTCGCGACTTCCGCGGGGATGGGGTCATGATGACCTTCAGCAACCTCGGCAGGGAATGACTGGTGAGGCCTGAGGATTGGGATTTTACCGTAGATTTCACCAACAAACACCATAGAAAGGCCATAGGAAAACCATAGGAAAACCATAGGAAAAGAGAGCGGGTAGTCATGGGGGGCGAGGTTGTGAAAGTCCTGATTTTGTTATATTAGTCATTAAATTCATAATTATATCAGTCATGACATTAATCATTATATTAATCATTATATTAATCATTATAATGTTCATTATATAAGTCATTAAATGAATCATTAGATTAGTCATTATATTTATTATGATATGAAGCAATTATATCATTCTATTTATCATTCATTAATCATGATATTAATCGTTATATTAGTCAATAAATTCAAAATTATATCAGCCATTACATATATCATGATATTAATCATTTAATAAGTTATTATATAAGTAATGAAATGAATCATGACATGAATCATTATATTTATCATGAAATGAATCATTATTTTAGTCATTGTACAGAAAATTGTACTAACCATTAAATTAATCATTAAATGAATCATCATATATATAGTAATGTTTTTAGTCATTATATAAGTCAATATATCTATATTTGTATTAATCATGATATTAGTCATTCAAATTAATCATTAAATTATTCATTATATTAGTCATTGAATTAATATTTTTACTAGTCATGATATTCATCATTTTTCATCATGATATGAATCATATTAGTCATTATATTAATCATTGTATTAATCATTATATTTGTCATTATATTAATCATGTTATTAATCATGAAAAATACATATGTAACCATTATATTAGTCATTATATTAGCCCTTTTATTTATTGTTACATTAATCATTAAATTAATCATGATAATAATCATGAAATTAATCATTATATCAATCATTAAAATCATCATTATATTAATCATTATTTTAAACATTTCATTCATCATTCAATTAATCATTGTAGAAATATTATCATGACATTAGTCATTATATAAGTCATTAAATTAATCATAATATAAATTATTATGTTCATGATTATAATAGTTATTGTTTTTAATCATTTAATAAATCATTATATTCAACATTATATTAATCATAAAATTAATCATTACATTACGCATTGTTTACATTTATATATTCATTAAATTAGCCATTAGATAAATCATTATATTAATCATTAACTTAATCATTATATCAACCATCATAATCGCAACTATGTTAATCATGAAATTAATCATTTTATTAATCATCATATTAATCGTAGTAGTAATCATTATATTAGCCATTATATAAGTCATTCAATGACTCATTAGGTAAATCATTATATTTATCATTATATGAATCATGATATTAATCATGATGTTAATCAGTATGTTAACCATTATATTAGTCATTAAAGTCATTAAAAGAATCATTAAAAGATATTTATCATTCTATGAATCATGTTATTGATCATTGTAGTAGCCAATAAATTCAAAAATTATATCAGCCATTACATAAATCATTATATTAATCATTGTATTAGTCATTATATGAGTCATTAAATGAATCATGAAATGAATCATTATATTTATCATTATATGAATCATTTTAATAAACATTTTATTAATAACTATATTAGTCAGTGTATTAGTCATTATAATAATCATTTAATTAATCATTATATGAACCATGATTATAATCATGATATTGATCATTTTATTAATCATTATATTAAGCATTTTATGAATCATGATAATAAGCATTTTATTAAGCATGAAATTCATAATTAAAACAATGATTACATTGATCATTATATTGATCATTATATTAGTCATTTTATGAACCATGATATTATTTAAAAAATAAATCATGATATATACATATAATCATTATATTAGTCATGATATAAGTCATTAAATGCAGTTTGGTTTTCCATGTTTTTTTTGCAATTTGGCCTGGGGGGCGCAGGTGTGCAAATTGTAGAAACGCGCATTTTTTGAGAGGTACTGTGATGAAAGCATATTCACATGAAAAACATGCAAAAAACTATGGAAAAATCAAAAAAACAAAAAGTTCAGACCCATGGGCAAGGTCTGGGGAGAGGCCTGGCTGGGGACATAGGTCTGAACTTTTTTTTCCATGGTTTTTTGCAATTTGGCCAAAACCTCGAGAAAACCAAAAAAAAAAAGTTCAGACCCATGGGCAAGGTCTGGGGAGAGGCCTGGCTGGGGACATGGGTCTGAACTTTTTGTTTTTTTTGTTTTTGTTTTGTTTTTCCATTGTTTTTTGCAACTTGGCCAAAACCTCGAGAAAACAAAAAAAAACAA
Source organism: Cladocopium goreaui (assembly GCA_947184155.2). Taxonomy (NCBI): domain Eukaryota; class Dinophyceae; order Suessiales; family Symbiodiniaceae; genus Cladocopium; species Cladocopium goreaui. Next base: position 360,822 of record CAMXCT020000291.1, on the reverse strand, counting down.
AAAAAACAAAAAGTTCAGACCCATGGGCAAGGTCTGGGGAGAGGCCTGGCTGGGGACATGGGTCTGAACTTTTTGTTTTTTTGTTTTTTTTTGTTTTTCCATGGTTTTTTGCAATTTGGCCAAAACCTCGAGAAAACCCCCCCCCAAAAAAAAAAGTTCAGACACATGGGCAAGGTCTGGGGAGAGGCCTGGCTGGGGACATGGGTCTGAACTTTTTGTTTTTTGGGTTTTTCCATAATTTTTACAATTTGGCCAAAACCTCGAGAAAACCAAAAAAAACAAAAAACACAAAAAAAACAAAAAAAACAAAAAGTTCAGACCCATGGGCAAGGTCTGGGGAGAGGCCTGGCTGGGGACATGGGTCTGAACTTTTTGTTTTTTTTGGTTTTTCCATGGTTTTTTGCAATTTGACCAAAACCTCGAGAAAACAAAAAAAACAAAAAAACAAAAAGTTCAGACCCATGGGCAAGGTCTGGGGAGAGGCCTGGCTGGGGACATGGGTCTGAACTTTTTGTTTTTTTTTAGTTTTTTTGGTTTTTCCATGGTTTTTTGCAATTTGTCCAAAACCTCGAGAAAACCAAAAAAAACAAAAAAAACAAAAAGTTCAGACCCATGGGCAAGGTCTGGGGAGAGGCCTGGCTGGGGACATGGGTCTGAACTTTTTTGTTTTTTTTGTTTTTTTTGGTTTTTTCCATGGTTTTTTGCAATTTGGCCAAAACCTTGAGAAAACAAAAAAAACAAAAAAAACAAAAAGTTCAGACCCATGGGCAAGGTCTGGGGAGAGGCCTGGCTGGGGACATGGGGTGATTTTTTCCATTGTTTTTTTTTGCATGTTTTTCATGTGAAGTTGCTTTCATCACAGTAGCTCTCAAAAAATGCGCGTTTCTACAATTTGCACACCTGCGCCCCCCATGAGTACCCCTTCTGTAGGAAAAACGATAGGACAACCATAGGAAAACTACAGGAAAACTATAGGAAAACGCTAGGAAATCTATAGGAAAACTATAGGAACATGGTGATTTAACGAACAAAAATGACGAGCTAAGGTGATTGTTAGATGGATTTAGTCAGCTAGGTTACCATAGGCATGATTCCACCAAGAAAATATGGCTGGTCTTATGGTACCTCAGTTGGGAGCCACATAACTCCAATAACGTTTGGGTTGTTGAGGGATATAACGAGCTAGTATTCATGGGTTTTCAAACTTATAATTGGGGGGCTCACTTTGTACACATGTATATTGATTGACATCTATCTATTATATGTATAGAACACCTTATGCGTGTACATGTCATTATCTATATATATATATATATACATATATATATAGTCATCCCCAAACAGATGGAAAAGTAGATCCCTACTAATTTGATGGTGATTTACTTTTCCATCTATTTAAGGGGATGACTATATATAATTCTATATATACACTTATCAACAAATGTATTACTGGTTGGTGGTTTTAACCATCGTGAAAAATATGACTTCGTCAATGGGAAGGATGACATCCCATATATCAGGTGAAAATACAATTCATGTTTGAAACCACCAACCAGATTATGTATTGGTATTTCTGTGTAATCTCTTCCCCCCTGGTATTGGTTAAAAAAAAACGAGTTTTTCGACCGACAAAAAGCGACCAACGACTCTGGGGTACATCCCAATGATCCCGATGACCCACTGGCGTCAGCATATAAAAACATCGAGAACTCATGGGTTTCCCTAGCCATGACGGATCCGGCTGGTGCTGGTATATGGCTGCGTTTACATTGGGAGGGGATATATTGATGGGATCCATGGAGCACCATATATATAGCAGCACCATGGATCCGTCATGGGCTAGGAAACTGATCTACATCGAAATGCTGGGAAAATGCCACATCGAACTGTGATCGCTCTGCAGGTGTCTGTAAATCACTGGGATGCAATCAAAAATATCGCTAAAACCTCATAAAATCAAATCCAATTGTAATATAAACATATACCATTTGGTTATTTAACATAGCCATGGAAAATCTTTTATAAATGGAGGTATTAATGGGAAAATCATCTATAATTGGGTGATTTTCCATGGCTATGTTAAATAACCAAATGGTATATAAACTATGTTTCATGGGTCTTGTGGTCACCTTGGTGCCTGGTCGACGTCAAGCAGCCGGTCGTCGTCAAAGATGTCGATGGCCCAGCCTTCCTTTGGTCAGTTTCTTGGGGTTTCATGTTTACATGTCCGAATTTTTCTTGGGGGGTGCAGTGAATATCTGGTTGGTGGTTGAGCCACCCCTCTGAAAAATATGACTTCGTCAATGGGAAGGATGACATCCCATATATCAGGGGAAAATAAAGTTGTCATGTTCCAAAACACCAACCATACATTTAGCATAGGCATATATTACCAATCCATAAGTTCATAAAATTCCCCATGGGATTCCATTTTAGATGGGCAACATGTCGTTTGAAACATATGTTTTTTCCATAAAAAAATCCAAATGATTCAAGTACATAAGATTCTATGTAATCCATCAGTTTCCATGGGGTTTTGGTTACATGCGAAAGGCGATTGGCTGCCACGACTGGTTCCATTTGGACAGAAAAACTTGGAGAACTTCCACGGGATCCACCATGGGAAGTCCGTCATGAGACGTCTCGGTCATCTTGGAGATACCCTCTGGTAAACATACAAAAAACTATGGAAAATCACCATGCTATTCATGGGAAATGTCGCTATAAATGGTGATTTTCCATAGTATGTTAAATTACCAGAGGGTATACCAAAACGACTTGCTGGTGAAATATCAGCAGTGGGATACCTAAAGACATAAATCATTTTACAGTGATACAATTCATGGGACATGTCCGAACTCTGGAAATCATGGGAGATCTATGGAAACATGAGTACCCTCTGGTAAACTAACATAACTATGGAAAATCACCATTTTTAACGGGAAAATCCACTATAAATGGCAATTTTCAATAGCTATGTTAGTTTACCAGAGGGTACAACCTTCATGTCATTTTTTAGGGATAAGTACAACATGACCATTGACATATTTTTCTGGGATAGGTGGTTTGCTGATCCCCTGGGCACAAAATAGACATAGAAGAAACAATCAGCTAAATCGTAAAGTACAAGACATGTAGCACACAAAAGAAATCATAAAGTATATAGTCAATACTGTAGTAGTGAACAAACCCTTACATACTACAATACTAGCAAGAAAATGACTTTTACACATCATGTCCTGCCAGCAATCTGAAAGCCATCTGAAATTCATGCCGTCCTGGCCAAATTTCGCCAAATTTCCCTGGCATCACGCTCATCCTTCTCATAAAACCTCAATGCATTGGAATCTACCCTCCAGCGATCAATGGAACATCCCCTATTACCATCTGGTTATGACTAACCTAGCGAACTAGAAACTCACCATTTTGAATAGGTAAACCATCTATTTCTATGGGCCATTTCCCATGGCTATGTTAGTCATAACCGGGTAAGCTTTATTTCGATCGGTGATTTTCCGAAAAATCACCATGCATTTAGTGAAGGGCGATTTCACAGCGACCATGGTTGATTACCAAAGACATATAAACAAATGGATCAACAAAAAGACATATAAACAAATGGATCAACAAAAATGGATATATATATATATATCATATAATATATAATATATAATATATAATACACAGTATATAATATATAACAGAAAATATATAATATAGAATATAAAATATATAATATAGAATATAATATAAAATATATAATATAAAATATATAATATACAATATAAAATATATAATATATAATATACAATATAAAATATAATTTGGCCATATCTTCCAATCCATTACCCAAAAATGGATCAAAAAGATGGGAAAGTCCCTGAATTCTGGGTGCTTCATCTTGAACATATCTGGGTTTACCGAGTGGCGTCATTCGACTTGGCTGAAAAAGCACTAGAAACCGGGAATCACAATTACACACTACTTATTGGGATTTCTCTGCTAATATGGGCTGAACTTTAAGATCTTCATCCCATGTTCGAGTCAACATGAGGAAAAACTAGTCAATCACTCAAAACGCTGCCGCAGCTTGCTGGTCACACGATCGTTGAATCATTCCAAGCCGCCATAGTCATGATCATGATAGAATTGTCATGATCCATGGGACACTGTCATATCATGTCATATCCAAGCTTCTTCCCTGAGAGTATTTACATATATATATATACTGGTTGGTGGTTTTAACCATCTTGAGAAATATGAAAGTCAATGGGAAGGATGATGGGAAGGATGACATCCCATATGTGAAATGGAACATAAACAATCATGTTTGAAACCACCAACCAGGTATATATATATATCTACCTTAAATCCCAGTTAATTATTGGAATAATAAATACCAATTTAGCTATCGGACTGGAGCACCACCTTGCAATCACCCTGGTGTTTTTTCAAGCACAAAGTTCTTGGACAACCTTAACCTCCGGCAAGGGAGATAAACCGTATGCTATACCGGCTATACCCGATGGTTTTAACCCGTGAAAATTGAACTGGGGAAGAACATGGTATGGTGATGAGGTCATTACCGACTGCTTCTTGCAAGTTCTATAACCACTTCCACAAAGAAGGCTTATTCCTTCAATATGCAACCATTTTCCAATGACAATTCCTGGGACGCATCAGCCTATCTCAGCCCGCCAAAGCAACTCCTCCCATTGCTTCTTCAAGTCTTCGCTTGCCGTTTCGCCCTTCACAGCTCTTTGTCTGCTTCGAACCTGCGATGCACATCTGCAAGGACCTTAAAATTGGGCCAAAAAGATACAAACATTCGTAAATGGAAACTCGTGGAACATCATCATTTAATGGATTGATTCAAAGGACATTATGGACATTGACTAACATCACTAACATCTAATAGATATATCCCTATCAATTTTGGGACGCGTCCGTGGCGATTCGGTCTCCGGTGGAGGATACTGTCTAAACCTCCACCCAGAAAGGGAATGTACAGGAACCGACAGAATTATGGAAAAAAAAAACGTTTCAATTTACAGGCGCCGCCTGTCTATGATAGAAAAGTTACGAACCTGTTTTTTTCCATAATTATTTTTTCCATAATTATTTGTTTTTCCATAATTCTGTCGGTGACTGTATGTCCATCGATTCGCAATTTGAATGCATTTTAAGGGCGAATATTGAATTATAGAAAATATGTGTCTAAAGATCTGGTATATGCCACAAAGGAAAAACAATTGCACCACCAAAACTCATTTTTGTCCGTACATACATATGCGGGATGTATCCTTTTGCCAAGCCACCAATTGGGTTGATACTACATACTTGCATTTGCGTACATATTTCCATAACCCCCCAAAAAAAGGGGTTTGAATTGTGGATCCATGACATGTCCAACAGGTGGAGCCCCAAACATTAATTATGGAAAAAATAATTATGGAAAAAAATATTATGGAAAAACCGGTCAATCTGCCCTAGCCCCCTGATTTTACAGGAAAAATCAATTATGGAAATAATGGCCACCTCCAAGAATTATGGAAAAAAAAGGTTCGGATCACTTCCGGGATATTTTGAACCCTTAAGGGGAAAAACCTAATTATGGAAAAATCGGACGCAGGCGCCGCCTGTCTAAGTTGAACGTTTTTTTTTTCTATAATTCTGTCGGTGACCATAACAGGTCATGGAATTCAGCCTCTGTTTTCCGTACAGTCTTCTAAATATACATGTTACATATATTCTTCTATGGCTTTCTGACACTGAGTGACCATCACCCGGATCATCACCCACTTCTTCACCAACTTTTTTCCGATGGAGTCTTTATGCAGGTCACCAAATAGGATTGATAGGTAGGAGAAGCGGTTGACACAAGAAATCAATTGGACTTCCCAGGACTGGAGTCATAATACCACTAGTGGATGATTAAGGGGAACATGTATGAAATTCTGGTGTTCTTCTATTTAGTTTTAAGATGTTTAAAGTCCTTTACCCTCTGGTAAACTAGCATAACTATGGAAAAAAACACATGTTTGTACGCATAATTCAACTATAAGTCATTATAAATCCATGGGCCATTTTCAATAGCTATGTAGCAAATGACCAGATCATTTATGTCATCGCCTCGTACTTGGTGACATCATCCCATATATCATCCCCGGACATCTGCAACCCAGCCACCACACGGGTTCCGGCGACCAAAGCCCAAAGCTTGCAGCGAGAGGTGCTGCCACTGAAACCTGACGGGCTGAACAGGTTCTGCCCATTCTTCGGGCCATTCGTCGCGGTATCAAAAAATGGCTCTGTCCAAAAATGATCCAAAATAAGCCGGTTGGTGGTTGAGCCTACCCCTCTGAAAAATATGAGTTCGTCAGTTGGGATGATGAAATTCCCAACTGAATGGAAAGTCATAAAATTCCATGGTTCCAAACCACCAACCAGAAAGGTATACCAGTATACCCCCAAAAATGTTATTTTAATCATCTTAATGAGATAATGACGACCAACGAGTTGATGTAGAGGTACCCTATTCCAAGCATCCCATTAGACGCCCAGCCATAGCGGGAAGAATTCCATCCCCCATTTATGTTAAACACCCCCCGTTCAAAGGTCACAAAAAGGTGCAAATCCACTACTACACCATGATTTCTGGGGTTGTGTTTAATATGAAGCGGGGAAAGGGATTAAATATAATCCGATTTAAGGGATGAAATGAAATCACCGATGTCTAATCAGCTACACTGTAAATATCCTAGCGGACATGATGACGACCCTGCTATGCGTCGGGGTTGGAAGACCACTTTCCACTCCACCAGTAATTTGGTGGAAAGATCAGCCAGGAGAAAAGGGCCTCAGAATTTTGGATGGGCCCCACGTTCGATCAAATTCCATATTCCATCCATTGCATCATCATCTTCCCCATATTGTTGGGCATGAAAATTAAGCTATCCTCCATGTTTAACAACGCCCAAACGTCAATGACTGAGCCTTCCAGCCATGCTTTGGGCGGGGTATGCCTCGGCAATCGCAACCACTTGGGGATATGTATACTTCGTGGGGGATGCAGTTGAGATTGAGAAAATACGATATGATATAGCTGCATAACCATGGGATTGTAACATATTGTAACCCCAAGTTGGTAAATGAACCGTATAAACTTATAAACTATGTTAAACAAACCAAACACTTCTAGCTTGAACTGAACCCTCAAGTACTGATATACTGCACAATCAAAAAAGGAAGTTCATCACCAATGACAGAGGATACAACAACCAAAATGTTATTTTAGACAAAGTGGTTAATCAATAGGGATATATCGCATCAAATCAAAGATGGTAAGCTGCTGGATGACAGCGAGATGAATCAACGAGACAATGAACATGAGGAAAAACATGACAATGGTCCCCCCCCAAAAAAAACACCGATAAAATCGTACAAAAACAACACACAAATTGGAATAATTTAGCCATAGAAACCTTGATTCTCCGGCTCCTTTATATATACTATAGAGATGAAGAAAGAATATTCTGGGCCAAACAATGCCAAACACTGAATTATATAACTTCATATACCTTCTATCATTATCTTTGGTTAACTATCCAACTTCCCTGACATTTTTGAGCCTCACCAGCCGAAAATCACCAGCCGAGCACCATTGTTGTCCGAGACTCCCAAGGCTCGGCCGGCGAAGCTGGTTCCGGCGAGACTCACCATGGAGGCTACGCAGACGCAGGCGACGCGGTTCCATCGGTTCCATGGGTGGCAGCGGTTTCGCCCAGAATTCGCAGAGAATTATTGATAATATGGTTGAATAATGTTGAATATATTAATATTAATCCCATTAATCGCCATTAATCACTATATATATAGTTCAACTTGGGCAACGTTTGGGTTGATGGGGGATATAACGAACTAGTCAATGGGGTTGATGATGGTTGACCAAAAAAAAACATTGGGGCCTCACATTGTATCAAAGTGATGAAACCGCACAGTTTGTAGAAGAGCAGTCACCCTTGATTGCTATATATCTGGTTGGTGGTTTTAACCATCTTGAAAAATATGGAAGTCAATGGGAAGGATTATCCCATATATTATGGAAAATAAAACATGTTTGAAACCACCAATCAGATATATATATATACACATATATATATATATTAATAAATAATATATATATATATTAATAAATAATATATATATATATATATTACCCAGGTCTTCCAAAGGACGAGTTTAACTAGGTCGTTGTATGAAAGGACGTCCTTTACCTAAAGGCCATCGAAAACCGACGACATATATATATATGATATGATATGATATGATATGATATGATATGATATGATATGATATGATATGATATGATATATACACATGATCATGATCATATGGGGTTATAGGTTTATCCTGGTTTATAAGGGATTAGGGATGCCCACCAAACACCACATACACTCCACAGCCTCAGCAACAACAGCTGCTGCATCCTCCACATCAACATCAGCGGACAAGTGCGCCACCGCTCATTTGTCGCCAATTTTTCATTTCATGATCCTTTGTTTGTTGACCCTATTGAGTCTTTTCATGTGAGACTTCATGGCCAAAAGTCGAATTGGTGCCTTTTTTGCAATTGAATTTGCAAGATTCCGGCGATCAGAGAGTTGACAAATTCCTTGGCTATTCCACAGTTACATCTAGAGACATGCGCGTAATTTTTCAGTGCATGCTGCATGCGCTATGTTAAGCTGAAGCTCTCTTCGCCCACTTCATTTGATCTTCATCGATAAAAGTGTGCTCAAACCGGATATTGTATCCTCATCATGGGGCACAAAAACAGGTACGCGATATATAATATACACTTGTGCAGCCACAACAGTAATGATCTGTTGCTAGCTTGTTGGCCAAGGAACTCCTCCGTTTGCAATCTCTTAGCTGGTGATGTACCATCTGCAAGCGCGCGTGCACACACATAAGATGCCCCAAAAAATCAGCAACGTCATGTAAGCCAAGCAGCATGTATTTTGGGTCTGGATATCCAAAAAAGAAGGTCGTTCCTGCAATCAGGGGTGTTGAGAAATTTAGCCATTGATTTAAAAAATGATCCAATTTCTGTTTCAATGCAACAGCTATATACTCTGGCCTTTGTGAAAGAGCTGTCAATACACGGTGTGTTCTCAAGAAAGTCATCCCATGGGAATATATGGCATCAGCTTCGCATTCAGTCCTTAAAGAACCAAAAGATAAACAAGGGGAACAATCATGCAAACATCTGTAATGATATCAATGCCCATGCCACCGGGCAACAGGTACCGGCCCGAAGATTCCATAGCCAGAAACATTCTGTTCAGAGAGTCCCTTGGCAATGGAAAAGGGCAGGATGGAAATATATGTTGAAATATATGTTGTTTTTGGGGTGACCATCCTAAGTTGTGTCTAATGCTTCAAAGTTTCAAACAACAAGCTGAAGGTTCCAACATCTCATGGTGGGGCCATTCCATGTTGTGATGTGCCACTTCGGATTGGATCCATGCCCCAACATACCGATTGATAGGAACATCTTTTTTGACCGCAATGGCTAGGCAATCTGACAGCCACGCCAGAATGCACCTGTTGTTGTAACCCTTGGCCGTGAAGTAGGCCCCATAACTTTGGTTCCATACCTTGGCTATAATAACTTCTGAGACTGATGACATTGAATAAACAATGTCATAAATTATGTGTCACTCAAATAGGCGAGATACCATGCTCTCTCTAAAAAGAGGCTGACCACATTGTACCTTGTTTTCACTACACCACTGACGAAAATCCCGGTATGCAGTAGCCAGACGCTGTCTCAATGTCAAAGTCTCAGAGCATCCGAAGAAGCATAGGTCACAAAGTAGTAGCCTGGGAGTGTGGCAGGAACTAGGATGATATAGATATAGCTATAGATATACATATATGCATACATATATATATATATAATATATATACACATACATAAATACTAATATATAAATATTGGGAAAATTGTAAAAAAACAAGGGCAACCAGGTGACATTGCTCCACCATTGCATGTTCCCATGATTCCCAGATTCAAATTATGTAAGCTGCAGTGCTTGATGATCCCAAAGTGAAAGTTTGGCAACAGCAGGAGTGGACCTTGGATACAATCTGCAATAACTAACATTGAAGACACATAGATTTTTGGCTATATAGTAAAAACACATAATTTCTTCCTAGGCCCAATTTTAGGGGGAAAAAATATCAAATCAATTCCAATCAAATGAAGGATCTAGCTGTTTCAGCGCGGATCATCCGTGCCAGAAATTGTCCATGGGAAACATGTGTTTGTTCCCACTCTGGGTCTTCAGACAAATCCCAAAAGGAATATGGGTCACCAGGTTTTTTGCTGGTATCACACCTCCAGCAAAATTGGCTAAATCTCCAGGATCGGGTCAAATCCAAAAAATTCACATGCCATTCCCAATCACCTCGTAGTTCAGCGACCGAGAATTTGATGGTTTGACCACCAACATCGATCCCGTTGAAACACCGGCATAGTGACTCAACAATAGGAGCCACCAATGGCCTGAACGTAGCAGGTCCTAGGGACATGTCCTGCTCCACAGAAAACAGCAACCACCGAGACATCCGAGAGCTCTTTGGGCTCCACAACATCACATTGAGGAACACCGCTATTATTTTTTCCCCAGTTGGAGCATACTTTGCCCCATCCCCATACAACCCCAGTGGCAAATGCTGACCATCTGGGGAAATATCTTTCCAAGGGCAATCATACCGTTTGGCATGTTCCCAAAATTTGTTCACCGCCTCATCCTCAATGATCATCCCAAGTGTTCCAAACAAATAGGTAAGGATGTCCTCTGGCAAGAACACTGGTAACTTCATTGGTTTTGTGGTGATATCATCTCCAGCCATTTTTTCCTTGACCATTGTTTCCACCATACGTGGCTCCTGGATGGGCCACCAAAAAATAATGCAAAACAATTTGATGGGGTATAAATTCTACCCGGATCCAATTTGAAAAAATATTGTTGCCCAATCAACCACTTTACACATATATTATATATTGTACACTAAGGTTTTGGTACCCCCTCCAACGGCAGCCGCATAGCACGTCGAAAATCTCTAGCACGATTAAATCGGCTGTAGCTGCCCAGCTTGTGAATGGTAGGAGGAAGACCAATTGGTGTATCCTTAGCCCAGGGATCAGAATAAATGGGGGATATATATCACAACAGATTTCTTGGACATGTCAACCCCTTCACACTGCAAGTATCTCTGAGGCAAGCGTTGATGTCAGCCATTTTCTCCTCGATGGAGGCCTAAGCAGCTGAGTGTTGGGCAATGGAAACAGGCTAGTTTTCACAGTCTCGGAAAACAAACTTGGTACCGAACACCTGCAGCTACAGCATCCAGAACTGAAGATATTTGGTGTTGTCGAGGATTATCACCATAAACACCTGCGCAATCACAATGTCAAAGATAAGATCTTTAGAGTTCGATCAATGAAAAATACAAATGATTTATTGCACATACATTTTTTTAAACTGAGGCGCAGCATCAAAATCACCTCTATCGCATAGCGCTATGAGCTTCCACCGACTCTTCCCGGCCAGGTGCGTGGAGCACGCGGGTCTATGAAATCGGAAAGAAGGCACGGGTCAGTACACTGAAAACGGGCAAAATTAAAATGGAAATAAGTTGATGAGAATGCTGTATTTCAAAAGCATTCTGCACAGACCCATGTTATCCCAGCTTGATCATTTTGATCAGTCTTTCGAATCTTTGGACTTGGGTTTTTTCTTACCCATGGGTGCCATCACTGAATCATACTGGCTACAAGCGCCATCACTTTCATCGAGTGCAGCTTGCATCGAATCAGGGTCCTGCAAACAAAAGTGATTTAAATAACCACACTTGGGATCTGAAGTGATAAGATGGGTTGAAAAATATTGATCATAATTCTAGATCACATAAATAGGAAAAAATATATCCCAGGGTATATATATATATTTTATGTCGACTGCACATTCGATCCAGGTCCTTCGTTCCACCCTCAAGGGCAGTCTGCATCGAAGATCGAGACGATGTGAGGCTAGTCAGGGCCATGTTGAAGTCCTTCTGGAGAGCCTTCCTGATGTTAGGAGACCTCATTATTATGAAAGAAAATCATCAATCAATATATGACTGAATGGAATTAACATTTGAGGATCGCACCAGTTGGCAGATTTGGTCAACTCCACATTGCAGTTTTTGATCTTCTTGGTGACATCAGCGATTGCCTGTCAACAAGGAAAATCATATCCATGAGATTTTGATGGTTTGGTAACATATATGATTTTAGATGTTATATAACCCCCAGTTGCCTTGCGAATCTTTTTTTCAAGATCTGCAATCTTTGCTTTCTCTGGGTCTTCGCTATCATCATCATTCTTCTTTGTTTTTTTTGACTTCTTTGACTTCTTCTGTTTCTTAGTGGTCTTCTTCTTGCTAGCTTTCGACTTCTTGCCTTTCTTGCCAGTGGTTTTCTTTTTTTTCTTATTCGGTTGGCTACTGCTGTCAGTCTCATCACTTGAAGTACTGCCATCGTTGGATCCACCATCTTTGCAGCGAAACATGTCAGTCATGAGATTCTCTTCCCCCTGTACCTCTTCGTCCTCTGTCAAGACCAAGTATTGTTCCAAACCTAGATCAAAAGTTTGGCTGCTAGTGCATAGATTTCGATAATATATTTCGAAAAATGACTGGATATATATATATATATATATATCGATCTATAATGCTCCAAAATGATCAAACTAAACTGAGCTTCCAGCCTGGAAGATTTGGATGATCACGAATCTCATTCTTCAGGTCGACAACTTCTTTTTTTCTGGCGATTACAGCATCAGCAACCACAGCATCCCCAAAATGGGTAATGAGCTGTGCACGTGTCAGCCACTTTCTGACACCACGAGAAACTCCCCGGTGACGTTTGATTACTTCTCTCCATATCAAACCGTTTTTCCAATTCCCTCCATGCTTCAAGAAATCCTCATAGAGCGTCTGTTGCTGAGCTTGGCCTCAAAGATCAACAAATCAAAACCACTGACACTCACTTGATCAGATTTAATATATGAGGTCCAGACAGTACTTGAAGCGTTTCGACAAGTCTTTGATTTCTGCTGGCGTGTTCCGGCCTTGATGTTCACAAATGTATTGACTATAATAATGAAACTGCACTAGTGTTAAGGCCCTGGCTTTTGAGGTTCCTCCAAAATCGCATGTACAACTTGTGGGCTATCTTGGCCTTGTCTGAGATGTCATTCTGTTCAGTCTCACCCGGTTCCTCATCTCCATTCCCTTCAGTCTCCTGTTCTTCTTCTTCATCCTCGTCCTGGTCCTCATCAGGTTGCTTTCTCTTACGGCTTGCTGGTTTAGGGTTTGCCTTTGTTTTCACTTTTGCTTTGGGCTTGGCCTTTGGCATCAAAACACCTGAACCACCACCTGTCACTTTCGAACTGCCAGGCGCAGTGATAGCCATAGCGGGCCTCTTCAACACCTGAGAAGCCTTTGCCTTAGCTTTGGCCTTCTGGCGTTTGGCTGGTGAGCGGTCAGCAGGGTACAGTGGCAAAGCTTTTTCATTCACAGGACTTTGTTCTGGTTCTACATCATGAGTTTTCATCTTTCTGAGCCGATTCTTTCTGATCTTGGGCATGTCTTTTGCAGACCCTGTTGGTGCTGGTGTAGGGGTCCCACAAGGAGTAGCCAAAGCTTGCTCACAAGTAGTGGCACGTTGCAAAGCAGGGTCAGTTGCCAAAGTTTCTTGACTCTCTCCAACCTTCAAAGTTTCTGCTGATTCTACTCTGTGTTGACTACTCTTCCGTCTCATTCTGAGGGCTGGAGGCGGCGTTGTAAACTCATCACGAGTTCCACCTTCCAGGGATTCAAGATTGATCTAATTATAATTATATATATTCAGAGTTTCGGTCATCGATATATGCTAATAATGAACCCAGCCTGGTTCCTCTTGAGTATCCAAAGCTGCACCATCAGATGGCCTTGGCCAAATTGAATTTGGTTACTAGCTACCATGTACCCCCTATTTTTTTTGCAATTGGGATTCTGACGCATCCTTGAGAGCAAGAGCGGCCCTTTCTTTTGCTTTTTGTATTTCTGATTTCATGACCCCCCATGCGTACACTCCAAAATGGAGCTTTGAGCCATGTAATCAATCAATTTCTAACCTACAAGTGCCAATGCTGCTTGAAACGACCAACTATTCCAAAGATTTCAGTAAAAACCAGTGAAAATACAACCAAAAAACCATCAAAAACTATTGAAATTCAGGCATAAGTTTTTGGAGGCTTTTCACGGGTTTTTCACGGCCTTTTCACGGGTTTTTCACGGCCTTTTCACGGACTTTTCACGCTCTGGATTTTTTGAGAAATTGTCCAGTTTTTTCTCAGCAGTGCAAATCCATTGGGAATCCACGGATTAATTAGGAATTTATGGGTCAGCAGTCAACAAATTGAATATAATGAACAAAATGACAACCATAAGCTGTTCATAAACTCACTGGCCTAGAATTTCAAGCTGGGCTTGAAACGGCCCTCATGCTGTTCCTTCACCAGAAATTCACGAACCTCTTTGAGGTCTGCATGCTTGAATTTGCAAGTCTTGACCAAAGCCTGAGAGAGCGACTGGGCTGAAAGCTGGGTCGGGCAGCAGGGTTTCTAAGATGAGGTTCCGACTTTGCTGGCTTCAATGGCTTTCACAGCCACTTCATTTTGAAACGAGTACTTGGCCTAGGAGCAGGATCTTTGAAATTAATTGTGTCGAAATAGTTCAAAATCAACTTAAGACTGCTGGATGGTTCTGTTTGAGAGGCCTGCCATATAGTCGAGATGAAGGGATGCCACTTTCTGCCCAAACCGTTTGGGGTAGACCTGCGTTTGCTTCAAAAGTGGCCCTCCTTGCCTCAGCGACAAATTGATCAATAAGTTTGTATACCTGTTGGATCGCAACCACACAGACAGATAATATATTTATATATACATCTTGTACTGCACTATATGCTATATTAAATCCTATAGATCTATATCTTGAGGACCCTGCACTGAAAGTTTGCCGCACTTCAAGTGTTTTTTGATCACAACGCCTTTTGAAGACAACTTCAGTTTGGCTTTCAACTTCTTCGTAAGAGGTCGAAACAGCTTGGCTTTCCAACTCCTCAGGATGTGCAACAGACTTCAAATGGAATAAAGTGATAGCTGATTCCCTGAGTCCCCAGCGGCGTTCCTATGACCAGAGTCAACTTGGGGCTCTTTGCTCCAAATAATCCCATCCAACTTAGTGGCCAGATAATAATTCTGGAAAATGTTGGAAAGTCTTCCACTGGCAGTGCCAGACTGAGGATCTGACAACCTCTGCAGTCCAATTTTGATGTGTCGCCTGAAGGCCCGCTGGGCAAATTTCAGGTAGGGGCAATGGACGAACGTAGATGAAGACGGCTGTTCAATCAGCCACTCGCAAGATCTGATCGATGCAAGAATGCATAGTAGCAGCAGGCGACATGTCAGCCTCAGATTCCACAATCAGCACTGGATTCATATATATATTTATATCCAATTTAATGCTGAAACGATTTCAAAATATTGTTCAAATTCATTGGAACCACCATTCAGCTGAGAAACAAATTGGACAACCTTACGTAAGGTTTGCTTTCATCTCCAAACGGTGTTTCCTCTGATCTGCCACTGGTGGCTCTGTTCAAGTAAATGTAGCTGCTGCAGGGAAGTCCTGCAGTTAAAAGACCTGATGGCTTGAGTCTCAGCACGTGAACGGTGGCCCTGGCGAAGCCAGACCTTGACAATCATGGGAGATGAATTACTATATAATTAGTTGGAAAAGAAGACCCTTTTCTGAGTATGCAGCATTGTTGCCAAATCATCATCTGGTGTTTCGGCTATCTCCAGGTGGGCCCTCAGTAAAATCTAATTCCAAGATTGCAGCAAAAACACATTTTCCTGGGATACGAGCGTCTTCTCTCCAAGGTCATCTTAGTGCCAATAAAAGTTACCATGCCATATGCATATATATATATATATAGATAGATAGATAGATGTATGGGTACCGAATCAGTATCTTAATCCACATATATGATTAGTTGAGGTCAAGGCCAAAACTTTTCCAGATAGCTCCTTGACCTGAAAAGAGGTCCACATTGGACACATCCTGAGCAGGACGAGTTTCAAAACTGGAAGGCACTAGTAAGACATGTACATGTTCACAAGGAAGACGAAGGTTGAGTTCCACACTCTTTGATACACTTGATGATGTTGCTGACACAGGTAGTCACAAAAGTGAATCCTAGGGTTCACCAGAAAGCCACAAAAAGGAACGGGGGGGGGATTCCTTCTTCCAACATTTTCCCACCTACAACATGCACCTGCCATTTTACAATTTTCTGAGGTCCCGACATTACCAATGGGTAGCCAATGACCATCAAGGCTCGCACCATGCTTTTGGTCAGCGCAAGCCCCGATAACATCCATGGAGAACGCCGGGCCATCTTGAAACCCTATCCTATTCCTCGACCTTTGGTTGCAGCTTCAAGCCTGGGAAATACTGCATTTGATAAAATTTGGCACACACACACACACATACATTGGAACATCTCTTCGGCTGATCATGCAGCTAAACATTGAATCGAAAGTGTCGTGTTTTTTGTCGTTTTTCTTGCGACTCTGAATCCCTCAACACTGACGTGAAAATAGAGATCATGGAGCTGCCCCCTTGGAGATCACTTGGAAATTGAAAATCAATGTTGAAAATGTTTAATCTTACCAATCCTCCAACCTATGGGGAACTCCAGATCACAACCCCAGTCGGCCAGGTTTGGATGCTCAATCGACATCCACAGGCCACCCTGCCAACTCTTTGGCAGCTTCCCACCTGGGCCGGGCAATGTCGGGCTTGATAGATTGGCATCATGGATGTGGCTGAGAACCAAACGCTGTGGTCACATCTGGGAAACGGCAAAAGCCCAAAGTCAGACCACCTTTCTTGTTCACCTACCGGGGAGAAAGTGTTAGCTTCAAGTAGTTTACAAGTATCATCATCAGGGCTGTCAAGCACACACACAATGTATATATATATATATATTATAATAACCAGCCTTAAAAGAAGTGCCATTTCGATCATTGAACTCCTCCACCTTTTGCGAGTCCACCGTCTTGATATAGAAGCTTCGGGCATAGGCCCTGAGCCGAGCAATATGTAATTTGAGATCTAGATATATATAAAGGAAGAGTCAGGGCCATACTGAGCCACTGACACACAACCAATCGACTGAAGTCCGTCCTCAGGCGAAGCAATGGTCCAGTTCCTCAGGGTACAGGCGCAGGGAAAGGGTGGCTTTACAACATGTACATCGAACAAATTGAGAGTGGTACGTTTTTTCCGCTTCAAATTGGAAAATGTCATCTTGAATGCCCTGAAGGGCCACCAAATCCTGCAGAACTAGGAACGCTGATCACGATCCAATTGTAAAGGATCTGACACATAAATCAAATCTATGAGCTAGTCCTCCGGGTCACAAGCACCACCAGCATTGGCATGAGTTGACTTGGCTCTCTTTGGGGGATTTGGGGGGGGTTCTGGCTTGGGCTGGCTCTTTGCCTTGGTTCTGTTTTTCTCTTTCATGGCAGCTGCTTTGGGATTGGCTGGTGGTCTCCCTCTCCCTCTGCCCTTTCCTCTCCCTCTGCTTTTTCCCCTTCCCCTCCCAGCAGGTTTCTTCATGGCCTGGCCATGATCAGAACATTGGGATGACTCTTCTCCCCGTTCCCCTTCATTTTCCGGCTCTCGTGCTGCTTTGCGTAGGACTCTTTGCGCCTAGCGTTAAGTTGGTTAGATATCTAGATGAGTCATTTCCTGTCATGGGACTTTGATTAGCCGAATGCAATGGATAACAAAATGATATCCCACAGGTGTGATATAATGTTTCATATTGGTCGGGAAAAATATATTATAATTTGATCAGATTTGTTTTGAATTTCAAAAAATATCAAGGGCTCCAGTTGTAAACAGCCAGGCCTCACGAAGATCTCCTTCTTGCAGACTGTTCTCACGCTCGAGAAGCTGCTTGGTTGCTTCAGCCGCTGCACTGGGAAGAGTGGTTGGTACACATAAGGCCTTTCTGTCCTGGAATGAAATTTCAAAAAAACATGCTAAGTGGTCAGTGGACATGTTTCTCAAGTTGCATGCATCCACATAAATAACAAGCACTGGGGGTCCTTAAAGGTGCCAGCATGCCCTTTGGGATCATCTTGATCAGCATCATCCATATCTTTATTGTTGAATCCTTGCCCCTTGTCATCTGAGACATTCGATTGCTTGGACTCAACAACCGGAAACAACTCTTTTTGGGTGCCCTTTGTGACTTTGTCGATGTATTCCTCATCAATATTTGTTTTGCCAGATCTCAAGCGCCAATTCCTCTTCTTCTTCTGAAAAGTTTCACGTTTCTCAGAACTTGTTTTTGTCGGTGGATCCTCATCTTCTTGGTTCATTGGATGGATATGTTCAACCCAAATATCAGTCTCGGAGTCCATGGACGATGAGACAGAAGCTGCCTTTGATGTCTCAGGTTTGGACGAAGCAGCTGACGCAGATCCAGCCTTGGCATGAGGCAAAAATTGGGACAGGATCTGGTGTCAGATGTCGAGCTTTATTGTCACTCGAAATTTCTTTTTTTGGATTTCAGATTCTGACGGATCTCACAGTCTTAACTGGTGGATGCGCTTCATCGTAGTCCTGAGTGGCAGGATGAAGGACACACACACAGATATTTTTCAAAATTAAATAGCGTATAATATATATATGTGTGTGTATCCAATCCACATGGGACATGAATATCAGTATAGGCTAGCCTGCATAGCAGTTACAAAAAGATAGATGTCGATGATAGTTGTCCTGCCTTCTTGGCAAGCTTGCAAGCCTTCTTCAGGGTGTCCATATCTTTGTGTCCAAGCCTCCAGTGCGCATGCACTACCATGGTGAATTTTTGAATAATATTCTATTACATTTGATCTCTCTTAGAACCTGGCCTACAGTTGGGATTTTTCCTCGTCCGCATGGTCACGTAACTGGCGCAACCTCTGTGCAGGCCACTCTCGGTTTCCAACCAGTCCTGCATGCAACAGGCAAGAATTGGGAATGATCGGGATCAGTTGGGCGACCTTGGGAATCATGTCTAAGAAAAAATTGTAAATCACAGAGGTCCTCTTCATCCTCTTTGCTGTCAAATGCATTTAGACGGTGTTCCTTGTTGATCACAGCTAGTGCCGCCTCCATGCGAGATTGCATGGGACCATGGTGGAAAATGTATTGATTAAAATTATTCGATAAAAATCATGATCTGATATGTCCCAAACAATCCATGTGATGATATAGATATATATATATATATATATATATATCGGCCTGAACCTCTTTCTTTGTTGGCGGCTGGCCAACAAAGCTAGAGACGGAGACCCAGCGCAGCACAAAGTCAAAGTTGTTCTTTGAAGTCACCTGCCAGGAAGTTTTTGTTTGGGGTGTTGATTGTCTAGGTGAAGATTTAAAAAACAATAATGATGCTCACATTTCTTGAATGAGCCTGGGATTCATCGATGAACTTTGAGGTGATGTCGAGGAAGCTAAAAACCACTGGGGCCTGCAGAGAAATCAGTGGGACATATATCAAATAACAGGTCAATCGAACAAACCATGGGATGTGCCTTCTTTCTTTTGGCTTCCTGTTTGATCTCTTCAAACCGTTTGTTGATGTACTCTGGCGACAGGAAACTTTCGTAAAACTCCTCCCATGAGCCAATGCCAGGGGATATGTATAGATATATATTTCTGGATTACATGGGGATCAATAATATATATATATATATATATTCATTGCACGCTTCCAGTCCTTGAGGAGCTGCACTTGCTCAGGTTTCGGCTTTGACTCTGGCATCTTCACTACTCTGCAGCTGCTTTTCCACTGCTGCAGCGACAACACACTTGTCTTGGGAGGCCTAGCTACAAGAAATAAATAGATTTACTTATAAATTGTTTTAAAGATGATGGTAAATGGACCTGATGATTTTGATGTTGCCCATGGTGTTGTTTCCTTGGGCCAAAAGGTACAAGAATGGTTCACATAAGAATGCGGCTCACATAATAAGAACGCATCACCAGCAGGGCCAGCTGACCTTGCAAGTCATCACCATCATCAAACGATCGGCCTGGGCATAATGGATGATATATATATATATATTACAGGTTTTATGCTGAATTTGGTGATCATAATCTAAGATGCAGACGTTTGCGCAGAGCTCGTGCTCCCAGGCGCATTTTACTTGCATCGAATTGAACCAAATGGCTTTTATATCCATGAACCATTATTCCCAACATGTCATGTGATCCTCGGCCAAGTAGTTATAATATATGTATATATATATATGTTATAATCGCTATTATAAAGATGCATCTTCCAAAGGCCGGGTTAAACCTGGCTTTTGCCAAAGGCCGGGTTAAACTGGGTCGAGGAAGTGCTGGGTTAATAAATAATATATATATATATTAATAAATAATATATATATATACAAACATGCTACTCTGGCATGAACATTGCGGAGCTTTGTGCCCCGACAAACATTGAGAAACCGCTGTAAGTTGGAATGTTTCTACTTGACTGAAATCAAACGACCCTGATTTCACAATACGGGTGTGTTTGAAAAAGGGCTATGGTATAGGGAAAATGATGATTCAACAATGGCTTGAGGGTGACCAATTTTAGGATTAACACAATCCTTGCTCGTGTCGTGTTGGATTGTGACCTTCCGGGAAATGCTGCAGAAATTTTACAAGCAAAGTCCATACCATCCATGCATGGTTACTTGCCCTGCAGTAAACAGAAGTGTCAATGGCAAACCACCTGCAATTAAGGGTGGATTCTTCCATCGCTAGGTTTGATTACCAAAGGGTGTATATACTTACAACATCTTACAACACATCAATGAAAAACCTATGGTCTGGGCATGGAATAGCGAAGATTGCTATAAGTCTTGGTGTCCAGAGATGGGGCACCGAACTAGTGGTTCGATGGTTTTAATGGTTTTCATGCTTCCCATACATGGGTTTATCTGAACATGTGCTTAAAACAAGTCTAATGTCAACCCTGGATTAATAAACCCTAGGCTGTTTAATTGGGGGGATACCATTTAAGTACCAGATTATGACTATTGGAGGAGTACCCCCCCCAAATCAATAAACCATGGTTTATTAATCCGGGGTTGACATTACTAGTTAACCATCATTTTCAGACGGCGGCCCACATGACAGATCCTGGGATTGCCACGATCTGAGCAGGACAAACAAAAACAACACTCACATGTCACAAGTCATGCAAGCCAAAATTTGAGTACGACATAATGGAATGTACCTTTTTTGTTGGACTATATAGTATAAGGGCAAAAAGGCTATGACATAGTTGAAATATACCTAATAACTTGGAATAGGTATAAAATACTTGGAATCGTCACCAGCATGACATATTCCATATCGTATACTATTGGAAAAATATTCTATATAATTAAATATAATTTTATTAAGTATATATATATATATACATCACATCACTGAAAATCTGCCATAGTGGAACATGAACACTGTTACTTACTTTATTACCCTCTGGTTATGACTGACATAGCCATGGAAAATGGCCCATAGAAATAGATGGTTTACCTATTAAAAATGGTGATTTTCTAGTTCGCTATGTTAGTTTACCAGAGGGTATATGTCATTCTCATACCACTAAGCATGACAATTGGACATGAGGACATGTCCATCATCCCGGAAAGACAAGACCCACAAGACCCACGTGCATGTCCCGTCATAATCCCATCATCTAAGACGTTCATAATAGTAATAGTCATTAATAGTCAATAATAGTCCACATTAGTAGTCATAAAAGTAATATTACCACTATTTTTTTCGTTCCTAATCTTAAACACCACCTACATGGTCTCAAATATGTGTAATGTTCCTAGCAAACCATGGTTTTTGGGGGGTGTTTAACATTATGGGGAAGGGATTAGAACAGTCATATTCCCAGCGTGAACCAACCGCGCGCCTCCGAACCAATGCGCCTGCGCAGAACTGGGTTCAACCCAGGAAATCACAGGGATATCAGCAAAAAGGGGTACATACCCACGTTTCAAGTGCTAAATCATTAAATTTTGTCACAAACAGGACCTCATTTGGAATTTATATCAAGCAAGAGTACATGTATGATGCTGCACACCATTCTTAGTCCCAGTATCTGTTATATCGATGGTTGTATCAAATCTACATATCACAACTTCTTTGGGTAGCGCGTAACAATGGTCATGCCAACGAATAACTAGCGGTACAAATCGGCAATCATTTGCGTGTCTTCTTTGCACATCATTTCCTTCCAGTTCAACTTGAGTGCCGGATGCATGGGGGGTGACGGGGGCTCATGACGTTCTGTTGGCTGTGCTGGATGAAAGCAATAAAGCAGTTGCTACCGTGGCAATGATGATTGCTTTGTTGAGGTCTGTGGTGGTGAAAAAGGGCAGGTGTGGGTGGGGGAATGGGATGACTATGACTAGTCAGTATTAACTTATTATAGTTAGTTATCAAAGCTAATACTTTTCAGTCACTATGAATAGTTCTTCTAATTGGTTCTAATTGTAACTATTAATAACTGACTTAATAATGACTATGTTTAACTTACTCCATTACGTATTACCTAATGATGACTATACTTACTTTTCATACTGAGTCCTCACAATTCTGTAATTATAGATCGTTCATGGATTTTGAAAACAGTTTCACTAATGAATAATGATAAATCCATAATATAGTAGTGTCATTCCTTAATTAATGACTTAATAGTTTTGATCATAGTTTCACTAATGACTATTTTAATAGTTTCAGTAATGACTATATTTAGTAGTTTCACTAATGACTAGATGTAGTACTTTCACTAATGACTATATTTACTAGTTTCACTAATGACTATATTTAGTAGTTTCACGAATGACTATATTTAGTAGTTTCACTAATGACTATAGTTAGTACTTTCATTAATAACTATATTTAGTAGTTTTACTAATGACTATATTTGGTAGTTTCATTATTGATAACTCAACATTCCCCAATGATAGATAGCTAATGGTGTTTGATAGTAGTTTCATCAGTCACTATATAGGGCTTTCCTGAAATAGGCGTACCCCCAAATCATCCATTTATAGATTGATTTTCCCTTATAAACCAACCATTTTGGATACCTCCATTTATGGACCCCCCCCATATAGATAACTGTAGTCATTCACCGTTAACTAATATATATATAATATGTATATATATATATTCATTAAACAAATTGTGCAGTTGCTGGTCAGATAACTCTAGATATCTTAGTAGTTTCATTAGTCACTATATAGTTACCTCATTATATAGTCATTCCCCCAGTTATCATGAATGACTATAGTTAACAATTACTATAGTCATAAAAGTAGTAGTAGTTTCAGTCAGTATGTTTCATTAGTGATAACTACAAAGTGGTGCCCCCTAGATAGTTAAGTTGGTGCAAATAACTCCAATAACTACGGTTTATGGTACGCAAATAACTATAGTATTCATGGATATTCATGGGGTTTATAAACCAATTTATAACTAGAGGGCACCACATTGTACCAATTAATCACAATTAATAGCCATGAATAACCATCAATAACTATTATTAAGTACATTTAAGTATACTAATTACTAATATAATCCATAATATTAACCATTGTTTTACCATCCATAATATTAGTCATTCATGACTTCGTAGTTTTCCCCCAGGCACCCGCACCGACCAGCAACGCCCGTTCCCACGACCGTTCCCACGACCCGCACCTACGACCTCTGAAGGTCCGGCCAGTAACGAGGTGCCCGTGTCCACGGCGGCCTGCCCAAAAAAAGATGCCCAACATCTGGGAAAGTAAAGTTTGATATAGCTGGTTAATATTCTGTTTATATGGTTAATACCATGGTTATTATGATGGTTAATGGTGGTTAATGATGGTTAATAATGATATTACTGGCTTGTTTGGTGGTATACCTACCCCTCTGAAAAATATGAGTTCGTCATTGGGAAGGATGACATCCCATATATGAAACGGAAAATAAAATTCATGTTTGAAACCACCAACCAGATTATATAGATGTGAATAGAAATGGGACACATCATATACTTACATGTTATATATCACCGATTTTTAGGGATTGTTGTTCATGTTTTTTTCCGCATATTCTACCCCTTGTTTTGACCTGAAAAAAACATGCAAAGTTCCGTTCTGACCCCCAAAAGGCTGGTGAATAACTTTGAACAATAGCCACTGGTTGGTGGTTTCAACCCCTCTAAAAAAAAGTTAGTCAGTTGGCATGATTATTCCCACTATATGAAAAAACATATATTCCAAACCACCAACCAGGCCACTATACTAACTACCATTTGAAGTGGATTGCATTTGAGTATAGATAGGTAGCGTAACTCCCCAATAATTACCAATCAACAAGGGTCTTTTTAATGGCTCAAAATGAGTGTCTCTGCGTTGTTGGACCCACCAGGTGCAAAAGCAGGTCCTTCTGAAAAGGGGATGGGCTTAGAATGGATGTCCCGGTATTGGAAAAAAAGGCGGTTCTAGAACAATTCAGTCAGTGATTAATAGAACAGTGGAGCAATTATTCATTTATCACTAGCCACTAATCATTCTTGGTTTTAACATGTTCAAAATAATAGCTAGTGATTCTGGTGATACATGGTTTTTTATATAAATGGCTCCAATAATGGCTAGTGATAAAATAATAGCCATTTATCACTAGCTATTATTTTTAACATTTTAAAAAAGCCATTATGTTATCAAAAGCTAATATTTTAAAAATGTTTTAACATTTATATATTTAACAAGTCTATACTGACCATTAAGGTCTTCTTCCAGCTTTTTGTTTCTAGATGTTCGATCGCTCCATCTGAATCCACTCAATCAATTCCTGACATTCCCTAAATCCGCAGCGAAATCCAAATGTCTGTTGGTCATGTATCAATTACTTACTTATATCTCCTAATAAGTCACCATGTCATGAAATCAAATCACTAAAAATCCATCCATCCACATAGATTTCTAACTTAAATCATTGTTATAAATACTGGTACCAATACATCACCATCAACTGCCAGGGGGTTAAAACCTTAAAAAATAGCAATGAAACGAACCATCAGTATATATCAAAAATATCTGCTTCTATACCCGCATGATGATTGGTGAAAATTACCATCTAAATCCATGTAAATTTGTTTTGTTTTTTGTGTGTATAATACCTGTATAGACATATACATATATATATATAGTAACTAACTAGGAGCACGGCCTTTAGAAGGCAGTTGGTTTTTTGTGATCAACGGTGTATCATGGATGACTTTTGATGTGCTCGTGCCACTAGGATTTTGTTTGATGTGATTTTTAAGGCCGTTAACCCCTTATTCTGGTACATATGTTCAAAAACAGGCATTTCGCCTAGACGAAACTACCATTTTTGATGTGTGTTTCGAATTCCCAAACTAATTCCATCTGACATGTTTTGAGTGGAAAGTTCCAGAGAACTTACAGTAACGTAGCATGACGAATGAGTGGAAAGTACCAAGGAACTTACCGGTACATAGCGTGGCATGACGCATGAGTGGAAAGTTCCAGAGAACTTACAGTAACGTAGCATGACGAATGAGTGGAAAGTACCAGGGAACTTACCGGTACATAGCGTGGCATGACGCATGAGTGGAAAGTTCCAGAGAAAAAATTGTCGCCTAGCATGACATATGCATGGAAGTAGCCACAGAGAAGCATGTCCGTCCTCCGCAAGTTCAAAAGAACGTTAATACATGCCCCACCCCACCCCACGCCAACCCCCCGATGTGTACAAAACACCACGGCCTTCTAAAGGCCGTGGTCCAACTATACATATGTATATACATATATATATATATATAGTAACCCCCCAAAAAATAGACACGTGGTTTACTACGATTTTAGTATAATTTTAAACCTTTGATATCTCTTTATGGGGTTTAAACGTACCCCAATCATTGGATGTAAAATAGTCCACATGGCTTGCATATTTACTCAGGCCCTCCATGGCTTGAACAGTATGCGAATGGGGAAATGGGATGATTCTTACTAGTGATGACATGGATCATTCCCGAAAATTCCCTGCGTTTAGCACCAGTAAGTCTTTCTGTGTATATCTATATATATATATATAAAAAACAATATCATACAATCATACATACCCTCTGGTAAACTAACATAGCTATTGAAAATTGCCATTTATAGTGGATTTTCCCATTAAAAATGGCGATTTTCCATAGTTTTTTGTTAAATTACCAGAGGGTAAATATATGAACCAGGGGGCCCCGGACAAATCTCAGCAACACATCCCCCACCTGACAACCGCCCTTGCACAACTGCTGCTGTTGATGCCCAATGGTCACATCTTGCATCTCCACCTGTGAGCTTTCCAGGAAACCCTCCGGATTAACGGTGATTTGATGGGATTTTACGGTGATTACTGTACTTTACATTTTATTAAATTATCAAGAATTGGGATAAATTTTGGGTATACCCTCCGGTGTCAACGTGGCTAGCTGCGAAATCCCCGAACTAGCCATGGAAGGTTCTAGCTCGGAAAACCATCTATATATCATATATATATATATATTATGAACAGGGGATTTTCCAGCAAGCCATGTTTGATTACTGGGGGGTAACGATTTGGTTTCCGCCAAAACATAGAAAGTTGAAAGTCTGATTCTATAGTTTAGTGGAAAAGTATGATTCTATCTTTTTGGGACTTGCTAAAATACAGGGGATAAATGCTTATGATTGTCAATAATTGTAAATCTCCGCCATTTTTCCCAGTTTGAAATTGATGGTCACGCCGTCAACTACCTTTCTGAAACACTTTATTCAATGGATTGATGCGTTGGGGAAAAATACAGATCCATCGAATAAAACCAAAAAAATGGTTTGAATATTTCATGGATGATTCATAAAATATGGATTGAATATGTATATATACATATATATATATAAATGATTTATTTATATTCAATGGCTTGATTCAGTGGATTTTCAATAACAAAAAGCAACATCTTTATATCGATCCATTAAGTCAAATCTCGAAGACGTTCGTCAGCAGATTCTCCAAGGGTCGGTGGCTAGGCAGAAATCGCATCGATTACATGGCTTATAACATGTTATAACATGTTATAACTGGGTAAACTAACCCACAAACCCTAGGGACCCTAACCATCCCCCATATTTGAGAAAAAATGCAGCAAAGCCCTTGACAGGCGTTGCTAAACCCATGGTTTCTGGTGAAGATTTTCCCCAACAAACCAGCCCAGTCCAGCACCACACGGCACCTGCCAATATCCGGGATTCGAGACGGGGACCCAAAAGAGCTCACCCGCCATGCGCGATGTTTTGTACCTGAGATGCCACCCTTTTTTTTCAATCATTCACTACTGCAGAGTCATGGAAAAATATTTCAGGGGAATCCATGGATTCAAATGGATTCAAATGGATTCGCAATCTCGAAAAGCCAAATGCTTCACTAGGTCCATCCACAAATTTGGGTTTTGGTCCACCACTCAAATGGGTATGGGTCAAAATTAGGTACCCCGATAATTAGATGGTTAATACTAAACTAGACATTCACATCTGTGGTCCCCTTAACGGTCTTCCATTTTGACCCACATCCAAATGGATTCAAATGGCACACCACTCACCACAACAAGGCGGCCACGTTGAACGGAACCCACGGGATCGGTCAGACCGGTCAGATCGGTCGTGTCCAGAAGACTTCTTGACACTTGCTTTTTAGCACAACGACCATATTAATATGAAATATCATATGTATTTTATTTATGATCTGGATATGATAAGAATAGTATCATGATGAATTGTATATTTATATATATATATATACATACACGTAGATATATACATATATGTATATATATATATATACAGTATGTATAATCTGGATACTGTATATCTGGACACATGGTGGATATATCTGGAACGATCTGCGGTGACGTGGTAAAATCAAATAACAACATAATAAAAGCTCTGAGTTTTCAGGTCTATCATACCACTTTGAAAAATGGCATTAAGGCACTCTGGTGCAGTTGCCTTGCATTGATTGCCTACCAATTGGATGTGCATCCCACTTAGTAAGCGGTTTGCACGGAATATAGTTATATGTAACCGTACATATATATATATATATATATATGGAACCGTACACGTATAAAAATATATAAACACTATATACACATAATACCTATATATATATTTACATACACATAATATATATAATATACAATATAATATATATATACATAATAAATATATATATATATATACGTAATATATATATACATAATTAATAATTAATACATAATATATATATATACATTATATATTATATACACATAAATAAGATGTATATATATATGTTTCTAACCGATACATGTATATATAATATATGTACATATATGTACATATTGTGTATGTACATATCTGGGGATATTTCATTTACAACTGGATATACCATATATGTTACTTCATGTTACTAGCCACTTACTGAGATGCAGCCCTAAGTATCACTTCTGTCAACTCAACGGTGTTCAAACTGACATCTTGGAAAATGGACAAATCTATATATCAAAACAACATAATTCCGACTACCCTTCACCAAATCACTTCATGGTTTTCTCCACATAAGCAGGGCCCCAATGACTTTGGGCACTCCCCAAAGGAGATCTCCGACTCCTCCTCGTCATTTTGCGCCAGGAACACGGAGAAGAGGTTCTTCTTCAGGACCTGACGGGCCACAGGGCTTAAAAAAACTCCGAACTATGTAGGGCATTGTAGGGCTATATGTTCATGTATGTCATAGATATATGTTTATGTTCGGTCAATGGTGAAACTAATTGTATTTTCATGTATTTTCTGTTTAGATAGTGCGTTTCTTCTGTTTATATAACTATATGTTCAAACAGATAATGACTAAACCCGCTAAACAAAAATGGGATCGGAATGGTGTTATCCAACAAGCATCTTCCCGGAGTGGTTCAATTCATTCCTGATGTCTGGTTGTTTAATCAAAACGTGAGAATTGAAGCGCAAAAAAAAGGGGTTTGACCATGTTTGACCATATGTATATATACATATACATATATATATATATATGTATGTATGTATATGTATATGTATATGTATATGTATATGTGTATGTATGTATGTATGTATGAATGGATGTATGTATGTATGTCTGTCTGTCTGTCTGTCTGTCTGTCTGTCTGTCTGTCTGTCTGTCTGTCTCTATGTATGTATGTATGTATGTATGTATGTATGTATGTATGTATGTATGTATGTGTGTGTGTATAAAATGTATGTATGTATGTATGTATGTATGTATGTATGAATGGATGTATGTATGTATGTCTGTCTGTCTGTCTGTATGTATGTATGTATGTATGTATGTGTGTGTGTATAAAATGTATGTATGTATGTATGTATGTATGTTTGTATGTATGTATGTATGTATGAATGTATGTATGTATGTATGTATGTATGTAATATATATATATATGTATAATGATATATATATATATATACACATATGTTTGACCACCAAAACATATAGAACTCGCCATCAACTAAGTTGAGAGCAACAAAAAGTGGGATCGGAACTGCAACGATGCGGACTCACCAGCGCAAAGATTACGGGAGATTTAACCGTTAACCAACATACACGTGGGATTCCATTGATTTCCATAAAATGTGTCCAGTGGTTCTCATCACAGGTAGACAAAATCTTTGAGCCCCGATTTAGGGCATATCAAGCAGCACATAGGCGTTGGTCAGTAAAAAAGGCCTTTTTTTAACCACAAAGAATGGGATTCTACCCTCTGGTAATTTAACATAGCTATTGAAAATGGTCCATTTATAGTGGATTTACCGACTGAAAATGGTGATTTTCCATAGTTATGTATGTTTACCAGAGGGTAAGTTTCTTCAGAACCATGGAAAGTCACTTCATTCCTGGGGTTAGCCACGCGCCACGGCACCTTGGCTCCTTGGAGGAGTAAAATACGCGAGCTAAGAAAATGGTGATCTCAATTTACCCATTGAAAATGGTGATTTTCTATAGCAAAAGAAGTTAGTTATATATGATTATATATTTTGTTGGTGGTTTTAACCATCTTGAATAACATCAGTTCGTCAATGGGAAGGATGACATCCCATATATGATGGAAAATAAAACATGTTTGAAACCACCAACCAGTATATATTGTTTTTGTTAGGCTTAAGCGTTTAAAATTCATCACTGAACAACTAATTACATATTCTTGTTGTTTGTTTCTTTCAAGATCTCAAGTTTCTCAAGTGCATTGGTAGTGGCAGAGGCTTATTTGTTTGCATCATAAAGAAACAAAAAAAAACATAACTGATTAGATTGGTTTAAGGGAAAATTTACAGGAAACCAAAGATTTTCCCATTAAATATAGGGGTTTCATGTAAATTTTCCCTTAAACCAATCCATTGAATAACAACATCAACCCATGTCTGCCAGCCACAAAAATCTGAAGGTACCCCCAGAACTTGCCAACTCTGATCCCAACTGCCATCTAACGATCCCACTTTGTCGCGGATCATGCAATCAAAGACCTGGGAACGACCCCTAAGGATGCTGGGGAACCCCACATGGGATGGGCCGTAGACTAAGTGGATACCAAGTGGGTCTAAGGGTATACATATATATATATATATACATTTTTATAGTAAAATGATATAATCTATCTAATCCAGTTTCCAACCAGTGAACTAACTCGATGACACAGCCAGCAAATCATAGGCCCTCGGTTGGTTCATCGTTCATGAAACAGGCGAGAAATTGAGGTATATCACCGAGAGCATCAGTTTCAAACACGTCTATATGATATATGATGGTTATATAAGTTATATAATGTTATATATATCTATGTAAATATATTATATTATATTATATTATTTTATTTTATATTATATTATATCATATACATATATATATATCCCACCATGTCGGCATTAAATACACATTAAACCCCAATCATCAGAACTGAGGTTCTGCAGTATCTGATGACAAATCCCGGTGACAGAAACTACCTCTCCTGGCAGAAACTTGGTTCCGGAGATTCATAATGTACTTAGTTGGCTGTTCTTGGATAAAGAGTGTGCAAATGTAACTCACGTAAAAGCGTGTATATTGTATGTATGTATATATATATATATGTATGTGTGTTCTTTGGATTCCGGTGAGGCAGTATCTATCTATCTATCTATCTATCTATATATATATATATATACTTAGCTCATCTCTATATATATATATTTATACATAGCTGGATATATTAGTATCCATTCACCAACCTGAGATTTGTGCTCATTCCACTGTCGCCGCCAAAAGGATGTTAGGTAAAATTTCTGCAGATTCCAGTCATATCCCCATCATACCACCAATATACCACAATGTTTCTTGATTTTAGATGCTATGGACAATTACCATTTTTAATGGGAAAATCAACTATTTCGACTGGGCCATGTTCAATAGTTTTTTGTATGTTTACCAGAGGGAAATCACCATGAAATCACCATGAAACCAACACTCAATCTGGATAATCATTAAATGACCCTCCTGTAAGCATATAAAAGGATGTGCAACAAAAACACCGTCAATGTAGATCCTGTTCCGAGTTCGGGTTTCACCATAGGTTGTACATCCATTTTTCTAAGTTTACCCAGTGCAAGTATCTAATTGCTATACATTATATATTATCATGGAAATTATTTCGTTCAACTATATCCCATTGAATTACCATTATAATCATCATCAATACGGATAATGGGATATTGATTGATACAATAGAATGATTAAGATATATCAATTATCCAATATTGTCATTCACCAATAACTATTGGATTAATCATGAAAAAGAGATTCGGTTACATGACCCAGCTCCAAAAAAATCCCAACTACTCCAGCGCTATTGCCAGACCAAAGAGACGTTGAAATGCGGTGCTTGCGACATTTGTGGCAAACCCAACCTGGTCCGGGCCCGGTTGATCAGCTGGTAGCCTGGTAACAAACCATACTATATACTAATGTGTGTGTGTCTATGTTATTGCGTAAAATTCAAACTAATTGACATACATGATTAATGTATGTATGTATGTATGTATGTATGGATGTATGTATGGATGTATGTATGTATAAATGTATGTATGCATGCATGCATGCATGTATGTATGCATTCATGTATGTCATGTATGTATGTATGTATGCATGCATGCATGCATGTATGTTTGTGTTTGTTTGTTTGTTTGTTAGTAAGTACGTAAGTAAGTAAGTAA
This sequence comes from Cladocopium goreaui, assembly GCA_947184155.2. Taxonomy (NCBI): domain Eukaryota; class Dinophyceae; order Suessiales; family Symbiodiniaceae; genus Cladocopium; species Cladocopium goreaui. The sequence continues at coordinate 328,264 of CAMXCT020000291.1, read as the reverse complement.
GTAAGTAAGAAAGTAAATAAGTAAGTAAGTAAGGTATGTAAGGTATGTAAGGTATGCAATGTATGTAATGTATGTAATGTATGTAATGTATGTAGTGTATGTAATGTATGTAATGTATGTAATGTATGTAGTGTATGTAGTGTATGTAATGTATGTAATGTATGTAATGTATGTAATGTATGTAATGTGTATGTAATGTATGTAATGTATGTAATGTATGTAATGTATGTAATGTATGTAATGTATGTAATGTATGTAATGTATGTAATGTATGTAATGTATGTAATGTATGTAATGTATGTAATGTATGTAATGTATGTAATGTATGTAATGTATGTAATGTATGTAATGTATGTAATGTATGTAATGTATGTAATGTATGTAATGTATGTAATGTATGTAATGTATGTAATGTATGTAATGTATGTAATGTATGTAATGTATGTAATGTATGTAATGTATGTAATGTATGTAATATATGTAATGTATGTAATGTATGTAATGCATGTAATGTATGTAATGTATGTAGTGTATGTAATGTATGTAATGTATGCAATGTATGTAGTGTATGTAATGTATGCAATGTATGTAATGCATGTAATGTATGTAATGTATGTCATGTATGTAGTGTATGTAATGTATGTGATGTATGTGGTGTATGTAATGTATGTAACATTGATGCGGGTCAGGTTCACGGTGCTGCTTGAGTTCCCATTTTGTAACCCCTTACCCCGAACATGAAATACCTATGACTTGGCCTGACTTGGCACCCCATGAACTTCAATACCAAAACAGGGTTGCGAGAGCTTCTCAACTTGGTTGTTCACCTATCCCAAAACAAAACACCATGAAATCCCATTGAAACCACCGAAGTTGACCATGCACCCGCCCCCTTTGCGCACCCGAAGATGCCATCGAAGGGGACCAAGCTGAAGGGTTGCTCCGTCTCCTCGCGGGGGTGAAACAGTCGAAATGGGGATGGATCAAAAGTTGAAACTGGAGATAACATGAGATCACCATCAAACAGCGAGATTCAACAGGTAAAAGCAGGGATGTACCCAACTTAAACATGATGATATTAACAAGAAAGATGGGGATCTTAAAGCCTGTTGAGCAACTGCTTGTTACCGACTCTCTTCATGGGGCTGGACGCATGCCATGTGATGCCCCTATAATTTATGCCTCATGCAGGTCCCTGAGTCAATCAGGACCTTCAATTTTGATATATGTTGACCAGATCCCAACTGCCCCACGACAAAAAAAAAAGCTGCGCCTCAGTGACTGCAATAAAATCACCGTGGGTGCAAATGTCCCCGAGACATAAATGGTCCTGCGCTGAGGATTCAAATCTGCAGTGATACAAGGTGAGGTCCGGTTGTTGGTTTCGAAAGCAACTATAGTAACCTTTCATAGCCAATTTCAGCCTAGTGAAGTTGGTGAATTAAACGAATATTCCACCATGTGAACTTCATTGGGTTGATGTATGTGCTAGATCTCTCGAAAAAGTAAAAAAGGTGGTGTTTTTACATGAACCAACAAACATACCTGAGCAAAGTTCAAAACTGTGTGTTGTCTCACTCTTCATACTGACTTGCCATGTAAATAGGGATTCCCATAATGCATTAGATGATAATCCCCAATCTGTTGGGTAGTATGACCCCATATAATCATTAAGCAACAGAGGTCACCACACCAAAATCCACCAGGAAGGTTATGATGTTGCTTCATGGAATCATGAATAATGTAATAAATGCATACTAATATAAACTAGGAATTCTTAAATATAACTGCTTGGGTCTTCCCTTTTCCGAACTTGTTGGATGATGTACCGACCCAAAAGGCAAACGTTTTGGATATCCAACGAATGCACCACGGACATGCTACAAGTTACATTGTGTGTAGCGTCATTTGTCACATCTCCACCAAGGGCACAAGACATCCCAAATCAAAAAAAGGCCATTGTGCGGATGATTCTCCTTGACTCAAACCCCGCACCAATAAACCCCAGACTAACAACCCCCAGGGCAATTGGTTATTGGGGAAATACCATGGAAATACCATGTTCAACGCAAATGACATCACTACAATTGGGGGGTACCCCCGATGTTAAATCAACCGTTGACATTCATCCGGGGTTGACACCTCCGCTCGCGATTTTCAAACATGACACCAAGCTCTCTCGGCCCTGAAACAGCGTCTTGTATTATCCTCTGGGATGGTCTCACCCAGGCGGGAAAATCCCCAGCTCCGGGTCTATGATCTACTTGTTCTGAATGCGTGTGAACAAATGCCAAATGATTTACATGTCTGGTGATGTTTCCAGCACATCCTGTTGGTTGACCACAAAAAGCTCGGACGTGAAGTGGCCCTCAGGTGGAATTCTCCCATCGCCTCATGTCCCCATTCTGAAAAATCATCTCCGGTATGGAGTCTAGATTTGCCCGAAAATATATGACCCTATAGTACCTGGTTGGTGGTTTTAACCATCTTGAAAAATATTAGTCAATGGGAAGGACTATCCCATATAGTATGGAAATAAAATTCATGTTCCAAATTCCAAACCACCAACCAGGTACAGTATTGCTCACATATCATAAACCAGACATACAACAGCACCGAAAATGGCTTCCCCTTTCTTTTTTGGCTGCTGGAGAGACCGCCCAGATTCCAACCGGTCGCTCGATTCTCCCAGGTCCAACAGCGAACTGGCGCTTTGTAAAAAAAATGGATGACTCAAGCTACGCCACAAGCTTCTCGAAGCCTCCAGGTTCAGAGGAACCCCACAATTCCAGCTGTGAAACAAGTCCGTTTTACTCTGTAGCCATCAATCATCTGGGAACATCATCCGGAAAAAAACAACTACATTGGACCGAACGTACAAAACAAGCTATTTGCGGATGATCCTGGATTGAATTCCCATCAAAAAAACAAGTGTCCAACGAGCTCAGCAGCGTCCAATGATCCGTCCCAACAGTGGCTACGAAGTCCTTGATCGAACATGTTCAAATGAGTTCGTTAGAACCGGTTGATCCATTGAAGAAACAGTGGGTTTGTTTGAACATGTTTGAACATTGCAGGGAAAACATCGAATGCTTATTATGGTTTATCATCATGGTCGCTCATGTGTGCCATTAGGACTGGCGTAAAATGAGGTATCCATAGGTATCCCCCATGTTTGGACAAACCAAGAATTTGGACCCACACCAAATTCACGCTCCCCAGCGTCTCAGGTGCGAATTGTCAGTGTTTTAAGTAGGAATTTTATACGATTACACTTTTTTGGAACCAAGAATGGGTATGTTAAATTAACATTAGGAAAATGATCACTGATGATATCATTCCAGGATATTCCAAGCATTTCAAACCCAGCATCAACGGCTCTGATTGGCTCAGCCATTGTGAGGCACACTCTGCCACCAGCCAGATAGGCCTTTGGGATTTCTTTCGCACATCCGCCATCGGTCAAAGGAGCCAGTTTTGATCATTTTCGTAGGATAATTCAACGGATGATGGGTTCAATATCCGTGTCTGGAAGTGACTGCACTGCGACCAGCGGATGCGCTGCTTGAGTTTTTTTGGTGGTTGTCAAGCACCTGCAGGCCTTTCGTCAAACATGGGTCATTGCTCAGCCCATCGACCCCAATGCAGGGATGTGTTTTTTTGTTCTAGTTTCTCTTCGTTTCAAGTATTCAAGATCTAAAGATCTTCCAGAACATGAGAGTAAATGGTGAATTAAGGGGCAAGGAGCCCCCCCCTTAATTCACGATAGCTAAGTTGGCGTTCCTCCGTTTTGATGGCGCATTCATAAAGGTTTCACCATACAGTCTGATATCTATACAACATCACATATACTTTCTGTGTAGAACCATCCCATCCCTGACGAATTAGTATATCTGATCATCGATCGATATCTGAGCCATCTCGAACCTGGCAATTGAGCCGCTTAAGCCCTAAATGGAGACACATCCATGTCCAAAGATCCTCTTAGCCTCTTGATCATGATTCAACTAGCCCAGAAGGTGACCTCCGCCTCCAGTGGTTTTCAGATCCGCCTCCAGTGGTCTGATGGTTCAGATTTGCCCAAATTCACAAGATTTCACCAGGCCAAAGATGATGGATTTTGTTGGATGTTCCATTCCCAATCATTTCACAATACCCTCTGGTTCTGACTAACAGTTCGCCATGGTATAGATGACCTATTTATAGATGGTTTACCTAACTTAATAGCATGGTGGATCTTTCCATGGCGAACTGTGAGTCATAACCAGATGGTAATTTCATTGGGAGATCTTCACAAGATGTCACAAGGCCAACCAAATTTCCCTCATTGGGAGATCCGTATGTTGGCGAAGATCTCCCAATGATGTTCCATACATCGTTGAGACGGGTTATCCCATTTATGAGTGGGGAAACTAAGCTCCGTTAACCTCCGTTGTGAACCAGCTACTACCCCCCCGTTGATATTTGTTGGGATGATCCTTCAAGTAATCATTGAGTTAGCTGTTGAATTCCTTTGGATACTATTACAGTATATTACAGTTACTAATTTCCAATGGTTAATGTCAACCCTGGATTAGTAAACCAAGGTTTATCAATTAGGGTGCTACTCCCCGCATAGTGGTAATCTAATACTCAAATGGTACCTCCCCAATCAAATAGACGTTTGGGGTTTATTGATCCAGGGTTGACATTATAATATTCAGCACTACTCCTAACCATTCTTTATGGCATGTGTTTTCTTTTTAAATACTAGGTTAGAGTTGGGTAGTATAGTCATCTCTTATTGGAATCTATTCCTAATCAATGTGTTTTTTTACTATATATTATTCAACTACCCCCTTATTACTTGTGTTACAATGTCTTTTTGTTTTCATACTCCGTGTTTCAATTTCTATCCAAATGTGTGTCAATCCATAAATACACGTCTTGTTTATTTGTTTTTTTCATACTTGTATTAAATGACATTTCTAAGATTTTCTAAGTTTATGACCTTTTAGTAGAGTTAGGAACTACTAGTAATTTATTGAACGGGTCACCTTTGGTATCTCGCAGGTTCCTTGGCAACCAGCAACACAGATCGCTGGTGACTTTGCCCACATCAGCGTACCGAAGCAAATGTTTTGTATACATATGCATATATATATATATATATGTATGTATTTATGTATGTATGGATGGATGGGTGGATGCATGCATGCATGTATGCATGTAGGCAGGCATGAAGGCATGTCATGCATGTAGGCATATTTGCATGTAGGCATGAATGCATTTATGCACATATGCACATAGGCGTGTATGCATGTATGCATGTATGCATGTATGCACGTAAGTAATGTAGGTAGCTAGGTAGCTAGGTAGGTAGGTAGGTAGCTAGGTAAGTAGGGAGGGATGGATGGATGCATGCATGCATGCATGTATGTACGTAGGAGTGTGTATGTGTGTGTGTGTATATGTATATGTTTATGTATGTGTATATATATATATATGTATATGTATGTGTGTCTTTTGCAGAACCAAACGTGGAATACTGATTGAATCCCCAGCAGAAAGGAAAACTCAAAACAACTCAGAACAACTCAAGAAGCAACTCACGAAGCAACTCAAGAAGCCACTAACAAGTGTGCCTAAGAGTGGATGCAACAAAGATCGGAATTCCGATTGATCGTTGAGCGGGTTTGGTCACCGAAAAGCAGGACATCTGCGATGATTCTCGAAGCATCACACCTGGTTGGTGATTCACATGGACACGTCTCACAAACACTGCAAACACCATAATATCATCATATATCATCATATGGACATATATATATATATATTGAAATGTATATGTATGCATCTATCTATAGATATCCTCTGTTTAGAGATGACTTTCCCAACCAAACCTCATTTTCTATAGTCAAATGGGATCCCTGTGTTCAGCATCGAGTGAGAAGATGAGGGGTTGTGGGTCGTGAACATGTTTCAAAAGTCACCACATACCCAAATGCGGAAACTAGGAGACAACAAACAATCCAGTGACATGGTAGGCCCTTTAAGCATACAATCTACAATCAAAGTTTGGTGTCTTCTAGTAAAAGATCGTAAAATCGGAATATATATTATACATATACGTATACCAATATGGCAATATGGGATTTGCTTGGGATACTTCCAATTGCGCATTAAACAAACATACATCTGGGCGTCTTGTGACTTTCTCCAGTCCAACTGTGGCAAAACTAGATATTTATGGCTGAAATATAATAGACCTACAATGAGGGCAATGTTTGGAGGGCTCCCCTCCAACTATATCACAATCATATATAGTCACATTGAAGGATCTCCGATTGTCAGACAAACCCAAATCTATGTACACTTATACTAATATACATGGCACACCTGCCCCTCCAATACCCCCCAAAAGTATTGTTTTGTCCAATTTTATTTAAATATATATATATATTCAAATATTCAGTTGACATGTGATACATTTCAACATTACTTCGCAGGATTTCCTACCCGTGGAAACCAACATGAAATCAGAAGCTCAGTACCGTTGGCCTCCCGTGTCGATGCGCAGTCACAGAGTGGCGGAACGTTTTGGGACTGGCCCATTTTAGGACAGTTGGGTCGTTCCAACATGTGCGGATCTGACCAATTGAAATGTCAATGCGGAGTAGATCTGCCTGGTTTAACCAGGTCCAAAAATACGGTATTTCAGAAATGAAGTTCAACATCATTTCGCTAGCCAATCTGCGGAACCAAGTTCAATATGTGCGGCACCTGTGGGACACGGCCGTGTAGGGATGCCATGCGGTTTTGACGGGAAACTCATCGACCTTCTGGTTAAAAGATAAGTTATGGAGGCCATGGTCCATTGATAGATGATTTACAATGATGTAGCCATTAAGAATGGTGATTCTCCCGTTCACTATGTGATAGCCATGACCATAGGGTATACCCTCTGGTAAATTAACAGTTTGCTATTGAAAATGGCCATAGAAATAGTTGATTTACCCATTAAAAATGGTGATTGTCCATAGTTTTTTGTATGTTTACCAGAGGGTATTGCTATGATTACCAACATGGCCCAGGACTGACTTTGGGTCAATCACCATCTCGGCTATCCCAGTTGGAAAACCGGGGTTTTCCATAAATTTGTCAGCCATAAAACCCTAAATGTGCTTTATGATTTGGCAAATTTGTTAAACCACACAATCTGTATGGAACATTTGCAAGCCATCAATTTATTAACCCAGATCATCTGGCAAATGCTCTTGGATCAGCTTTGATTTGTATGGAAAGTAAACAAAGAAACAAAGGTTTCGAAACAAATGCATCAATTTACAATCAAGATATGGCTACATATCAGGGGGGGGCATCCCAAATTGTTGGATGAACCAAATCCAATGTAGCTGAATCACAATAGTTCACCAACCTCAAAATAGATGGAATAAGAGCGTTCGGGGATGATTCCCAGCATTCTAAACATCATTCCAGTGAGGTCAATATGTAATTCACCCACAGTTCTAAATCTATCTATATATAAATATATATATATATGTATATATATATATAGATGTATATATATATATATATATATATCGATAGTGGGTGTATATATATATATATAAATGCGTTCATAGAATTTCAAACATACATATATACATACATACATACATACATACATACATACATACATACATACATACATACAATCATACATAAATTCATACATACATACATATATACATACATACATACATACATACATACATACCTACGTACGTACGTACGTACGTACGTACATACATACATACATACATACATACATACATACATACATACATACATACATACATACATACATACATACATACATACATACATACATACATACATACATACATACATACATTACATACAACATACATACATTACATACATTACATACATTACATACATTACATACATTACATACATACATACATTACATACATACATACATACATTACATACATACATACATACATACATACATACATACATACATACATACATACATACATACATACATACATACATACATACATACATACATACATACATACATACATACATACATACATACATACATTACATACATACATTACATACATACATACATACATACATACATACATAGATATATATATATATATATACTTGTAGTAACCATGGGTAACCCCCCAAAAGTTGGAGGAACTAAATGGATTTATTAGCACCAACTATGTATGTATATATATATATACACATAATAACGGTGGGTGTTTTATTGAACACAATTGGTAAACAACTAACTATAGTCTATTTTTTGCGGAATTATTCTATATCACATATGAAACTGACCACTTGATTTAGGGCCAAGGGCCAAGATTGATGGTTTTGGCAACGACCAGTCAGTTCACCCTGCCAAAATGCGTCTGCGGCATCGGTTCAAATTGTCTCCTCTAAAAGTCCACTGGACAAATACATTCTCAATATACATAGCATTTATCTGGCTGAATCAGATGAATGGCTGGCTGGGAAATCCCCGAACTAGATGGAGGTTTATGGCTGGGAAAATCACTTTGTGAGGTCATGATCAAAATCATCCAGATGGATAATGATGATGAAAAAAGTCTATTGTCATCAAAGAACAAGGTTGGAATTTCACCATTTGATTTCTGAGTTTGAATTGGATCATCATGGTAAGAAACCTCCAAATTGTTGGGTAGTAAAACCGGAAAAAACACCTGAAAATATCAATCATAAAAAACTATAAGATGATATAGGTTATATATACTTATATTATAATAACCTAAATTAGTCACCCCGGTATTATATCAGTTCCTAGAATCATCAACCAACAGGGTTTTAACCGTTAGTGATGTGGCCGTAGGGATTTCGTCGGGCCGCGGGGGATTCAGGTGGCTCTCGTCATGGCAAACAGTGGATTCAAGGGGAATTTCATTTTTTTTCAAGGTGATCTGGTTGGTGGTTTCAACCCCTCTGAAAATGATCATTTATAGTTGGTTTACCCATCAAAAATGTTGATTGTCCATAGTTTTTCTGGTTGGTGGTTTTAACCATCTGGTAAAATATTAGTCAGTGGGAAGGATTATCCCATCTATTATAGAAAATAAAATTCATGTTTGAAACCACCAACCAGTGATTGATGGGGAATTAAGCGAAAAGAATGACGGTCACAAATGTCACACCGTTTCGGATAAATGGATATAAATGGGATACATGGTTTATCTTAGAAGGGATCTTTCTTGGTGGCATGGTGCATGGGTTTTCCATGGTTTGAACATGTCACTCCCAAATATAGAGCGCTTTCCTGTAAATTGTTCCTTCAACCAAGTCTAGGAACAATGGAGTTAGAATCAAGAACAGGTAATTTGGTAAACACAATGCCATAAGCCATAAACCATCACCAAAATCACCAGACTCCGAAATTGGAGAATTGGAGTCTTATGATCTTTATGCCATTGGGTTTACCACATCACAGATACCTGATTGGCTTCCTTCTCAAGGATCCAGGACTTTTTTTTGTCCAATAGATGTGGAGGACTAGATCTACCTCTGTCAGAATTCTGGGCTGCTAGGACTGCGAGGTGTAGCAATTCATCCATGTTCAGCCTTGCCTAGGGGGTTTGGAGTAAGCCGAAGTATCACCGGGGCCCCTAAAAAATGATCAGCACCTCCTTTTTTCCTGGACTTTAAGGCCAAGACCATGGTCTCTGTTATCCAATCATATTGTCACAATGTTCTTTTGGCGGACAGGACCCAATGGCGCGTTCAAACATCAAATCAAATAGCACTTGGATCGAGACCCTGCCAGCTGGGACTGCTGCGCAGGCTAACCCTCGATTGACTTTTGATCGCACATGTGTTGGTTCCTAGCCATGGCCTCGTGGGGTAGCGCAGGTCCCGAAGTGAGCTGGGGATTTCGTGAGCTGGAGGTGGGAGGCAAATGTGACTTGGTGGCTGAGGTGGTCTCCATCGCAGGTGACTCTGTCTTGGTCGTGCTTTTCCCTGGAAATCAGAGAGCACAGATCTTAGGTGTGGTGACGGTCCCAGGTGATTGTTGCAGCATGTCCATCTTCGATGCAACTCTGATGGAAAAAGGTGGGACACCGACTTTTCTGGTAGATGATCCGGAGGATGTCTTGTTTCATGGTTTCTAGCAGTCGTGACGGTCTTTCGAATTTGATCGAGCTGTGCTGTGGAATCGGTATCGGAACCAAGCTGCAGGAATGACACCGGTCTGTGCGGTTGACTGGTCCAAACCTATGGTCGAAGCCTATGAGGCCATGCACCCTTAGGTTCCAGTGATCCATGGAGACATCGCTGACAAGGCCACCATCTTGCGTGTGGCCAGTTAGGCCATCATCCAAGCACCCTTGGATGCCAGCAGAAAGGGGTTCGTCCCAGGTGCAGCTCAGCCAGTGGTTGGGTTGATTCAGACAGCATACAGAGCAGAACTTTTTGCAGTGATGGTGGCTCTGGAATATGCCATGGCACGTCATGCTTGTGTCCGCGTTTGGACTGACTGCCAAAGCGTGATTGATGCTTTTCAGAAGTATGTTTGTGAAGGCACTGTTGTGTAGCCCAATGGCCGCCACTCTGACTTGTTCAAAGGGATGCAGGAACTGGCGAGAAACCTTGGTCATGGCCGCCTGGCCCTTATGAAAGTCCCAGCACACCAAAAGACAGCAGAGTATACAAATGACTTGGAACTCGGGTTGATTGATGGGAACAACGCTGCAGATACCGCCGCGCAAGCAGCCAATAAAACCAGACCTCCGGCAGTGTAGTCTCTTTGGAATGCCTACTCCTTGCAGGTTGTTCAGTCCCGCACTCTCGCTGTTTGGATTCGTTCCCACATGCTTGCTGTGAGTAAAATTTGGAATCAATCAGTCTATTTTGCTTCCATGCCAGTCCCAAAGCCTCCGCGGCCTAATTACCCGACAAGGCCGAAAGGAGCCAGACCTTGTCTGGGAAGATCCTCGTGGTTTGGATCTCCAACGTCCAACTTTTGGCCGTTTTTTGGCCTGCCCTTGCATCCGCTGTACATAGATGGACTTAATGCATCCGTGATCCCCGGCAGCCGCTCCGTTGGATTTCGTACTTGCAGTTGTACATAAGTTTCCAGCGGCATCAATGCCCGTGGTCCATCATCAAGTGTGGTGGCAAATGGACTGCTGAGCTGGCGAACCATGTCCGTTTAAACATGCATGTCAAGTATTTCCGCCTGATGCTTCAGCAGTACCTCAGAGACGCCGAAGTGCGTTTCAGCTGAGGCCATACAGTCATTGGATTGCTTGTTTTCGGGGTTCCATCGGGTTTCATCTGTCCGAAGATGAGTTCAAAGTCATTGAAGAAGTGTTGGCCCAAAAACTCACAGTGTCAGCAACGGGGTCAGGTGGTTCACTTGACAACTTGAGGGGCGTCTGACTGCAACCGATTGGCTGACGCTGCGAGACCCAGCGCGGCAACGTTGCTCTCAGAGGAAGAAACATCAAATCAAATAAGGAGCAAATCTAATCACAGTTCGCCCGGCGTTTTTTTGTCTTTTTATTTGATTTTGATGTGGTTGCCACTTCGCATCTTTTGGCTGAATAATAGACCCAGGGTTCAGGCCGGCGCTCAAGCAGATTGTGCCGCGCACGCAATTGCGGGCTCGGGGTGAAAAAAGACTGCTAATGTATAAACTTACATTGCATATATAACGTATCTCTCTCCAAATATAAATATATATATATATGATATAACCTACATGTATAATCAAATGTAAATATACATAAAGTTGACCCCAAACACATCCAAAGAATCTCTGTCCCAGCTGCCCATTGCTTCAGAAAATATCGAGCCGTCGGAGTTCCCAAGGGCACCGGTCTCTAAGAGAACTGGCCTCTTGGGAGCGACAAAAAAACAAGGTCAGTCGGGCGCTGCCAAAGAGGAGCCCCTCCAACCCGGAGGGGGCTGAGATTTCCCAGTGGAACAATCATATAATGGTCTAATATAATTATATTAGATGCCTGAAAAATGTATAATTATAGGAACTGATCAGATTTCTGTAAAGATTAAACAATGATTTACAAATATTTATAATCAATCTGGACTATATGCTCTTTTTGCATCAGCTCTGGTCTTGCCAAAGTGCGAGAGGGGGCCGAAAGCACTTTTGCAGCCGACCGCTGGCTCGCACACGGCGAAAACATGTTGCATAACTATGACGAAACTTAGTCACTCACTCATAATTTACCTTGGATGCACGTTTATACATTTTAATGTAATTATGTGTACATTATACAACATCAAAATTAGGTGCCAATGACAATAATGATTGTCCAGTCCATATGAAAGAGATAATGGACTGAAACATCTTCAAAGAGCATATGACAAATTGTTGGCGAAACATTCGCTGAGTATATACCGCTCAAATCTGGCTCACTTTGGCCGCAGCTCCAACTGGTTCTTCAAACATCACCGGGGCACCAATTGGCTGCCGCGATTGTCCTGCGTTCCGGAGGTGGTTGCCACAAAGAGAAACATGGATGAGTTCGGGTTTGAACACTTGGGGCTGGCAACTTACTTGCTTGTTTTAGGTTGAGCCACCCCTGCTGAACAAAAAGTCAGCTGCGATTGGTTGAAACTAAACATGGTGGAAACAACCACCCAGATATAGCCAGATTAATGTGGTAAACCCAATGCCATAAAGTATCCCATTAACCAACCAATTGGGGGTCATTTGCATTCATAAGGGTATACCCAATTTCAAAAACCTCAATTGGGGATGGTTTTTTGTTGGGTTTACCACATTAAAGATGGAAGATTCCTTTGAAATTGACTTTCCTCCATGTCACACTTGGATAATCACACAAATATGTGGCTGAGTAGACTATGAGTCTCAAAGCTTATAACCGTTTTCTAAGCCAGGCAGGGGTTTTTACAGGTGTACAGTACAGTGGTAAACCTAATAAAGAACCTCCAGCATCATCCCAAAAAGGGAACTTCTCGGGCACCAAGTCGCAGCAAGTCTTGAAAAAACGATGCATCGGTGTTTCGAACAATTCTGACATATCAACATATTTAATTACCCAACCAAGGTTTATCCAGTCTAAATGGTGAAGTAGAGTTTCAATGCTAAGTCTTCCTTATCTCAGCCGAATTCTAGCGACTTGCTGTGCCATTCTTCACTGCTACCCTCCCCCCAATTTGGAATTGTCATTGGCTGCACTAAGTGTATACGCTCTGGTGGTGGCGAACTTGAAATAGACATTGACCTACTCTGAACGACCCCAAGAATTCGATGTTTTAGTCAATGGCTATGGGTCAAATGGGTAAAAACCCTCTTTGTCACATGAATTCATCTGCGATTTTATGGTGGTTTATGGATGCTCATCCCCTTTCAATACCACGGTACGGTGGATGGTTGCGAAATCCTGCACCAGTTGAAAATGGCGGCAAACATCCCATTATTTAAAGGGGTTGGTGGTTTATCCCATTATTTAATATTATTTAATATTATTTAGTATTATTTAATATTATTTAATATTATTTAATATTATTGAATATTATTTATAGGGTTGCAACAATTCAACCATCCTTTTGGTGATGCAGGATTTCGCAACCATCCAGAGACTTGCTATGCAAGTCCAGAGCCCAAAGGAGCGAGGCAAGATAGAACACACACGTTTAACATGTTTAGAGCAATGAAGAACAAATCATCAACAATAAGATCAAGTAGTTGTTGATATATCAAATGTTTGATAACAATGTTTGATATATCAACAATAGTATACTATATGATAGTTGTTGATATATCAACTTATCAAAACAAATGATATCAGCGGTGCTGATCAACTACAAAACAAAGCAAATCATGATCATTTAATGATGATAATTTGAAATAATCAGAGTTGCATGAAGTTACCCTGTGGAAAATTAGCATAGCTATGGAAAATGGGCCATTTTTCCATAGCTATGTTAGTTTACCGGAGGGTAACTTCTGAAACTACCCAACAAAACAACTCAAACGGGTAAATCCCTAAGTCGGACCCATCCTCTGTTCATCTTTGGCGGCGAACCGCCTACCCCGGCACTCTAATTGGGTACTTGACCTGAGGCTGAGATCTTTGGGACGCTGGCTTTCAACCAACCAAGAAAACCCTGGGTTTCACCCGGTGTAAAGTTGGGAGTTTAACCATAGTTGATGGCGATTTTTCATGGGGATTCAAGCAGGATATATGATTAATGAATAACAATTAATGATGATATAGTATGATATAGTGGAGATATATCATCAACATTAATGTTATCTTCTGATAGCACCGCTACCGTGATTTTTTTTGGTTTACTCAGCGACTCGACCCACGGGAGATCCAGAATTTCGGGTTTCTTGGGACGAGAAAACCCTTCAGTTTCCGGCTATCGAATAATATAATTGTTTATCCAATCATATCCAACCTTTCCAGATGCTCTAATTTTGTTTCGTATACTTCCCCCTCTTGGGACAAACCATCAGTTTCCCGTTCAAGTCCATTAAACCATCATTTTGGGATTGTCTAAATCCCATATAAACCCAATAAAATCAATTTAAAATGTTACATCCCATTTAAATCATCATTAAATCCCAATTAAATCCACTTAAATCCCATATAAATCACTAAAAAATCCCGTGAAATCCCATTGAAATCACCTTTAAATCTGCGAATGACCAGCAAGGAGCCGGCCTCAATTCCCTCCTTCAAGGCGATCCAGCAATTTTTGATGCATTGCCATGATGTCCTGGGGATCATCGATCCGGGGCCCTAAAACGGGTGGGTTGGGTGGGCCGGGCCATTGTGCATGGCTATGTTACCCTCTGGTTATTTAACATAGCTATGAAAAATGGCCTATTTATAGATGGTTTACCTAAAAATGATGATTTTCTAGTTCGCTATATTGAAATGTTAAATAACCAAATGATGATGAGGATGACGATGAGGATCAGGATGATGATGATGATGATGATGATGATGAGGGTGACTATGATTTCTATGATGGTGAGAATGATAATGCAGGGGACGATGTAGAGGTTGATTAGGTTGGGGATGATGATGTTGAGGAGGATGATGTTGAGGAGGATGAGGTTGAGGATGATGAGGTTGAGGATGACGAGGTTGAGGAGGATGATGTTGAGGATGATGAGGTTGAGGATGATGAGGTTGAAAATAATGATGTTGAGGAGGATGATAAGGTGGATGATGATGATGATGATGATGATGCAATGATGATGATGATGATGATGGTGATGATGATGGTGATGATGATGATGACACTGATATATATATAAATGAGTTGTATATATATATATATATAGATATGGATTCAAAGAATTTATGTATATAGACTTGATGTCAGAAATATTTTGCCTATCATGCATGAGATGTATTGCCTATGATGTATTGTTTATGCGTATGTGTGTAATAGGGATGTCCATCACTTAGTACATGAATATAAATTTGTACGCTATATCAATATATCTTTCATATCCTTACATATTAAATCATATGTGATGTGCATATTAGAGAGAAACCCAATGCTACCACGAACGGGCGGCAAATACAATCCCCAATGATAAGTTTAGTATTGGGTTTGTCCCCAAAAATATAATGCATATATATATATACATATATTCATAATGTAGATATGTATGTATATAGGTACATGTGTATCAATAATTAGTATACTTTATATATACATATATATGGTTAAATTATACTAATTTACTTACCTGACATAAAGCTATATTGGGATAAAACCGCTGATTGGCCATCAATATAGTGAGGTCGCAGTTGGGTCGCAGTGAGTATGTATATATCCATATATATATATATACATATACACTTATAATTAAATATATACATAAATAAATGTGTGTATATATATAGGTACAACTAGTTTTTGATATACACATCTATGTATATATCTATATATATATATATATGTTATGTATGTCATTGTACATACCTGCGAAACCCAAAACAAAATAGATTATTTTAGTATTCTATGTATATACACAAATCATGGAAGTCTCGAATGGGGGAAAGTGTATATTTGTTTCAATCCAAAAAAATGATAAAGTAGCTGTGTCTAAAACACACCAGGGTTGACAAACACCTGAGCTTCCACTTGGGTTTCTTAAAGAAATGGTTTACCCCTCAATTTGATCAATCCTCATTTTCCTAAAAAAAAAAGGAGCCATTTTCAGTGCTCCCTCATTTTGCAGACCCAATGGGTCTATTTCCCCACCTCTTCGCTATCGCCCAAGGTGACAAAAAAGTCGTCGTCCAAGTGCATGAGAGCTGGAAGCCATGCCTGGGAGGGGTCATCTAAAAAAAAGGGTTCCGGTTTGCCTTTCTTTAATGGAATGAACAAGAGTCTTGCCAAGAAAAAATAATGGTGATTTAATGCTGACTTAATGTGGTGGCCGGAAATGGTGATCTAACGGTGAAAACATGATTATCCTCTGGGAATTTCAGAGTTTGCGAACTGGAAGCCATGGCCCATGTAGTTGGCACACGCTTGGTAGACGGCCGTGTATTTTTGTCCATTTCAGGGTCATTTCGCCCGATTTAGTGGGGATTTAGTCGGGATTTATTAGGGTTCAGTGGGGATCTAATGGGAATGTATTTATGCTGGAATATATATATATATATATTGTACATATATATGTATATACATACACATATGGATACAAGTTATAAGCAACATATGTGATTTGGGTTTGCCTAAAAATCGGAGAATCTGAATTTTCTTCTGAACACTGCCATGTTTTGGTATACCCCATTTTTTGACACACCCATAGGAGGTTCAAACTCTTTGATGGGCCATGGAGTTAGTCGAAGCTGGTTGGTACATGGGTTAGGCAACCCCTTACAATGTGGGGCCACCCAAGTTATGTTTGATGGTTTTTAAACCCATGATTAACTTTAGTTATAAGCATATATAAGTATCATAAACCATAGTTATTGGAGTTATTTGCACCAACTACATGGGTACCATACCCTCTTAATCATCACCATGTCACTCAGTCCATGGCCTAGAGTTCAACATGGGCAACTATGAGTTTTAGCGAACCTATTGGGCCTTGGCGAACCAACGGCAGAGGTAAACATAGGCATTGGATGGAATTGGGAGTTTCATTCAATAGTTAGCAAACATATGGACGCAACAAACAATCATTGGACTCTTTTTTTTTAAACCAGCCACACTCATAGTGGAGTATCATGTGTTTAACGTCAACGGGGACAAGTGTCTCGGGGACAGTTGTACATGTTCGGTCCATTGGAGGCATATCCTCAGCCAACTATATCATAGACCGAACTATCCCAAACCAATGATGCCTTTCAAGGATATCATCGTTCTATCCCAGGTTTTGTTTGTATCCTTTGATGTTATGTCGCCAAGTTGGTTGAAATGTTGGTTGATGCATTTTTCCTTCAATCACACAAGGATACATAGGATACAGGCAAAAACTTAGTTCAAAGTTGTTCAAATAAACGCTGATACAATATGGCTATAAATGGTTTGCCACACCGGAATACAAGAAGCGAAACCGATGCTATAAATTGCTATAACCACTAATCATGCATTGTTTTTTAAAAATATGGACAGGATGACTGTGCCAACCCGCACAAAGGTCAGTAGTTAAGGCACTCAATTCATGGTCAATTTTTGGTAGTCCGCAAAAAAACATAATTGCTGGTTATGGTTTTCCATCTGAAAAAAACTGAAGGACTGAACATGATTAGACTACCCATCCAAGGTTGGGAATCCAATGTTGGGGGAATACCATTTGGCCCTAACTTTCGCATTCCATGCGATTCCTTCTCACTGCTAGTCTCAGCAGGACTTGTGGCTGGAACCCAGTTAGGACTTGTGGCTAGGAACTACCGTACTGTTTATGAAAGTGGTGATGTTCCATAGTTATGTTAGTTTACCGGAGGGTATACTATACCCCACTTAGATGAATGGAAGATCCGAGTATCCCCGGTTAGGGTTCTCAGCAGCCAACCAACTCAATTCTTGCGTCCAACAAAAATGTGCAGCACATCCTTTGCAGAGCAGCATCTTTGTCTCTGCCAAGATGCTTGAAGAATCTGCAGTTGTGTAATCAACTCACTGCCTCACTAGCCAGCAATGGATGCCGGTCCAGTCTATGGGCGAATTTTGACACTCACCGAACATACCTTGTGAAGCTGTGGAAACCTTTGGCAACATGGACTTTTCGGCTGGGCCTATGGTAATCAGTCAAGACCCTGGTGCCCTGGTGAAAACAAAATAGCTGGCAAATGGAGGTTCAGCCCCCCAAATATGGTAGCATGTTGTAGAATGGCTTTTGATCCGGATGTTTGCACGACTCCCTGGAGAGCCTCTTGACGCTTGACGCCGTTGACGCCGTTTACGCCGCGGCCGTCTTGCGTGCCAGGCGCAGCACTTGGTGACTCTCTGGACGGCCTCTTGACGCTTGACGCCGTTGACGCCGTGGCTGTCTCGCGTGGCAGGCGCGGGCACTTGGTGACTTTGTGGAGAGCCTCTTGACGCTTGACGCTGTTGACGCCGTTGACGCCGCGGCCGTCTCGCGTGGCAGGCGCGGCACTTGGTGACTCTCTCTGGAGAGCCTCTTGACGCTTGACGCCGTTGACGCCGTCTGTCTCGCGTGGTAGGCGCGGTGACTCTCTGCAAAGCCTCTTGATGCTTGACGCCCTTGACGCCGGTGACGCATTCTGAACCATGCCTGAACCGTGTCTGGCAGTCTGAATCGTGCCTGAACGAGTTTGAACCGTGCCTGAACCGTGTCTGAACCAGTCTGAACCTTGTCGACCATGTCTGAACCGTGTCTGAACCGGTGTGAATCGTGTCAAAACCACTTTGAAGCGGAACCAATCTGAGCCCTGTCTGAACCAGTCTGAACTGTGTCTGAACCACTCTGAACCAGTCTGCACCGTGTTTGAACCAGTCTGAAACCTGTCTGAACCAGCCTGGACCATGTCTGAACCAGTCTGAACCGTGTCTCAACCAGTCTGAACCGCGTCTGTGTGAAAAAGCGTCTGCGTGTAAAAGGCTTCTGTATGAAAGCTGCACTGTGTAAAGGCTTCTCTGTGTAAAAGCTTCTGTGTGTAAAATTGTCTGTGTGCAACAGTGTCTGTGTAAAAGCTGCCCTGTGTGAAAGTTTCTGTGTGTAAAGGCTTTTCTATGTAAATACATTGGTGTGTAAAAGCTGCCTTGTGCAAGGGCTTCCCCGTGTAAAAGCTTCCCTGTGTAAAAGCGTCTGTGTGTAAAAGCGTCGGTGTGGAAAAGGCTTCTGTGTAAAAACTGCCCTGTGAAAAAGCTTCAGTGTATAAAGGCTTGTCTGTGTAAATACTTCCGTGTGTAAAAGCTGCCTTGTGCAAGGGCTTCCCTTTGTAAAAGCTTCTGTGTGTAAAAGCTGCTGCGTGCGTAAAAGCGCTGCTCTGTGACAGCTCTGTGCGTAAAAGCGTCTGTGTGAAAAAGCTGCTTTGAACAAAGGCTTCCCTGTGTACAAGCTTCTGTATGTAAAAGCGTCTCTGCCTAAAGGCTTCTTTGTGTAAAAGCTTCTGCGTGTAAAGGTCTCTGTGCAAAAGTTGCCCTGTGTAAAAGCTGCTGTGTGTAAATGCGTCTCTGTATAACTACTTCTGTGATCTTCTGTGTGTAAAAGTTGCTCTGTGCGCTCTGTGCAAAGGCTTCCCTGTGTAAAAGCTTCTGTGCGTAAAGGCATCTCTGTGTAAATACGTCCGTGTGTAAAAGCTGCTCTGTGTAAAGGCTTCCCTGTGAAAAGGCTTCCCTGTGTAAAGGCTGTTTGTCTGTCTGTCTGTCTGCCTGCCTGCCTGCCTGGCTGTCTGTCTGTCTGTCTGTCTCTGTCTGTCTGTCTGTCTGTCTGTCTACCTCTCTGTCTCTCTGTCTGTCTGTCTGTCTGTCTGTCTGTCTGTCTGTCTGTCTGTCTGTCTGTCTGTCTGTCTGTCTGTCTATCTCTCTATCTCTCTATCTAGCTATCTAGCTATCTAGCTATCTAGCCGCTCTAGCCATCCTAATCTAATCTAATCTAAATCTAAATCTATCTATATGTCTATCTATCTATCTATCGATCGATCTATCTATGTATCTATGTATCTATGTGTATCTACGTATTTATATATCCATCTATCTATCTATCTGACTATCTATCTATCTTGTCTTATCTTATATTATCTTATCTTACTATCTATCAATCTATCGATCTATCTATCTATATTTTTATCTATCTATCTATCTTTCTATCTTATTTTATTTTATCTTATCTATCTATCCATCCATCCATCCATCCAACCATCCATCTATATACCTCTCTATCTGTCTATCTATCTATCTATCTGTCTATCTATCTATCTATCTACCTATCTTATCTTATCTTATCTTACCATCTATCGATCTTTCTTATCTTATCTTATCTTATCTTATCTTATCTATCTATCCATCCATCCATCCATCCATCTCTCTGTCTGTCTATCTATCTATCTATCTATCTTATCTAAGTATCTGTCTATCTATTTATCTATCTGGCTATCTATCTATCTATCTATCTATCTTATCTTATATTGTCCTATCTTATCTTATCTTATCTTATCTATATATCTATCCATCCATCCATCTATCTATCTATCTGTCTATCTCTCTATCTCTCTATCTATCTATCTATCTATCTAATCTAATCTATCTAATCTATCTATCCACCCACCTCTTTCTCATCCAATTATCATCTGCTCTCATCCCAAGTCTCACCTTCGTCTCATAACAATCGGAAGGCTTAACTTTAATTTCTCATTAAGAATCATTTAGAGCCTATCTTGCTGGTGGTTTCGACCCCACGGAACAAACATGCTCATCGGTTTGGACCATTGTCTCAGGAAAAAAAACAGAAAAACACAGATACTTCAAACATTTCAAAACCAGCCAGCATCAACCATGGTTATGGGTCAAAACCCTGGCACCTAAGTACCCTAAAATAGCTGCCTAATGGATGGATGTGCAAATTCCCCAACATATGGAAATAATAGATAGGAATAGATTCGGATAGATATGTCCATATGTTTTATGAATTACCATATCTATTCCATATTTAACATTCGGATAAATATGAATACCCTCTGGTAAACTAACAGTTTGCTATTGAAAATGACCATTTATAGTGAGTTTTCCCATAAAAAAATGGTGAAAATGGTGATTTTCCATAGTTTTTTGTATGTTTACCAGATGGTAATAGATCATTTCCAAAGGTAACTTGACCCATCGGAATCGAGTGCTCCGAGTGGCAACATGGGGAATCCAGCATCTGCACCGCCTGTCGTGGCTTGTCGTTGGAATTGGAATATATATATATACATATATATATGGAATATATATGGAATATATATAATCTGTAGCATCTATATTCATCTATAGGCTATAGGATCTATATTCATCGATTAGCATCTATAAGGCACGCCTGGTGATGGGATTTTTATAATGGGAAACATGGATATAGTGGCGAAACATGAAATTCTATATTTATATAGCTGGTTGGTGGTTGAACCCTACCCCTCTGAAAAATGATGGACTTCGTCAGTCGGGATGAAATTCCCAACTGAATGGAAAGTCAAAAAAATCCGTGGTTCCAAACCACCCACCCGCATCTATATGCATCTACAGGGCAGAAGATTGAAAAAAAAACATGGAGCCTGCATCTAACGAAACCAAAATCTATTCACCTAGTCGGGTTCCAAGTCGTAACCTGCCCAGAAGATATGATTGGATCTTTTGTAATGTTGGTCTTTAGAATCCCCAAAGATCCGATTGTCTCTGTCGGGTTTCCAACAAGACGGTTTGGATGGTTACCCATTATAGAGCAACTCTTCCATACAGAAATGCTATACCACATGTCCCATCATTCATTGATCATAGTTCCAGCATGTTCCAACAATCCTATGTAAATTGTTCCCACCATAAATTGCCATAAATTGATTCATGCATTTTCCTGTCGCTCTTATGTGGAGGTTTCCATAAATGGGGTACCCCAAAATAGTTGTTTTTTTTTTGGTTTCAGATAAAAAAAAAAAAAAACTATCAAAATCCTATTAAAATCGATGATTTAGGGGATACCCCATGGTTAAGAAACAACCGTACGGGCTTGGTTAACGACTTGAGCCGCCCCACGTTTAGCGCGCGCCACGTCCCGCCTTCATTCGGAAGGACTTCTGGTCACCTCTATGGCCCTTCGGGTTCCTGAGACACTGGGAGTTAGCGACCAACAAACGTGTTTTTTTTTTGCTGGTCATATATGGGAAATATACATATATTCAGAAATAACATGGGAATATATGCTCATTTATATGTATTTAGATTAATATATGATGTATAATGGTGATAGAATGGCATATATATATATAACTAATATGTATAATTATATATATGTTTTTTCGGATGTCATTGGAAGCTCGAATCACTCGACTCTGGCGGGATTGAACCATGTTTAAATCCACATGTTGCGACATGTTGCTTGTTGCACAACAACCATGTGGGTGTGCAACCACACATGTCACATCACTCCATCTTGGATGCTGTGCCAAAAGGTGGGTAGCTGCATGATATCTATGTATATTATATACATAATGTTCACCTCTGATTTATATGTAGCCCCCCCTCTTTTCCCCTAAATAGACTTAAAGCCACCATCAAACTTGTTTGTATGTAAAGGTTTTCAATTACCACAGTTTAAAACGAAAACATTATTATTAAGGGTCATTCATTATTTGTTTTAGCTTTATTTAGGGGTCATTTATTATTTGTTTTGGGGCTCTGGTTAGCTTTATTTAGGGTGGGTTTAAAAATCGTAGGTCAACATTATGTGTATATACATATATATAATGTATAAATATATGTATATATATTATACACATCTGTGCGTCATATCTATCCTCTCATCACATTGTCACAAAAAAACAAAAGACATCATCATCATCATCATCATCACCATCAACATCAACAGCAGCAACAACAACAACTACTACTACTACCACTACCACTACTACTGCTGCTGCTACTACTACCACCACCACCACTACTACTTCTACCCTCAGCACATGCGCTACGCCCCACAGGTACTTCACTATATACACTTTCATACGATCTTTGCAGGTATTATTTAGGGTTTCTTTAGGGTTTCTTCAGGGTTTCTTTAGGGTTCATTTAGGGTTTCTTTAGGGTTCATTTAGGGTTTCTTTAGGGTTCATTTAGGGTTTCTTTAGGGTTCATTTAGGGCTTCTTTGGGATTAATTTAGGGTTTTTCCTAGGATTTTTGTATGTTTTCTTTGGGGTTTATGTAAAAAGTATTGAAACCAGTTTTTGAAAATCAGCCGATTCCCCGCAGAGGGTCAACAATCGCGTCCCTCAACAATCAGCCTCGGGAGGGACATGAAGCTAAAAACCATCTCAACATAGGTCAACAAGGCCACAAAGTACTGTAAAGGTCAACAAAAATTTCGGTTCCCATCATCCCTCATCCCAAAAAATAACAAAAACGAGGTTCTGAGGTTCCCAACAATCGTCCCAAAAAATCCCAAGTTTGGGGCATGGCATGTGATGCGCTGAATTTTGCCCAGCTTCACATGTTTGAAGGAGATCTCCTTAGCTCGTGACGGAGAAACATCTGCCCCGGACTGGAATAGATCCCAAACTAGGGCGAAGAAATGGTTACTTGTATGCGTGTTTCTATATATATATATGAATAGAGATAGGGATATATATATATATATATATGTTTTTTTCAACAAAGAATGCACAATTGTGTATATATAATTCGTATATATATATATAAATTATCAAATACAAACCTATATATATATATATACAGTCAGATCTCGTGTTTACACATATTGCATGTATGTCTGTCACGCATATGTATATATATATATACCGTCTGGTTATTTAACATAGCTATGGAAAATCCCTGAACTAAATGGAGGTTTCTAGCTGGCAACATCATCTGTTTCTATGGGCAATGGCTTCCATAGCTATGTTCAATGGCCATTTCAGGAACCTGAATGGAGGTACCTACACAAGGCCTATATAAGGCCTATGTAAGGGAATATCCACACAAACTATGGCCTTTTTTTGGTACAGTACCTCCGTTTTAGGATCCTGAAATTCCCAGTGATATGTAACAAATAACCAGAGGGTATATCTATTTCCAGATCCATGGATAGATCAAATAATTCCACTTGGGAGTTCCAGTTATTTTTGTGGCTGTCTTTGGTGAGTCAAAAGCCTGGCACCTATAGAGTCCCACCTGTAAAACAGCTGGTTAATGAATGTTTTTTTCCCCAGTCATATGGTAAGTTCATAGGTAACTTGACACATAGCCATACTTACAATCTTATAGGGGCTATATCCCAAATTAGGAGGTTATCACCATGGTTATTCCCATAGCCATGACCCCGCACCCAGCATCCCCCCAATATCAAACACACCAATCTTAGATAACCTGCAACAAAAATAAAATGGCCAGTATGTGTTTCCCCTTGGATGGCAAATCATAGGATTAAACTACACATGCGAGGTTCCCCAGTCCACAAATGTTCGTACTATGTTGATATTGCGTGCAGTACAAAAATTACTTTACTTCGTGTGATCCCCACCATGACATTTATACATTTTGTTACTCGCAAATCTTCTGGCATTCTATCTGACATATCTTCTGGCATTCTATCTGGCATATCTTCTGGCATATGTTCTGGCATATGTTCTGGCATTCTATCTGGCAAATCTTCTGGCATTCTATCTGGCATATCTTCTGGCATTCTATCTGGCAAATCTTCTGGCATTCTATCTGGCATTCTATCTGGCAAATCTTCTGGCATATCTTCTGGCATATATATTTTGACATATCTTCTGGCATTCTATCTGGCGTATCTTCTGGCATATCTTCTGGCATTCTATCTGGCATATCTTCTGGCATATGTTCTGGCATATCTTCTGGCATTCTATCTGGCATATGTTCTGGCATATCTTCTGGCATATGTTCTGGCATACCTTCTGCCATTCTATCTGGCATATCTTCTGGCATTCTATCTGGCATTCTCTCCGGCATATCTTCTGGCATATCTTCTGGCATATATTCTGACAAATCTTCTGGCATTCTATCTGGCGTATCTTCTCGCATATCTTCTGGCATATGTTCTGGCATTCTATCTGGCATATCTTCTGGCATATGTTATGGCATATCTTCTGGCATTCTATCTGGCATTCTATCTGGCGTATCTTCTGGCATATGTTCGGGCATTCTATCTGGCATATCTTCTGGCATATGTTCTGGCATATCTTCTGGCATTCTATCTGGCATTCTATCTGGCATATCTTCTGGCATATTATCGGGCATTCTATCTGGCATATCTTGTGGCATTCATTCTATCTGACATTCTATCTGGCATTCTATGGGGCAAATCTTCTGGCATATGTTCTGGCAAACATTCTGGCACTTTATCTGGCATACCTTCTGGCATTCTATCTGGCATACCTTCTGGCATTCTATCTGGCATATCTTCTGGCATTCTATCTTGGCATATCTTCTGGCATTCTATCTGGCATATCTTATGGCATTTTATCTGGCATATCTCATGGCATTTTATCTGGCAAATCTTCTGGCATCTCTTCTGGCATTCCATCTGGCAGTTGAGGTCCAGCGGTGCACACTGAGCTGGGAGCGGTGCACACTGGGCTGGGCAGGTCCCAGGTTGAGGTCCAGCGGTGCACACTCAGCTCAAAGGTCCCTGATTAAGGTCCAGCGGTGCACACTGAGCTGGGAAGGTCCCAGGTTGAGGTCCAGCGGTGCACACTGAGCTGGGAAGGTCCCAGGTTGAGGTCCAGCGTTGCACACTGAGCTGGGCAGGTCCCAGGTTGAGGTCCCAGTGCACACTGAGCTGGGAAGTTGGCAAAGAGCTTGGCGAAGAGAGTTGGCAAAGAGCTTGGCGAAGAGTTGGCAAGGCGGAAGTGGAGGTGGAAGTTGATGCAGACATGGTCGAGGAGAAACTAGAGGAGGAGGAGGAGGAGGAGGACGAGGACGAGGAGGAGGACAGCTAGCCGAGGAGGAGGAGGAGAACAACTCTGATAAAATCTAACAACCCTCACCTGGCAGGTGGGAAACAAAATGACCAAGAGTTGTATACCTCAGTATTGGATGTATTAGATTGAAATACTCTAATGATTGGACCCCAATTCACAAATAGATCCATCATTGCAACAAACGATACGTTGTTTTCAGGCTTTTGAACATGGAGGGGATTCGTCTCCCAAGTCACACCTTGAAGTTTGGATCGTCAGTATTGATCGGAAGGGGCATTTTATGCTGAGTGTTTGCACCGCATATCCACACGCTGGCAACGAAGTGGTCACCCTAAAAACACATTTACGGCTTCCTTCGTCCCGGTCAGTTGACGTTGCACAAGAGTAATCTTTGTTGGTGAAGGTGTAGACACAGGAATAGCAGCGGGTCTCGATTTTTTTTTCAGGCAATTCAACCTACAAGACCATTCCCACAAAATCACCATGTTAGGACTTAACACTTCAGCTATAAAAGGTTTACTTAAGATGTATTTGACCAATAAACTTTGGGGGGCTAATTGTTTTTCGAGCCATGCCATGCCACACGGTGCCTGTCAAGTTAAACTACCCACATGGCGTACCCACCTTTATGTGCTTGGCTGAAGCGTTCAAGAATACAATTAGATTCCCATAAATTTTGGGGATTTCCACTCAAATGTCGTGCTTTCCCATAAAAATCATGTCCATAACATTTTGGGATTTCAGAAAAACTTGTCCATCTGTTCCCCCACTTTTTCTATGTCTCAGATTTGTGGGCTTGAACCGAGACGCCCTCATGGCATTGAACTCGGCTTCACCATCGCCGATACTCACCACATTTTTCCAGCTTTTTCCCTCGTAGGCGTGTTTGATGACTCGCTTCATCGCAGTCTGGCGTAGAAAACGCGCCAAAAGCTTTCGACAGACCGGGCATCGATGGCGCCTACCCTCTGGGAAACATACAAAAAACGATGGAAAATCACCATTGTTAAGGGGTAAATCAACTATTTCTATGGCCATTTTGCAGTTCGCAAACTGTTAGTTTACCAGGCCGGGTACATCTGACTGTTTTAATTCACCGGTCGCTGACCATTCTGAAATTGTGGGAATCCCATAGGAAAAACACCAGGTTCATCCCCATGAACCCATGGTTTCGTTTGGGGGATCTGGGTGAGACGGCGGATCGTTAAACTTGAAAATCAAAATGATAACATATGATAACGATACCTATATAATTATATCATTCAGGATGATTCTAAATAATCGCTATAATTATTGTCATTATAATTCTTCTGAACTACGTCAACTTCAAGTACTTCACTAGCTCAAAATGAATCGCCCCAAATCCAAGGCTCCCTATGTTTAGCATGGCCCAAGAAAAATGGATAGTTTATGATATTTATATAGATAATGATAGAGAATAACATGATATTCATATATGATATTCTGATAGTTTATGATATTATGATATTTTTTTAAAGATAGAGACTAACATGATTTATATGTATGATATTTATTAAATAACCTGATGTGTAAAATCCCAAAGCTGACTTAATGTACTTCTGAGGCCCAAGTTGCGGATGCTGTCAGATCTGAAGAACATGACAACCCCCTACAGTATAATACCTTGGTACCCTGGCTGCGGATATCACAATTGATCCAGTTTGGAACATAAAGATGTGTTTATCTATAGTCCATATATATAATAATTATATATAGGATTATGTATGTATATATGTATATATATATATATATATAAATGTATATATGTACGTGTGTATATATATATATATACACGTACATATATACGTACATATATACAGTACATGTTATACTAATTGTATCAGCTCATGAAACAAAATAAATTGACCATGTATGCCAACCTCCTTGATAAACTCATTAAATGGAACATCAGAAACAACAACTCTTCCAACTTGTCCAGGAATGTATCCCAATGACACACCATCGGCGAATCATAGATTTAAGACCGGACCGACAATTTCTAAGAGGATTTCTGACGGAAATGTGTATATGTATATATATTATATAATGGGGCGTTGCATAAATGTGGATACCCCAATAATTCAATAGCTGGATGGTTTATACTGGAAAATCCTATTTAAATAGATGATTTGGGGGTACACCCCATTTTAGGAAACCTCCATATATATATATATATACATATATACATATAAACATCGCAACATGACCATTTATTAACCTACCATCATCCATTCATCAATTATTGTTCCCTAGCCCCATTATTTTGTAAAGTCTTGCCTGCGTGCCTCCATGAACTGTCTGTGGTACCTGCTCCTTTTCATGATACAACCCTATTGTTTGTAGATTAAATCATGTCAAATCCAAGTTTTCTGCAGGTTGCATCAAGTTACATCCCCATTTTTTGAGAGGTAAAGTCCCATTGTGCGCAAGCCGCACATCCTTCTTTTGGGATACTGATAGTTACCCTCACCATAATCTCATCCATCATCCATTTTTCCCATCATCCACCCATCACGCAACCCGCAGCCGCACCTCCTTCTTTTTCATGGCGCGGTTCATGATGATCGTCTCCTGTTCCTCCGCAGCCATCTGGCTACTATGTCGGCACTCTGTGGCCATGACACCTGGCGAGACGCTGTGGAATTTTAAGGAACGGGTAACAACAAACATGGTTACCCGCTGGTAAACTAACATAGCTATTGAAAATTGTCATTTATAGTTGATTTACCCACTAATAATTGCGATTTTCCATAGTTTTTTGTATGTTTACCAAAGGGTAATGATTGTTAATAGTGATATCTGGTGATTTAATGGGTTTATACTTGGGCATATGGGGGGTTCCTAACGTGAAGGATATCCAGTCGTCACATCAGTCGTCACCATGGTTGTTTCAATACTAACATGATCTAACCACTTGGATGATTTGTGGCACTCCCATTTTAGGAAAGAAAGCTCCATATCCGATCTGGGTAAAGCCATTCTTTTGGCCATGTTCATGGGAAAATTGTGGTCAAGCATTTGATTTTTAGGGTAGATCAACACAACACATGAAGCAAAAAAAAGATGCCATGGTCAGTGTTGACTGGTTATTTTAGACTGAACCTAGCTAATTGATTTAATTGATTGGGGATTACGATAGGCCACAATTAAAGGGATACCTATGAACCAAACAGTATTTCATGAGATGAACATAAAACCATTCCCTCGAGGGTGTATGCTCTATCGATATAAAGATATGCCCGGTCAGTACGGACATGCTTTGCAAGAACTAGTATACCAAAAGAACACATATCAAACTAGTTCCATGAATCTGGCTGGATGTATTCTTTGCTGCACATGAAACACATCCTAAAAACAAGCCAGCAATCGATTTGTCACATGTTTGACCTGGCTTCGCAGTGGTTAGAGATATGACATACAGTATACCCTCTGGTAAATTAACATAGACCCTGAAAATAGCCTAGTTTTAATGGAAACTAATCTTCCAAACCCTATCTGCCAGGTCTGTGTTAATTTACTGGAGGGTACTATTTGTAGATACCCCAGGCAGTGGTGGATGGTGTGAAAAAGACACTCACCGGTTGCACGGCGAGCCAATTCATTCGACTTCGCCCCTTCGCCCTGGTATCATTCCAAACAGTGCCTGGTCAGTCACCCTAGTGTACAAATGTCCCCGATAAAAACGATTGCCCTCTTCAGAATTTGATCAGTGAGACATGATAATTATATCAATTGTTATTGTGGTGACCAATGACCAAATGAATATCATGATTTTAGGTGTGTGTGTGTATATATATATATATCTGGTTGGTGGTTTTAACCATCTTGAAAAATATTAGTCAATGGGACGGATTATCCCATATATCATGGAAAAATATAAAATGTTTGAAACCACCAACCATTATATATATATATATATTTTTTAATGATATGAATGCCCGGAATTTCTTGGTGATTGTCTTTAATGGCACCAGCTGTCATCCCAATTGCTCAGCTGGTCGCCTTGCGAGATGACAAAGGTCTCGCTCGCATACACGACCTGAATTCCTGGCAGAGCACGTTTGTTTCTTTGGTGCCCAAGTCATCATGTTTGTTTGTCTATGTATATACATAATATATCTATATAATATACAGTAAATAATGTATATATATATATATACACATACTTGTATATATATATATGTATATATATATATATTTGTAGTCACGATAATAATAATGTGCTCTCCAAAAAAATAAACATGCATTCCATTCATTCATCCTCAAAACATATTGCTTTTGAAAGCTGTGCTTTTGTTCCAAGCAAATGTGAAGCAGAACATTCAGAGACCTTTATTGTATTTTTTTGTGCCCATAATGTCCCGTCATTTTGATAGACGCAAGAATGAAACAAGTGGGAGCCATAGGCTAGCTTCCATGTAAGGATGGACAAAACCACGCAAAACCTTTGACATGATGAACACTACTGCAAAGCATATTTCTTGTTTAATTACCCCAAAAATTGAACGGTTTCGGACACACACACACACTGACAACTTGTGGATTTCCTCGGTCAGTACACCCACAGTGGGGTCACCTCCAGTATATGATACAATGACTTAAGATATTATACAATGACTTAAGATACTAGCCTTGCAATTAAACAACAACTGAAATGTGTATGGTTTATAGGCATCCAGCGGCATCCATCTAGTAAAATGATGTAAAATGATGTAAAATGGGAAGCTTGAAACAAATGGATATGAATTCCCAACATGTGGATTGATAACCATCCCCTATTAGCCATGCCATGGCACACCTGGGGACCTGGGGACCTGACGTGGACCCATGACCATGACCCAGATCTTGTATCCCCAAGCGCTGACGACGCCTTCTTCTTCCCACGCGCTTGCAAGCTTTGGCATAAAGGCGCTCATGGTATTCCTGAGTTGAATGCCCCGGAAACCACTTTGCGCCATTTTGGACAAAGGACAAAAAGAAACAAACTCTGGTTGAACTTCAAACAACCTGGTTGTGAATGTTGGTGCCCCAAAACCGGGAAAACAATGGAATAAACAAAGGTATGTTGAAGTATACTTAAGTCACGTGGATTCAAACCAAAATTCACAAACAGGTGGAGAGCAAACCACACCACCCAAATAGAGTTGTAGGAAACTAGGATTGAAGAAGCTGGTGCCCCTTCAACAAATATATATATATACCCTCTGGTTATTTAACATAGCCATGGAAGCCATGGTCCATAGAAATAGATGGTTTACCTATTAATAGCATGATGGATCTTTCCATGGCAAACTGTTAAATAACCAGAGGGTAATTCCTATCAACCATCATCAAATCCCATTAAAGCACAATTGTTGTTGGTTACTAATTATTCCCAATATATAGAAACATATAAAGGACGGCTGAATTGCTTCAAAAGGGAATGCTGCGTTTTGTTGCACCAATTCTGCTGATGGACAAGAAGAAGATGCACCAATCGCAAAAGGCAAAATGCCGGTTTGTACGCAAAACAACATGATTACAAATGATTAATAATGGTTAATCATGGCTATATCATGGTCAATAATGGTTAATAATAAATGATTAATAATGAATCTGGTTGGTGGTTGACAAACCCCTCTGAAAAATATGAAAGTCAGCTGGGATGATGAAAGTCATATATGGCGGACCATAAAAAATGCTCCAAAGCACCAACAACTTCTTGAAGGAAAGCTGGTCTTTGTAAGGGAATTCTACATATTTGCGCATTGGATACTGCATTTTGCGAGAGGAAATCCACATGTCAAAAACACACAGCATATTGTGTAGCAGTATTGGCTTTCAAAGGCATACCATTCCATAGACAGAATATGTTCGAAAAAATGTTGCAGTCTCTCAAAAGAAGCACATGTTTTAGAGGAGTTCGGAAAAAAATGGATACAGCTTCTAGAAAGAAATACATTTACTGCCTCATAGGCAAAAACAACTGTGAACCGTGGCAACAAAAGTGACTACTGTCCACGACGCGATACTCGACTTAACCAGAGGAGTGTTGCCCTGCAAGGGAAGTTAGGGAAAGCTAAGGGAGAAGCCGAAACCGTGCCGCAGAACTATCTCTGCCTCTGGACATGGTTGCCTAGATGTAGATATTTTCAATATGTTCAGTTGTTTTTCAATCTTTCCAGTATTTTGTGTGGTTTCCGTTAACTGTTGTTCTTTCTCTCTCTCTCTCTCTTTCTCTGTCTCTCTCTCCCTCTCTTGTGCATTTCTGTGCATACATGTGCACATGTGTATATATGTGCATATATGCTTACAGCTGCACATTATAATATAATATATAC
Source organism: Cladocopium goreaui (assembly GCA_947184155.2). Lineage (NCBI taxonomy): Eukaryota > Dinophyceae > Suessiales > Symbiodiniaceae > Cladocopium > Cladocopium goreaui. The sequence continues at coordinate 295,781 of CAMXCT020000291.1, read as the reverse complement.
TATTATAAATATAGTTGTATATATATAGTTATATATATATATGTAAATGCATATATATATAAATATGATTAATTATAAATAATTAATAATCAATTAATTATATGTACATGGTGCCACACCTTTATTTACCTACTCTTAATCAAATAACTAGAAACAAGCCCTCCTATATTAACACAAACCATTTGGTGGACTAGAGACATAGCATTTGGCAGACTTTCGGGGAGGAGGTAGCATATGTATGTTACACATTTGACATAATCACATCATCATGTATACAATGATATATGGATATGCGTCACCAGAAATCTTACTTTGGATACTCATCTACCCAAGTTGTGAGCGTTTTGCATGTTTTGCCAAAAAAAACACAAAAAAAAACACAACCATATCCTCATGTAAATGCTATGAACATAGTATATAATAAAACAGTTGGCAAAAAAGGATGTTTCATCCCCAGATGCATCAAGCAATTCTTGACCCATGCCCCATGACTAAGGTTCAAGTCACTGGGCCGCCTTTAAGGACCAACAAAATGCTGGCGATGATTGCCCATGAAACATCAACACTTTTCATGACCTTCCATATGTTCCATTAACATCACCAACTATCTGCATAAACTGAAAGTTTGAAAGCTCGGTCATTTGGGGATACTTAAAGTACCCTTGCGTTCATCGTCATTTCAACTGTGACATCATCGTCAGGTCGTATCCAATTTTGGGTGGTTTGATCTATCTTGATCACTCCATCAAATGGAATTTCATAATCTTGACCCATGCCCAGAACACCCATGCCAATTAGTAAGCGGTTGGTAATTCACAACAGGAGTTTTTCCCATTCATAGAATTTCATAGATAGATTTACAGTATTTCGCTATCCCCATCTCCATATGTTCTCCCTTCATGTTTTTTAATGTCGATCTACCAGCGCGCCTGAACACTGACACTTACTATCATCATAAGAACCTCAGTCAGGTGTGGCCACACTATTTGGAGTAACTGCGTCAGCCAAATAACGTTTCTTGGAAGCCGTGTACTCGCATTCGATGAAGTTCTGGATGAGGTTCTGGAGGGACTCCTTCTCATCAAAGATTGTGCAGATCTTTTTCAAGTCCTTCCGGATTTCAGCTGGAGCCAACCGGGGCTTGAGCTGGAAGACTGAAAAGGCACGGACGGCTTCGAAGGTAGGCCATTCGCAGTGCAAAGCCTCTGTCGCTATCTTCACCCAGCTGGCCATCCGGTCGTAGCAGTCATTGATGATCTGCAAGGTGACATCGCATGTCTGAGAATAGGCTACCCAAAATTTAATCATCATGTTCATTATTTTTCCACATAAATACTATATATGCACCAGGCCCTGCCACCCCCCCCTCCCCCCCCCATATGGGATGGGTCCCATATACTGGTCCCATATGAGATCTTCCCCCTCCCCCCCTGTGGTGTGGTGGGGGTGTGGCACTGTCCCCCTCCCCCCCCTGTGGTGTGGTGGATGGGTCCCATATACTGGTCCCATATGAGATCTTCCCCCTCCCCCCCCTGTGGTGTGGTGGGGGTGTGGCACTGTCCCCCTCCCCCCCCTGTGGTGTGGTGGATGGGTCCCATATACTGGTCCCATATGAGATCTTCCCCCTCCCCCCCCTGTGGTGTGGTGGGGGTGTGGCACTGTCCCCCTCCCCCCCCTGTGGTGTGGTGGGGGTGTGGTATGGTATGGTGGGTATGTATGGTGTGTATGGTCGGTCTGGTATGGCATGTTTGGAAAGTATGGTATGTTTGGTATGTATGGTAGGTATGGTATGTATGGCATGAGTGGTTGGTATTGTATGGATGGTAGGTATGGTATGTAAGTCTGTTGGATATGGTATGTTTGATATGACAGTATGTATGGTCTGTATGGTATGTATGGTTACTATGATGGGTATGGAATATGTCCTATCTAAGGTAGGTATGGTATGTATGGCATGTATGCTTGCTATTGTATGTATGCTATTGTATGTATGGTAGGTGTGGTAATTACATTTCATATGTATGGTATGTATGGTATGTATGATAGATATGATAGGTATGGTATGCATGGCATCATTGACATGTATGGTAGGTACGGTATATGTTCAACAGAGGTAGTGTTGTCAGAGTACACAGGTAGTAAACAGGAAGTAGATACAGTAGATACATAGCACATGTATGTATGACTATAGGTAGCACGTAGGTACTTTGAAGGAGTATGTGTGCTACGTAGGTCGCCTAAAAAGGTAGCATGTACCTAGTAAATGCGAGGCTGGTAGTCAGAAATGCTGCAAAGACCTAGCAAATACGACGCTGGACCTCAGAAATGCTGCCAATAGCTTGCAAATAGAAGGGAATTGGGGCTACTACCTGGGGACCCAACCCATGGGGGGGGGGGTGGAGAGACGGAGGACGGGACCATATATATATATTAATGTGTATTTAAAACAAAAAACTATTTAATTGCTGGTAAAACAAGACTAAACCATGCCCAAATGTATAATTTCTCTGGGTGGTAAAAAAACATCAACATATTGGTGGTTTATTCATTTATTGCTTAAACCACACAAGCAATATTTATACCTTGCATTAGATTGCATTTCCTGTGGTTTCAAACATGTTCACATCTATCCAACCGCGACTCTGTTGCCAAGGCCGTCGCGACAAAGTCACGCAACACACCTGACGCGAAGTCTCATCCGATAGATGTGAACCAATCGCTTGAACTATATTTCGATGTAAGCCAAACTGGTTGGTGGTATACCCACCCCTCTGAAAAATATGAAAGTCAGTTGGGGTTACTATTCCCAATATATGGAAAAATAAAAAATGTACCAAACCACCAACCAGATATGGTTTCACCATCCCAATTTTAGTGATGTGAAATTAATTAACAAAATTGAAGCCAACGGATTTATTGCTTATGCCCAGTTATATCTCCACTTTAGGAAAATCAAATCTGTTTGAATCCAGCAACCTATACAGATTTTGGATGTTTCACCAAGACTTTAGATTTCATCAACAAAGCAGGGTTTGAATCATGTTCCCAATATTGATCACCGAAACCGGGGAGTGTATCATCAAAAGAAATGAAATTCATGAACCAGACCACAAAGTCAAGGCGTCAAACATGGATAAACAGAATGGGAAACCACACACACACCACCGTCCGTTGGTTAAATCCCCATGTTGGTTAATCAGCCATCATCAACCATCAGCATCTAGGTGGCTAATTACACATTACATCCCATATTATGGATGCTTGTTGAAGCCCGTTTTTTAGATATCATATAATAGATACATATATACCCATTGTATCCAATGATATCATTAACACTGTTTTACCATATGAATATTCACACTGTTTTACTATATATTTATACTGTTTTCAATGATAATTCACCATCATGCAAATGTTACCACTGTTTTACCCATATGAATATGATACCCATACGATCCCAAAGCCTCGGTGTCAGACTAGCAGTGACTACCAGGTTACCAGGTTACCAGGTCATCCATGGCTTAGGGATGATTTGGGGTATACCCATTTTAGGATGTCTGTATATATATACATATATATGGCCATATAGAGACACAATGATATACATGGAGTGTGTATAAATATATATATATATATGTATGCATACATGTACGTATGGATGCATGTATACATGCATGTATGGATGTATGCATGTATGTACTATTTATTGTAAATAATACAATAAAATTATTTACCTGATATGTATATATGGGTATAATATATGTATGTAGTAAGTGTATACATTATTGCTACTACTACTATATATATATATGTAAAACGTGCAATATATGTATAATTTCTAACATAGAGTCTTTATACATTATGTATAACAAAAAACAATTATAACACATATATATATATATATATATGAGGATTTAACATATGTTCCAGTTATAATAAACGGTCTATTTAAATGTATTTAACGCACCATGGATCCACGTGGGATGGCGCCACTTTTCGCGGCGCCTGGCCCAAAGCTGAGGCGGCCGTCACGAAGGATCGTGCCGCTTGGTCCAGTTCCGCCAGTTGCTGTAGGTCCTGCGGAGCGAATGAACATCATGGGATGATATAGGCTCATATAGTTATATGGGGTCCTGTTTATAGCTGATTTACCTATTAAACATGGTGATTTAATGGGATTTACAGTAATGGGATTTAATGGGATTTAATGGGATTTATTTATATGGAAAAAAATGCTAACCTGGTTGGTGGTTTTAACCAGCGCTAGAAAGGTTTTTAGGATTTGCTGTGAAAGTAAAACCTGTGGGTTCTATTTATCTCAGGTACCCTCTGGTAAACTTACAGTTTGCTATTGAAAATGACCATAGAAATAGTGGATTTACCCATTGAAAATGGTGATTTCCCATAGTTTTTTGTAAGTTTACCAGAGGGTATACGGTATATAGTTATATGGAATATGTTAACTATAATAGTTATATGGAATAGTTATATGACATACTTATATGGGATGGTTATATGGACTCTGATAATATAACATAGCCACTATATGGTATAAGATGGCTTATATATTGGAATAATTATTTGGATATATATCTACATACATGGCCAATCTTAGATACCCTGCAAGAAAATAAATTCTTAGCTGGTAGTAGATATTCCCATTGATACCAAAAGACTAAAGGATTAAAGTACCTATCTAAGATTGACCTAGTATATTGGAAAAATAGTGGGATAATATAAAAGATAGCTGAGTTGGTGCGTTTATAACCCCATAACAGCTGGTTTTATGATAATGGAAAATCCTACGAACGTTTGGATGACATATCCTCTGGTAATGACTGTTCCAGTTGTTGAAGCTATGTCACATAGAAATAGTTGACTTACATATTAAATGGTTGATGTACTATACAGTAAATAAAATCAACATAGTTGAGTTGATTTCCCATAGTTTTTTGGTGACTTTCCATCGTTTTCTGTATGTTTACCAGGTCGGCCTTTCTCGGCAACATGTGGTGAGAAGAACCATGGTGATTTCCATGGGCAATTCTCTGAATCGTTGATGGGACGACTTGGGGAAGTCATGGATTCAATGAGATTTCCTACAGGATGGGCCCCCAAGATAGCGTGAACCGTTGGTTTATAAGTGGCTGAATTCAATGGTTTATGGTAGATATAACGAACTAGTTTTCATGGGGATTATTTCATGGTTTATAAACCAACTTATAACTGGGGGGCCCCACATTGTGGGATTTTAAGAGATACTGTACATATTGCCCTCTGGTAAATTAACTTGTTGACCCTGAAAAACGCCATTGTTTAGTTGAAACCAATCGTCCAACCCATATCTGCCAGGGTCTATGTTAATTTACCGGAGGGTATATATATATGTATACAAACAACAGCAACAACAACAACAACAAATAATAATAATAATCACAAACAGGTATGTTTTTTTTTGTGTGTCTGAGAATTGCCTATACTTAAATAACATGGTCCAGCGGATGACCCCAGTGACCCATGTGGTATAATACCCCGTTCAAAAAACCTTTGTTAATCCATCTTAATTTACCAGGAATATCAATGATCTTGCAACTTTAATGAGAAAAACCTGCTTCACCAGTGGTTTGGTTGTTAATCATTTACCATCTGGTTATTTAACATAGCCATGGAAAATCACCATTTTTAATAGGTAAACCCAGGTAAACCATCTATAAATGGGCCATCTATACCATGGCTATGTTAGTCGTAACCAGAGGGTAAGGTTGATTTGTTAAAGAAGATCACAGATTTCTAGCCATGGCCTTGAACATAGAATAGCAGGCGATAAGACGCAGATTTTCCTTTCATCCAACTCTAAGAATGCCATAAGACGATGGCATAGCTCGTGGATGCAGCGATTGCTGTTGCCAGCAAGTCATCTGCACATGTTTTTGTTTCGATTTCCAATACTTCTCTATTAGTAGCCTTTTGCTCACATTGGTATAGCTCATGTACCAGTTGACCCACAAGTCTTTTTATGCACTGAACCATCCCTTGCTTTGTGAGGGCAAGAATTTGGATTCGCCATTGAGCAGCCACATGTCGCGTTTGCTAAAATGCCAGTCCTTCTGTTGTTTCAACCACGTCTCATGAACCATTGTGAAACCCATATCAGACTTGAATTCAAAATTCTGAATTCCCTTTTTTCTGATGAAATCATGATAAGCAACCATAATTGTCACACAAATATTCTCACGATTTTGCAGGTCAAACACCCATGACATCCCAAAATTTGATCGTTAACCAAACAGCAATCATAAAATCAACGTATTTTGTTTCATGCGAAAACAAAACACAACAAAGGAGCACACACACAAAAAAAAACGAAAAACACAAAAAGCACGGAACATGTGTGGCAAACATGTGTGACAAACATGTGTGACAAACATGTGACATACTTTGATAGTTTTTGCTATTCACTGTGAAACTGTGAAACCCTCAATCTTTGCAGGTTAAGTACCCATTCTGTTGCTGGGTGGATTGACAAGCGTTAATAATAGGATTTGCTGTAAAAGTAAAACCTGTGGTTTCTATTTCTCTCAGGTACCCTCTGGTAAACATTCACAGCTTGCTATTGAAGCCATGGCCCAGTCGAAATAGTTGATTTACCCATTAATAGCATCGTGATTTTCCATAGTTATGTAAACGTTTACCAGAGGGTATATAGTTATGTGGAAAATCACCATGTTAATGGAATCCTCACTAAAAATGGCCATGTTCAATAGCTATGTAGCAAATTACCAGAGGGTATACCATCATATCTCCTAATAAATCCCATTAAATCCCATTAAATCACCATTTTTAATAGGTAAATCAGCTATAAATGGGACCCACTAGGTACAGTATATCAAAAAGCAATGACTTTTTCACATGTCAGCACTGGATCGACTTGTTAATGGCGAATATCTGGTTTGGATTTTCCATGTTTTTACCCGGCCTGGTAATGACTGCTACATAGCTATTGAAAATGGCCATAGAAATAGTGGGGATTCCCATAAAAAACATGGTGATTTTCCACATAACTATATATCCTCTGGTAAACGTTTACATAACGAACTGGAAAATCACCATGCTATTAATGGGAAAACTCACTTTTTCGACTGGGCCATGGCTTCAATAGCAAACTGTGAATGTTTACCAGAGGGTAAGCCTCTAATGCATAGGTGTCCTCTCAATTTTCTGCACCAAATTTGGGAAATTGTGACTTGGTAGAGTGATCTTCTTCTCTTAATGGTTGCCAAAATTGGTATCCCTCAAACATAATAACAAAATGGATCTGCAACTGGTTCATGATTCATGAGCCTCTTGTCACTACCTGGGATATTGTGATATCCATATATTCCGTATATATATAAATAGAATATATAGGATTATATGGCATATAGGCTTATATATTGGAATATATGGATATAAATGATATAAAATCCATGTCATGCCATGGCCCAGTAAAACACCCCATACTTTTCGCATATTCAGAGTGGCATTTCTGAATGGGCACCGACTCCATGAACAATGACTTGAGAATAGAACTCCAGGAGCTCCAAGAAACATTTTTTTTAAGGCACCAGCTACATAGCGAACTAGAACATCACAATCTTTAGTAGGTAAATCAACTATTTCTATGGGCCATGGCTTCAATAGAAAACTGTAACAAATTACCAGAGGGTGTATCCATATATTCCATATATTCCATATATATATATATATATCATATATTCCATATATGCCATATATTCCATATATTCCATATCCATATATTTTATCTCATTTATATATTCATATATTCCAATATATAAACCTATATGCCAATATAATCCTATATAAATCCTTAGTGATATAATATATGACTGTTAGTTTACCAGAGGGTATACCATCATATTATATCCCATTAAATCCTATGGGAAATAATAGTGATAGCGAATATTATCCCATTATCCCTATATTATCCCACTATTCTTCCAATATATATATATATATAGGGATAATATAGGGATTCATATTTATTATCCCACTATTATTCTAAGTCTATCCCATTCTCCCTATATTTATCTAATTGTTTATTCCCATATTAAATATCTATCTGACTCATGGTTTTTCTTCACAGCAGTGAAAAATCCTTGGACCTGACCTTTGTGGCAGACCCGTGGTCCTCCTGCGAAAACTCCGGCATCTTCTTCTCCTGGTAATTTTCTCGGTTCAGGTTGATATCAATGGCCATTTCAGGAACCTAAATTGAAGGTACCTACCATATATAAGGCCTATATAAGGCCTATGAAAGGAATATTCCCACAAAATATGGCCTTATATGGTACAGTACCTCCATTTTAGGATCCTGGAATTCCCATTGATTGATATGGAAAAGCAAATTGGTGCTATGGGGGACTTACCATATATCAACATGTGCAAACATGTGGTGGTATGGGTTTGGTAGTTTGGGTCTGGGAATTTGAAGTTTACTGAAGCATGTTTTTTGAAACGTGGTTCAAGTTTATATTATAATATAATGTGGTGATATTAACTATCTGTACAGGTTACTATAGATTCTATAGATGACTGACTATTAAAACATGGTGATGTTCCATAATGAACATTAATAAACGCTTAAATTGCCACAGGGTTTTCCCCCTTTAGCCTGATTGGGTGGGTTGCAAAATCCCACGGGAGCAATTTTGTATGACCACTACTGCTTGGCAAATCTCAGCCCTGAACAAATATGTACCCTCTGATAAACTAACATAGCTATGGAAAATGGACCATAGAAATAGGTGATTTACCTATTCAAATAGTGATTTTCCATAGCTTTTGTATGTTTACCAGGCCGGGTAACTTGCAGTGTCTGTTGATTCCCCTGACTGCTGACAGAGACAAACATCATCCATCGGGCATGCAAATGCAACTGACATGATCTGGCTAGTAGAGGTATAAACATATGTTTAATGGGATTCAATGGTGATTCAATGGGATTCAATGGGATTTCTGAGGATATATGATGGATATACCCTCTGGTAAACATACAAAAAGCTATTGAAAATGGCCATAGAAATAGTGAGATTCCCCATTAATAGCATGGTGATTGTCCATAGTTATGTAAACGTTTACCAGAGGGTATGTTTCATGGTCAACTGTAGATAGCCTCCAAAAAAGAAATATCCGCCAGTAATCAAGCATAGCTGGCCCAATACAATGAATATATGTTGTTTAATGGGAACAACATCAAATTAAATGAGAGATTTGCCAAATTGTCATGGCTGCACATAGGGTTTATCTGCAAGTACCGGACCCCAAACATAGATGGTTTATCATCATCGTGACTATTAGAAGAGCCCAAAAAACATGGTTGTATACGAACCATTTTCAGACATACCCATTATCCATCGTCAAGCTATATATGCCTATTATTACTCCCAGTATACCGACTCAATAACTGTGTTTTTTTTCCTCCATCATGATCCCCAACATGGCTATGAAAAATCAGATTCACTCCATCCACCATACGCAACTCAGGCTCCGAAGAAGACCAACGTTTCTGCCAGTAACGGAACTCTTGTTTCTCAGACCTGAGACGATGGGGCCAAAGCGGAAACAAAAAAATGATGCCATAAAAATAGTTCGCTGCCGTTGAAGCAACATGTCACTCATTTAGGTTCAAGATGTGTCAAAGTTATTTGAATTTGGCCATGCCCGAGGACTGCAGACAGGGTGATTGAATCCAGTCCGTGCGCCATTGCGTAGATCTGACCAACCAGTGCTCCTTCCTGCGGGTGCATCGGACGATTTGGCCCACGAATTTCATAGCCAACTGGTTCCAAGTTGTCTGCCACTGCAGCCTTTGCTATGGATAGCGACAGGTGTCCATCAGTGCCTCCCAAGCAGTGTGCCGAGACAAGCCAAGCGTTGGCTCTTTCGTACAGAGTGCCCACAACTTTGCGAGCCAGAGCAAACATCCAGCTTGTGACTGGAATGCCAGCTGCCAGAGCTGTGTCTAAGCGTCCTTCGGGAAGCGGAGCGCTGGGCATCGCACTCATTGGCAGCTTGTGGCCTGCTGCCGCTCCAATCAGCTCAACGTACACTGACTCATCGTTGTACAAGTCTGCTGGGCCGAACTTGAGGGTAGTGTAAACCACTGCTGCGGCTTGGAGATCCCTCGTCAGTGGAGTCCCGGTATCTGTTTATATGTGTGTTTTCTTTTTTTTTAAGGGAACACCTAAAAACACATCTGACAAAGAACTGCAACCAGGGATGGCTGAAGCTTGTTTTAGCCACATAGCTCAAACGCTCAGGCTTTCCTATTCCAGAAAGAAACATATTTCATGTAAGTGCGGTCATCTGCACGCAGGCTTCATTAAACACACATATATATATATATATGTACATATAAAGTTGAATAGATATTGGAAAATTGTTAGATGTATGTATTAAAACAGAAAAATAAAGAAAACACACTTTTGTGTTTTTGTTTTTTAATCACAGGTTCCTGTTGGTCTTTCACATTTGGCAGAATCATGCTTAGATTTTCCCAGAGATAATGCAGAACATGGATACCCCATAGATTTCACCAACACCATTGTGTTGAGATTATCCATGATTTAATGGCTACATAAAATCTGGAAAAACATATAAAATTCATTGTATAACCTGAAATAAGGACATTTTGGGACAGTTACCCCTACTAACAGTCACCTACAGTATCCAGCGGATATATAATGTATCCAACACATTTAAACACCATATTCACCAAACAAAATTTTCACCGGCCAACCCCACAAAACGGGAACTGCGCAAATCTCCAACCCTCCCATTCTGTTTCCTGGCTCAATCTGAAAGGTCTTGCAAACATCAACAAAACATGTGTAAAAATAACTCCATCGTCCTTTTTGCCAACATAAACAACTCATTTTCTAAGTAGTCATAGTTAACTCCGTATAGTTAATGGCATAATGGGATTATACCCACACTACTAAACAGTCGCTACCATTTTCCATTCTCAGTTGGTCAAACATTTCCACGATAGTTCAATGGGAATTTCAGGATCCTAAGATGGAGGTACGTTAGTACCATATAAGACCATATTTTGTGGGGATATTCCCTTACATAGGTCAAACATAGGCCGTGTATATATGGTAGGTAGCTCCAATCAATCGGTTCCCGTTGCATGGCCATTGACCAATCAATCAATCGGTTCCACGTTATCGATTTCGCAGGCATCTGGGATCCCCAGGTTTTGAACAGCCCAGGACCTTACAACAATAGTGATACCCTCTGGTAAACTAACATAACTATGGAAAATCACCATGTTTAATGGGAAAATTCACTATAAATGGCCATTTTCTATAGCTATGTTAAATTACCAGAGGGAATTTTGTTCTATCTACTTGGATCTACTTGGATCTCATTGTCTAAATATGCACATATATATAATATTATATATATACATCACATGTACAATATGCAAATTTTCTATATCATCATGAAGGTAATTCACATGGAGCCTTTAAAGACATCACAACGGTCCAACGGTCCAGGGACAGCCATGAGGTCGGAAATAAGGTATCATCCCAGTCCACAATGATCACCTCAGATCTGCCAACTGGGGGAATGGGATGTTCCAGTGATGGGATGATGGGTTCAGGTTCTGCTGTAACAAAGCTGGTTGGTGGTTTTTCGCCTACCCCTCTGAACAATGATGGAGTGAAAGTCAGTTGGGATGATGAAATTCCCAATATATGGAACACTAAAACATTCTTCTAACCAACAACCAGAAAGTGTTTTTTTGTTTTTTGGCGATGGCAAAGCAGCAAACATGGGGACTGAACCAAGATTTTGTGGGGTGTGTAGTTGATTTAGGCTAAGTAAGTTGCTATTTGACTAGCTCGGCTTGCTAGGATGATAAACAATTCATAAATAACGATAACTTAAATAATGCTAATGAACAAAAAGAAATGGCAAGAATAAGTACAACAATAATAAACATAGCAATACTAATTTGAAAAAAATAAAGGAAAATAAACAACAATAATAACATATAATTCTAGCTTCAACACCTTGAACCCCGAGAACGATGCCTGTCCTGACATGTTGTTCGTTTTTCCCCCGTGGGAATGCGCTAACACAAGTTAGTTAGATAGAGAGGTAGAGAGATAGATAGATAGATAGTTAGATAGATAGCTAGATAGATAGATAGATAGACATACAGACAAACAAACAGACAGACAGATAGATAGATAGATAGAGAGAGGGACAGATAGATAGATAGACAGACAGACATACAGACAGACAAACAGACAGATAGATAGAGAGACAGACAGACAGACAGACAGACAGACAGACAAACATACAAACAGACAGGCAGGCAGGCAGGCAGGCAGACAGACAGATAGATAGATAGATAGATAGATAGACACACATGTATGTGTGTGTGTGTATATATATATATATAGACGGGTTCCAAAAAATGGGGGTGCTCTACAAACAAAATAGTTCAAAAAAGTAGAACACTAAGACCAAGAATCACCAACCGGCCATGGTGATAGGAGTCAGTCAAAGCAACAATCGGCAGCAGTAAATTATAACATCCTATAGCCAAGAATGCGTGACAATAATGTGATATACAACATGATATAACAAACAATATTGTTTTACCAATAGATATCGCAGATATCTGGATGATTCTGGATGTCACCAACGAAATGTGTGTAGCCATCCATCAAGATTGGGTACCAACAGGAATCGAGGATAGCAGTGTGACAGGAACAGCATCCATCCAAATCAAATAACATAGATAGAAATAGAAGGTGCATACATCCCCAGGTTACGATAGCTTACTTGGTGCATAAATCTCCCAACACTGGGTGTTTATGAACCAACAAACACTGGAACAGCCACCTTTTTGGATCAGAATGATCAAAGAACAAAAGCTTAAAAAAAAAACATACTATTGATATACCTTCACACCAAGGGCTAGGAGAGCCCAAACTGAAAACTTGGGCTAGGCACATCTGGCTGGCACTTTGAGGTACTATTCATATGTTGGGTTAACAACGGCAAATAAAAACTAGAACATCTTTGGAATACAGTTAATGGTGGGTTAACAATTTAACAACTTATTATATATAATTCTATGTATCCGCCCAAATTAGCATACACAATTAAAGTAAAAAAAACTTCTTGATGTAGCCATGGTCATGAACCCGCCTCAGCCAATCGTTCCTAACGCGGCAAAGATTAACCGCTTGTCCTGAGGGAATCACAAACATGCCTAAAAATCGCAAATTATATCAAACTACAGTATATGAAATTAGAGTATATAGATGTAATGATGTATTCTCTAGTTAAAGATGTGAATTTTCTAGATTTTTTCATGGCCCCTTGGGGCACAGTATGTGTAGCCCAGAGGACGAGAACAACTCCATCTCCATGGCGACGAGCCCAGCCATGTTCGATCGCTATATTCAATGGATTGGTTTAAGGGATAATTGAAACCGGAAAGCCCTGTATTTAATGGGAAAATCTATGGTTTCCGGTTTCAATTTTCCCTTAAACCAATCCATTGATATATGTAATTATCCAGCTTTTATTCAAAAAAAAACTGCAAAGGCCGTCAAATTGTCGCTGTATAACTTTCCAAACAAAACAGCATCATGTTCAAGATCCCATCTAAATCATCTAAGAATCTAGTGAATGTGGGATTCACCCCACCTGGTTAGTGGTATACCTACCCCTCTGAAAAATATGAGTTCGTCAGTTGGGATCATGAAACTCCCAACTGAATGAAAAAATACAAGCTATGTTACAAATCACCAACCAGATATATATATAGCAACCCCCAAAAAGATATGTTCAAGATCCCATCTAAGAATCTAGTGAATGTGGGATTCACCCCACAACAAAGCATCCCTATCACCAGAAATGGGTCGATATATACCCTCAAAAAGCATCCCAGGTGAGGTGAACACGGGGAAGACCTTTGAACTGCCGACAAAATATGGCCCCATATATACCAGTGATATGTCAGTCAGCTATAACATGGTTATAACCCCAAAATGGAATGAAAGGGCCCATTTACAACATTTATAACATTTTTTTTCACCATTTATAACATGTATAACTTTTATTTCGTTGACTGTGGGTGCACATCAACCAAGAGACATGGGATTTTGGTAGATATAACTCCGTATAGTTAATGGCACAATGGGATTATACCCACACTACTAAACAGTCGCTACTTTTTTCCATTCTCAGTTGGTCAAAAATTTCCACGATAGTTCAATGGGAATTTCAGGATCCTGAAATGAAGGTACTGTACCACATAAGGCCATGTTTTGTGGGGATATTCCCTTACATAGGCCTCAAAAATAGGCCTTATTCACTGGCTGCCTCCTCTGTTTCGTGCTCCTCAGCTGCATCTGCTGCATCAGCTTCTGGAGTCGTGTTGGCATATGGCGTCGGTGTAGACGAAGAGCTAGGCTGTCCGTAGCCCTCTCTCATGTTGCTGGCGGCCCCAAGGCCTCCAAACACACATATTCCACACCATGTCAACACCTTCGAAGCTGCTGTCCGTTTCAGCTTCTCACATTGAAGACTCGAGTGAACGATCTTCTTCTCGTCCATTACCAGGCGATCCGAACTGCACTGGATCTCCTGGCAACACTTGTTGCAGACCAGGTGGCTATGGCAGCCACCTTTATACAGGGTAGGTACCATCAATCAATCGGTTCCTGAAATGGCCATTGATTGATCCATGTTTGATGACACCAGAGGGTACTGAGTCGATATAAACCAACAAACATCACTCCAGTGGCCAATTTCAGGAACCTAACTTGGAGGTAGGTATACCATAATCGGAAGGAATCATAAGGTCTAGAATCTATTTTTTAGGCCAAAATTTAAAGGGATATATATATATAATTATATATATATACATATCCCCCCAACAAATCCATGATTTGGGATATTACTTTTAAACAAATGTCGAGTTCCAGTGGATCCGCACCTGACATTCCACCGTTTTTCACGTCGAACACCGAGTGACACCCTGTTCGGGTTCTTGCCACTGAGCACTGGAGGTTTGTTGCGAAAGCTCTCCCACCGAGCGAAGCGAGCGGTTGCTGATGTTGCTGCGTTGTTTGCTCACCAACTGCTCTGCGCCTTCTAAGTGCCTCGGACTCAAAACTTTCCGTTCAGATCAGGGGACCCAGTTTTTTTCCATGGGGAAGCAGCATGAACCAACCGAAAAAATGCTGGTTTCATGGGATTTGATATGATTTCATGGGACTCTATGGCGAACGCAGATTTCCATGAGATTTCATGGCGATTTCACTGGGGATGTGGACATCTCACAGTTCACTACAAGGTGGGGCCCCTTGCCGAATGTTTACCTCGTGTTTTTACTTTCTACCAAGGATTCATGATTATATATTTTCTGAATCCCTGTAGATTTAACATACATATATATATATATATATGTATACATATACAGCTGCAGTATATATATATATATGTATGTATATAGTATATAAATGTACATTGTATATATATATACACACATAAAACCATATGTATTCCGTTTGGGTGGAAAACAAACGCTCATCGGTCATCTGTTCAGTTACTTGTGTTTGCGCTGCATAAAATCAAAAAACCCTGGTGAGCTTTCATTACAACTTTACTGGCATTACCCTCTGGTAAACTAGCATAACTATGGAAAATCACAATTTTTCATGGGTAAATCCACTATAAATGGCAATTTTCAATAGCTATGTTTGTTTGCCAGAGGGTATTTCATCAACATTCCCATATTTTGCATCCTGCAATAGTTTTTCTTGATGGCCTTGCTGCTTTTCTGGCTGTCATTCACAAGTTCAACATCCATGCTACATGTCTGCAGCCGTTTCCCGAAAAACCTTGTAAGTCATGATATAGCCCATTGAGTTTTCATATCCCCACTATGTATTGGCGAAGATATCCTAATATTTCCCAGCTTTACCCGCCAAATCATAGCTCATTTTTTTTGCTTAAAACTTAGCCATTTCTCAAGAGATCACTGATAAACGCCATAGGCTTTTGGGCTGCTTGGGTGCATCCCGGTGCCGAAATGTTAAAAACCACGGTTATAACCTAGTTGTATTTGTGATGTTTGCCCCACTTAAGTATACTTAAAAGAAAGTATCATAAACAATAGCTATTGGAGTTATAAACCAACGTAGCTATCTAGGGGGGACCCGCATTGTAGTTGTATTTGTGATGTTTGCCCCACTTACAAAATGGCATAGCTAATGTATCCATGTCACTTCATTTTGGTGGCCATTTCCCATGATTTCGCATGGCCGTTTCCCCAAACTCATCGGATTGGAATCTGCCGTTTCTCTTCCTTTCGTGGCCGTATTTCCCCAAGAATTTCCCCATGATATTCCCAACAAAATGCCTCCAGCACGTCCATTCCCTGCAGCAAAGTAACACTTGGCTATGGAACATAGCCTAGATGATTTACAAAAAATAAGGCTAATTTGCCAGTTCCAACAAAAAAACACCGTCAGTTTACCTTAAAGATCCTACCCTCTGGTAAACTAACATGTTGCTATGGAAAAACACAATTCTTAATGAGTAAATCAACTATAAATGACCATTTTCAATAGCAAACTGTTAGTTTACCAGAGGGTATGTGATCCATCGTTTTAAAGGGCCCTCGTCTTTCCCCTCCGGGGTGCAACAGGCCATCCTCTTCGAACTCATCGCTCTCGATCATCCGCTTGGGTTCCTCCGGCATCGACACGCAGCGAGCCGGTAGCTCCTGGTAGAGGTGATGGGGCCAGGATGTAGATGTAGAAGCTGTGTGTATACATGTGTATATATAATATGTATATATAACATACAATAACCATATATGTATGTATATAGATATCAGTTATTTCAATCATATGTATTCATTCATTTATGTTTATCTTTTTATAGACTGGGGGTGTGTAATTCCACAGATCTATACTTCTGTCTCCATGAGTTGCTATGGACTTCCGGAGACAGGGACCCGCTAGGCTGACTACATTTGATTGATACGTTTGTTTGATAAGCAGGTCAAATGGGGCTTAACGTGGGTGTATGTATATAACATACACAATTATATTATATTATGTTATATTATTATTATCATACTATAGTATATATATATATACTATACTTCTAGCAATTTCTTGCCCATATTCCAGGGCCGAACATATTCCATGCCAAAATAGCTGGGAAATTTCAGGGAATTGCGAAGACCCCTTTCAGGTGAAATTTGGATTTCATACAGTTTGCCAAGTACTCCTTTTCTTCTGGCACGTACGTTGTCGACTGCACATGTTCTTCCCCAAAGAAGATCCTTACTTTCAACAATTTCTGGAAATGTCATAATTAATAATGTTGAGCTTTCCAAAAATGGATTAATAATGTTCTTATGGGAATTTGTCATCTACACTTTTCAGGATCTCAAAACCCAATTCATAAGCTTTAAGCTTATGTTCTGGCACGCTTGGCTGGCCTTTCATCAGCAGCGCCATCCCCATCTTTCTTGGCATCTTTGTGGCCCCGCAAAGAGCTCTGCACAACAGGATCTGGGAACACAAATCATCGACGATCCTGTTTTCTTCCGTGCAAAATAATTCCACCGATAGAGTACGATGCCACCCCTGGAGTGCGCTAATTTTCTGGAATGCGAAAATAAAACAGTATGCGTGGCCCCCTTCGACCTTCCCCATGGATCCAACCCCAGTTTTTTCCATCATATACCAGAAAATTATCACATTTCACCCTGCTGAGCTTTTTTTTTCTTTTTTTTTTGTTGGTGTCATTTTTGGCCAAAATGGCCTGGAATGCGATAGTATGTGAAACTACAGACGTCTCACGCGAAACCGCTACCTTGCCCATATTCCAGAAAACGTGATTCCAGGCGATTTTAGCAAAAAATTAAAGGACCGGATAACCCCACAAGTCAACTTCTTCCAATAATAAGCATGAAAGGTTGTAGCAGGGACGGGGAAAGAAGGTTAGGGGAAAGGAGGTGGTGAAGGATCGAGAAGTTAAAACAGTTGTGAGTGACAAAGTGGAATGTGAAAGATGGTGTGTGTGTGTGTGTGTGTGACACAGCAGTGTGTGAAAGATGGCGTGTGTGAAAGTTGTGTGTGAAAGAGAGTGTGTGACAAAGTTGTGTGTGAAAGATGGTGTGTGACAAAGTGGTGTGTGAAAGATGGTGTGGCGAAAGATGGTCGGTGTGTGACAAAGTTGTGTGTGAAGGATGGTGTGGTGAAAGATGGTGTGTGACAAAGTGGTGTGTGAAGGATGGTGTGCTGAAAGATGGTGTGGGTGAAAGTCCTGTGTGAAAGTCCTGTGTGAAAGAGAGCATGTGACAAAGTTGTGTGTGAAAGACGGTGTGTGGCAAAGTGCTGTGTGAAAGATGGTGTGTCAAAGATGGTGTGTGACAAAGTTGTGTGTGAAAAATGGGGTGGTGAAAGATGGTGTGTGGAAGATGGTGTGGTGAAAGATGGTGTGACAAAGTGGTGTGTGACAAAGCGGGGTGTGAAACTTGGTGTGTCAAAGATGCTGTTTGACAAAGTTGGGTGTAAAAGATGGTGTGTGAAAGATGGTGTGTTACAAAGATGGTGTGTAAAAGAGGGTGTGTCAAAGATGGTGGGTGACAATGTGGTGTGTAAAAGAGGGTGTGTCAAAGATGGTGGGTGACAATGTGGTGTGTGAAAGATGGTGCGTGAAAGATGGTGGGTGACAAAGTTGGGTGTGAAAGAGGGTGTGCGAAAGATGGTGTGTGACAAAGTGGTGTGTGAAAGAGGGTGTGTCAAAGCTGGTGCCACGCCTGCCACGCAAAACGACAGTGGATGTGAGTTTGTGCCACGCCGTGCACGCAAGTTTGCCCGGCGTCACAAGGCGCCCAAGCCAGTCCCAAGCGCGCCACCCAGTGCCATGCGTGCCACGCCTTGCCACGGAAAAACAGACGGGTAGATGTGAGTTCTGACCACGCCTGCCACGCAAAACTCGTACAATAGATGTGGAGGTTTGTGCCCGCCTGCCAGCAAAGTGCCGCGGGCGTCAACAGGCCGCCAAGCCAGTCCACGGCGCGCACCAGTGCCATGAGTGCCACGCCTCTGCCCGTGAAACGAAGGTGGAGTCAGGTTGTGCCACGCCTTGCCACGCAAAGTGCATGTCAGGTTGTGCCACGGCCTGCACGGAAAAGGCTGCCGCGAGTCAAAGCGCACAGGCCAGTCCAAGCGCGGCCACCCAGTGCCATGAGTGCCACGCCTGCCACGTGAAACGACGGTGGATGTGAGTTTGTGCCACGCCTGCCACGTGAAACGAAGGTGGGTGTGAGTTTGTGCCACGCCTGCCACGCAAAGCGCCGCGGCGTCACAGGCGCCCAAGCCAGTCCAAGCGCGCCACCCAGTGCCATGAGTGCCACGCCTGCCACGTGAAACGAAGGTAGATGTGAGTTTGTGCCACGCCTGCCACGCAAACCGACAGTAGATGTGAGTTTGTGCCACGCCTGCCACGCAAACCGACAGTAGATGTGAGTTTGTGCCACGCCTGCCACGCAAAGTGCCGCGGCGTCACAGGCGCCCAAGCCAGTCCAAGCGCGCCACCCAGTGCCGTGAGTGCCACGCCTGCCACGCAAAACGACGGTAGATGTGAGTTTGTGCCACGCCTGCCACGTGAAACGAAGGTGGATGTCAGGTTGTGCCACGCCTGCCACGTGAAACGAAGGTGGATGTGAGGTTGTGCCACGCCTGCCACGCAAAGTGGCGCGGCGCCCCAGGCGCCAAATCCCGGCCCAAGGGCGCCACCCAGTACCATCTGTCCCACGCCTGCCACGTGAAACGAAGGTGGATGTCAGGTTGTGCCACGCCTGCCACGTGAAACGAAGGTGGATGTGAGGTTGTGCCACGCCTGCCACGCAAAGTGGCGCGGCGCCCCAGGCGCCAAATCCCGGCCCGAGGGCGCCACCCAGTACCATCTGTCCCACGCCTGCCACGCAAAACGACGGCAGATGTCAGTTTGTGCCACGCCTGCCACGTGAAACGAAGGTGGATGTCAAGTTGTGCCACGCAAAACGACGGCAGATGTCAGTTTGTGCCACGCCTGCCACGTGAAACGAAGGTGGATGTGAGGTTGTGCCACGCCTGCCACGCAAAGTGGCGCGGCGCCCCAGGCGCCAAATCCCGGCCCAAGGGTGCCACCCAGTACCATCTGTCCCACGCCTGCCACGCAAAACGACGGCAGATGTCAGTTTGTGCCACGCCTGCCACGTGAAACGAAGGTGGATGTCAAGTTGTGCCACGCCTGCCACGCAAAGTGGCGCGGCGCCCCAGGCGCCAAATCCCGGCCCAAGGGCGCCACCCAGCACCATTCTGTCCCACGCCTGCCACGCAACACGGACGGCAGATGTCAGTTTGTGCCCATTGCCTGCCACGTGAACGAAGGTGGATGCAAGTTGTGCCACGCCCTGCCAGCAAAGTGGCGCGGCGGCCCCAGGCGCCAAATCCCGGACAAGGCGCCCACCCAGTACCATTCTGCTCCACGCCTGCCACGCAAAACGACGGCAATGTCAGTTTGTTGGCCACGCCTGCACGTGAAACGAAGGTTGGATGTGATTATGTCAGGTTGTGCCACGCCTGCCCGCAAAGTGGCGCGGCGCCCCAGGCGCCCAAAATCACGCCCAGGGCCGCCACCAGTAGTACCATCTGTCCCAACCTGCCACGCAAAACAGAAGGTGTTTTTGTTTTTGTTGATAACGTGTTGGGTGGGACAAAGTGGTTTGTTGATAAAGTGTGTGTGGGACAAAGTGTGTGGTGACAAAGTGTGTGGTGACAAAGTGTGTGGTGACAAAGTGTGTGGTGACAAAGTGTGTGGTGACAAAGTGTGTTAAAGTGTGTGTGGGACAAAGTGTGTGGTGACAAAGTGTGTGGTGACAAAGTGTGTGGTGACAAAGTGTGTGGTGACAAAGTGTGTGGTGACAAAGTGTGTTAAAGTGTGTGTGGACAAAGTGTGTGTGGACAAAGTGTGTGTGGACAAAGTGTGTGTGGACAAAGTGTGTGTTGACAAAGTGTGTGGTGACAAAGTGTTTGTTGATAAAGTGTGTTAAAGTGTGTGTTGGACAAAGTGTGTGTGGACAAAGTGTGTGTGGACAAAGTGTGTGGTGACAAAGTGTGGGTGGACAAAGTGTGTGTGGACAAAGTGTTTGGTGACAAAGTGTGTGTTGACAAAGTGTGTGTTGATAAAGTGTGTTCACAAAGTGTGTGGTGACAAAGTGTGTGTGGACAAAGTGTGTGTTGACAATGTGTGGTGACAAAGTGTGTGGTGACAAAGTGTGTGTGGACAAGTGTGTGGTGACAAAGTGTGGAGGAGGGCGGAGGAGGAGAAGGCGGAGGAGGAGGAGCCCGGGATACAGAATCAAAAACAAGAACCCCACACAAAGATGTGGGGAAAAAACGAAAAACAAAAAAACGAAAAAAAAAAACGCAAAAACCGAAAAATCACCGAGTACGAAGATTTTATGGAGTTCGAAGATCTTGCGGAGTGCGTGGATTTTACAGTATGTGCACGTCCCTAGCTGTGGAGTGCGATGCCGCTGGAGTGCGAAGAATTTGTGGAATGCGAAGAATTCCGAGTATGCGTGGCTGGTATAGAGACCACATAGGGAAATTTCGGGGCCAGAACCAAAATTCCAATCCCAAAGCCAGCCCAAACTTCCAGGGGCACACCAGTGGGTTCTATTTTTCCGAGTTCACCTTGGGTGAGGTCCCGGGGAAGAAACTTGCTAATTTTTACTCAGCCAACCTTCAAAAACGTTACCTTTGACAACCCTGTCCTTCTTCGGTAGACAAATGAGGAAACTTCCTTATCAAAGCAGCCTTCAATTCATTCAACGTCCACAGCTGCTTTGGAACGACATAGGGGATAGAAAGCTGTGGAGGGGCATTCAGTGGATTCGCCGTGGGCCAACTGTTCCCTCCAGATTGAGCTGAAATGCCTATCAAAGTAACATACCAAAACCCAGGTCTGGAGTACGATGAAAACATGGTATGCGAAGATTTTCTGAATATGGGAATGTTGCCTCTAGAAACATAGCCCCCAAGATGGGCCACCATAGCCCCAAGATGGGCCAACATAGCTCCAAGATGGGCCAACATAGCCCCAAGATGGGCCAACATAGCCCCAAGATGGGCCCACATTGCCCTCAAGATAGGCAAACATAGCCTCAAGATGGGCCAACATAGCCCCAAGATAGGCCACCGACCATCAAAATATCCTGCGTTTTATACAATGTTTTTTTGCTGTTCCCATTTTTCGGCTCTTTCGGCTCAACATGGGTCAACATGAGGCCCACATAGGCCAACATAGCCACGGGCCAACATAGTTGGGCCCCTGGCCCCCCTGGCCGGCTGTCGCGCGTAAGCGCTTAAATCCGGCCACGCCGACACCTTTGCCCGCCAAAATATCCTGCGTTTTACAGGGTATTTTGCTCTGCCCTTTTTTCCCATTTTTCGGCGCCTGTGGCTCAAGGTGGGTCAACATGGGCCAATATAGGCCTTAAGAAGGGCGAACATAGCCCCAAGATGGGCCAACATAGCCCCCAAGAGGGACCAACATAGCCCCCAAGATGGGCCAACATAGCCCCAAGATGGGCCCAGATAACCTCAAGCCGGTGCAACCTAGCCCCCAAGATGGGCCAACATAGCCCCAAGATGGGCCAACATAGCCCCCAAGATGGGCCAACATAGTCCCAAGATGGGCCCCAAGATAGGCCGCCGACCATCAAAATATCCTGCGTTTTACAGCGTTTCTTTGCTGTTCCCATTTTTCGGATCTTTTGGCTCCACATGGGTCAACATGAGGCCAACATAGGCCAACATATAGACACAAGATGGGCCAACATAGTTGGGCCCCTGGCCGGCTGTCGCGCGTAAGCGCTTAAATCCGGCCAGGGGCCCCCTGGCCGTGGCATAGCCGAAGGCCGAAGGCCGCTAGCTTTAGCTATAGGGCTGCCCGCGCCTGCCGCCGACCTATGTGTAGCCAAAAAAAACATCGTAATTTACGGTGTTTTTGGCTCTTCGACAAAAACAACATAAATTGGGGAAAAAAATTGGGTACCCCCCTTGCCCCAACATAGCCCGAAAATGGGCCAAGATGAGCCCTAAGATGGCCCAACCTAGGCCCAACATGGTCCCAAGATGGCCCAACATAGGCCCAACATGGCGCCAAGATGGCCCAACATGGGCCCAAGATGGGCCCAAGATGGCACCAAGATGGCTCCAAGATGCCCCAAGATCGCCCAACATGACCCCAAGATGGCTCAACAGAGGTCCAAGATAGCCCAACATAGCACTTAGCTCCAACTTAATGCAAAAAAACAATCTCAAGCACATCGACAGCATCAACGACCGCAACAGCAGCAACAACATCAACGACAACATCAACATCAACATCAACATCAACAACAACAACAACAACAACAACAACAACAACAACAACAACAACAACAACAACAACAACAACAACAACAACAACAACAACAACAACAACAACCACAACCACAACCACAACGACAACGACAACGACAACGACAACGACAACGACAACAACAACAACAACAACAACAACAACAACAACAACAACAACGATAACGACAACGATAACGACAACGATAACGACAACGACAACAACAACAACAACAACGACAACGACAACAACAACGACAACAACAACCCCAACCACTACCACAACCACAACCACAACAACCACAACAGCTGTTGTTATTGTTCTTGTTCGTGTTGTTGCTCTCGTTGTCGTTGTCGTTGTCGTTGTTGTTGTTGTTGTTGTTGTTGTTGTTGTTGTTGTTGATGCTGTCGTGGTTGTTGTTGTTGTTGTTGTTGTTCTTGCTGTTGTTGCTGTTGTTGTTGTTGCTGTTCCTGGTGTTGTTGGTGTCCCTGCACCTTTTGGGCCTGCTGGCCCGCAGTTGGGCGTCAGCCCCTTAAATCCGGCCAGGGGCCCCCTGGCCGTGTCCTTGCCGAAGGCGTTTCTCTCCTCTCCGTAGGAGAGAGGGGCCGCGCCCCCTGCCGGCGACCACCGCGTGTCGGCAAAAACGGTCGCGTTTTACGGTGTTTTGTGCTCTTCCCATTTTTTCCCATTTTTCGGATCTTGTGGTTTAAGATGGGTCAACATGGGCCAACATAGGCCGCAAGATGGGCCAACATAGGCCTCAAGATGGGCCAACATAGCCCCAAGATGAGCCAACATAGCCCCAAGATGGGCCAACATAGCCCCAAGATGGGCCCACATTGCCCTCAAGATAGGCCAACATAGCCCCAAGATGGGCCCACATTGCCCTCAAGATAGGCCAACATACCCTGAAGATGGGCCAACATAGCCCCAAGATAGGCCGCCGACCATCAAAATATCCTGCGTTTTACAGCGTTTTTTACTGTTCCCATTTTTCGGATCTTTTGGCTCCACATGGGTCAACATGAGGCCAACATAGGCCAACATATAGCCACAAAATGGGCCAACATAGTTGGGCCCCTGGCCGGCTGTCGCGCGTAAGCGCTTAAATCCGGCCAGGGGCCCCCTGGCCATGGCATTGCCGAAGGCGTTTCTCTCCTCTCCGTAGGAGAGAGGGGCCGCGCCCCCTGCCGGCGACCCACACCCCCCACCGCGTGTCGCCAAAAACTCCCGCGTTTTACAGTGTTTTGTGCTCGTCGCATTTTTTTTCCAATTTTTCGGATCTTGTGGCTCAAGATGGGTCAACATGGGCCAACATAGGCCGCAAGATGGGCCAACATAGCCTCAAGATGGGGCAACATACCCCCCAAGATGGACCAACATAGCCCCAAGATGGGCCAACATAGCTCCAAGATGGGCCAACATAGCCCCAAGCTAGGCCAATAGCCCCAAGATGGGGCCAACATAGCCCCAAGATGGGCCAACATAGCCCCAAGATCGGCCGCCGACCCATTTTTCGGATCTTTTGGCTCCACGCGGGTCAACATGGGCCAACATAGGCCTCAAGATCGGCCGACATAGGCCTCAAGATCGGCCCACATAGCCTTCAAGATAGGCCAACATAGCCCCAAGCTGGGTCAACATAGCTCCAAGCTGGGCCCACATTGCCCGCAAGATAGGCCAACATAGGCCAACAGATGGGCCGACATATTTGGGCCCCTGCCCCTGACCTCGCGGTGGGGTGCGCGTGTCGACAGAACCCCCTGTAATTTACAGTGTTTTTTGGCCCTGTGACATTCAACATGTTTTTGCACTAACATCGCGCACGATCGCCCGACATAGCCCCAAGATGCCCCAACATAGCCCCAAGATGCCCCAACATCGGCCCACGATGGCCCCAACATGCCCCAACATAGGCCCAAGATGGGCGAACATTGCCCCAAGATGGGCGCAACATGGGCCCAAGATGGGCTAACATAGGCCCAAGATGAGCGAACATAGCCCCAAGAAGGGCGCAACATGGGCCCAAGATGGGCTAACATGGGACCAAGATGGCACAAAATGGGCCCAACAACCAACAACCAACCACCAACCACCACCCACCAACAACCAACCAGCCACCAACAACCAACAACCACAACAACGCCCACAACCACAACCACAACCACAACCACAACCACAACCACAACCACAACCACCGCAACAACAACAACAAGAAGAAGAAGAATAAGAAGAAGCAGGCCAACAGTTGGCCAACATAGTTGGGCCCCTGGCCGGCTGTCGCGCGTAAGCGCTTAAATTTTGTTTGAGCTTTTTGGTGCCCAACATATATTCATCATTTTTCCAAAAACAATTTTTAATTTGTTTCCAGCAAGCAAAACGTGAGTTTTACTATCATGTTTTCTTGCTTGACCCCAATGTCAGCCAAAAGCAATGCCACAAGACAAGCCTGGAAAGGCTCCAACAGACTGAAAAGTCCCTGTCTGGATGGATGACTTCCTTCCAGATAGCCAAGCTGCAGGGTGCTGACCCACAGGACCCCAGCTTCAAAGAGCTTGAGAAGGCTGCTGTGAAAGGGTTGGAAGAAAGGCCCCATGAAGTGAAGGCATGGGCTGACATGGGGGTCAAGCAGTATAAGGTCAGGAAGGAGATGGCCACCGAAGAAAGCAGGACCAGGGAGAGCACAACTGCGGCCCCCCAGACAGTGGGTGACCTGGATACTGGTGAGTTCCAGCAAGTGGAAAAGGCTTTGATGGCCAAGCCTGAAGAAAGGCAGGTGCTGCTTGGCAGCAAGAAGAACAAGCCTGAAAAGGCTACTGCTGAAGCAATGGAAGAAGAGCCTGAGAAGGCTGCACCAGCTGAAGAATACAAGGAAGCCTACAAAGGCTTGAAGAAGGCCATCAATGGCTTGAGCAGCTCCCTGGACAAGCTCAAGCTGTTGGTGCAGGCATGCCAAAATGCCAAAGAGCAGCAGCCTTCTCCACAGCTTGAGGCCAGCTGCACTGAGCTGGAAAGCCTGGAGAAAGGCTACAACAAGACTAAGTCTGACTTGCTCAAGGATCTGAGCATGTTCAAGGACACCTTGGACCAGCCTGAGAAAGGCTCTGCGTTGATCCAGCAGCTGCTGGACAAGAAGAAAGCCTGTGACGATGAAATCAAAAGCCTGAATAAGGCTGTGAATCCTCACAAGCTTTGGGCCAAGAATGCCGAGCTGATTTGAGGAGCAAGCCTGAAAAGGCTCCAAGGCAGTTTTGTTGAAACATGCAGTTTTGGTGAGAGAAGAACCGAAGTTGAGGCATGGCAAAAAGCCAGGGATGGGTCCTGACAACAGCACCATGAAAAATGTGAAAAAAACTTGGGAAGAGAGTGGGGCTGCAGGGGTGAGGGTTGAACCACTTTAAACACCATAAGACCATAAGGTAAAAATAAACCACCCCCAAGTTGTGGCATTCAAAACCCAAATTTCATTTGTTTGCCCACATCCTTGATCTTGCCAGTGATGGCAACCACCCCAAAGATTCTTGGAACTATAGAGATGAAACTATGGCAGGCACAGTCCAATCACTATCCTTTCGAAGGGGTGGTAAATTTCAGCCTGGGAAGGCTACTGAGAGTGAGTGAGTGAGCGAGTGAGTGAGAGAGCGAGCGAGTGAGAGTGAGTGAGTGAGTGAGTGAGTGAGAGTGAGTGAGAGTGAGTGAGAGTGAGTGAGAGTGAGTGAGAGTGAGTGAGAGTGAGTGAGAGTGAGTGAGAGTGAGTGAGAGTGAGAGTGAGTGAGAGTGAGTGAGAGTGAGGGAGAGTGAGGGAGAGTGAGTGAGTGAGAGTGAGTGAGAGTGAGTGAGAGTGAGTGAGAGTGAGTGAGAGTGAGTGAGAGTGAGTGAGAGTGAGTGAGAGTGAGTGAGAGTGAGTGAGAGTGAGTGGAGTGAGGGAGTGAGTGAGAGTGAGGGAGTGAGTGAGAGTGAGTGACGGAGTGAGGGAGTGAGGGAGTGAGGGAGTGAGTGAGTGAGGGTGAGTGAGTGAGTGACTGAGTGAGTGAGTGACTGAGTGAGTGAGTGAGCGAGGGAGTGAGGGAGTGAGGGAGTGAGGGAGTGAGGGAGTGAGGGAGTGAGGGAGTGAGGGAGTGAGGGAGTGAGGGAGTGAGGGAGTGAGTGTGAGTGAGTGAGTGAGTGAGTGAGTGGGTGAGAGTGAGGGAGTGAGTGAGAGTGAGTGAGTGAGTGAGTGAGTGAGTGGGTGAGAGTGAGTGAGTGAGTGAATGAGTGAATGAGTGAATGGGTGAGTGAGTGAGTGGATGAGTGAGTGAGTGACTGAGTGAGTGAGTGTGAGTGAGTGTGAGTGAGTGTGAGTGAGTGTGAGCACAGTGTCCCACGCCTGCCACCAGCAATGCACATTGTCCCACGCCTGCCACGCAAAAGAGGCAGAGACCCAGGGACGCCAGAGGGACGCCAGGGCGTCATCCGACCCCTTGGCAGTGCACATTGTCTCACGCCTGCCACGCAAAAGAAGCGGAGACCCAGGGACGCCAAGGGGGGACGCCAGCGCGTACATCCAACCCCTTGGCAGTGCACATTGTCCCACGCCTGCCACGCAAAAGAGGCGGAGACCCAGGGACGCCAGAGGGACGCCAGGGCGTACATCCGACCCCTTGGCAGTGCACATTGTCCCACGCCTGCCACGCAAAAGAGGCGGAGACCCAGGGACGCCAGAGGGACGCCAGGGCGTACATCCGACCCCTTGGCAGCGCGCATTGTCCCACGCCTGCCACGCAAAAGAGGCGGAGACCCAGGGACGCCAGAGGGACGCCAGGGCGTACATCCAACCCCTTGGCAGTGCACATTGTCCCACGCCTGCCACGCAAAAGAGGCGGAGACCCAGGGACGCCAGAGGGACGCCAGGGCGTACATCCGACCCCTTGGCAGTGCACATTGTCCCACGCCTGCCACGCAAAAGGCACCGGAATGTGTGTGTGTGTTTTTTTTTTGCTATGCTCCTTTTCGAATCCGAAACGGCGCTCGCCGTCAACCTCGTGATTTCACGGGCTGGTTCTCTCGTGAGAAACTGACATCCCTGGGCAGCAGTTGTCGGCTGATGCATCAGGCGGGAAAAGATGCTCAGCCCGTTGGTATTGTCCCGGAGAGTCACTGACTGCCTTCTGTTGGAGAAAAATACCAGCTGATGTTCAGGCATGTTTACGCCTCTGGGTCACCTTTGATGAAATCAGGTGCACCACGTTGGGCGGCATGGTGAAAAACTGAGCCTACGTTTTTTTTTTGTCGGCTTCTTTTGGTGGCCGTTTTTTTTCTGATCAACAAGCTATGGCCTAGTCACCCGGGGGTTACCCGAGGGCATGTATATGGCGGGGATAAACCAGCTGGGTCGCGGGTGCACAAAAGAAGGGGGGGTCGAAAGATCGCCGGCTAGGCAGTTGGCAAAATGCCAGAGGCAGTCATGGCAAAATGCCAGCATAAACTCACTCGAGGCAGGATCACCTCTGCAACTGGAGATTCGATTGTGCGGTCAAAACCTGGCTCTATCTCACATGGTAGGCGCCGTCTAGGCATGTATTCAGAACACTGCTGGAGTCAAAACTGAGTGTTCAGTATCTCGTGCTGCCGCAGGATGTGGTGAAACGAAGGTGAAACTAAATTCAGTGAGCCCCACTCCAAGCAACAAAATATTTTTAATATATTTTTTTGTTTTTGGCTTCTTGTGCCCACCCTTTTTTTTTCTGGGCTTCTTTTAGTGGCCCTTCATCAGGGGTGTCACTTGGGTGTTTCCCAAGGCATGCAAACAGCGGGGATAAACCAGCTGGGGTGCTGGGCGCACGTGCAAGGAGTTGGGGGGTACTGCCATAGTCGGATTTCTCAGGGTTGGCTGAATCTGCAGCATGAGTGGCTGATATGTGTCACCATGATCGTGTATGTACACATTTTCGCACTGCATCCAACGTCTCTGCCAAAGGCAGCTGCACGATGCAGGTGCCACCCAATGAACCAGCAAACTCGTGAACTCTGCTGAATCTGCCTGACCATGCTGGGCATCCCAGTTGGCCACCAGAGAGTGATACCATTCCTGGCCATCAATTTGAAAAAGGCCATCTGTATGGCGCAGCACTTCACAAAGTTGTGAGGCAGGTTCACCCCATTCCCCTACGGTAAAGTTGTGCCTGGAGAGACAGGCCCAAATGAGACACGTCACTGAGCAATTTGCGTAGCACATGCTGCCCGTGTTGTCATATGCCAGATTGAGGAGGGCTTGTTGGAGAGCATCTCGAGACATCAGGTCTCCTTCTTCAGTTTTCCTTTGTCGCGGCCTTTGTTCGGATTGTTGTTCAGCAGAGTCTCCAAGGCCTGCGCAGCTGGGAGTGCACCTTCTATGACACTCCGATCAATGTCCACAGAGTGGACTGCGTCCACTTCTCCAGCAGTTGCCAGACCTCGTTGTCTCTCAGTCCAATCTGCAGGATCCGTGGGAGTTGATCAGCTTCTTGGTGGAATGGCACCACTTCTGATACGGCCAGCTGCCATCTGCCTGGATCACTCCCTCCTGCTTGACGCGCACTGCTCTGGGAGAGCTTCACCAGTCTCTGCTGAAGTTCCAGGATCAGGCTCCTGAGGAGGTAGGTGCGCAGGTTGAGCCATTTCGGGTGCTCCGTCTCGGTGGCCTTCCAGTGTCTGCTGTGTCAGGACCGTCAGCGCACTGCCTGGGCTGGATTGGACGAACAAAACGAAGCATTCCTGTCGGTGTTGTAGCTGAAGCGCTTTGTCGTGCTGCAGCACCACTTGGGCCATCAATCTCACCAGACTCATGAGCGCCGGCTGCTGTTGCCCTGTGGCCTCTGCCGTCGGTGCCTGCATGGTGCTTCTGCTTGGCCTTTTTGGTCTGCAGTTCGTCTTCGTTTGTACGGAGGAATTGACTGGCCTGCAGCAGAAGAGGGCTCAGCTGGGCAAATGATTGAAGAAGCTCCGTGTCCGATTGGTCCAGCATGGGTTGGTCTGCCATGAGGCGGGAGCAGGATCAACGTAATCTGTTGCAAGACTGGGCAGTTTGAGGCAAGATGAATCTGCACCAAAGTTTCACATGCAGCTTGATCCATACCCTCTTCTGCTTGATGGTTGAAAATCAAACGGCAAAAATGGCACTGATAATCCTGTTTCAGTTCATCTTTCATGCACTGCAGCACCTGAAATCTGATTTGAGCCGCCCACTGACACTCCAAATGATGACACCGGAGTTGATGGGAGATCAGCTCAGCCGTATGATACCAGCCTCCACAGCAGATGCACCAGTTTCTGAACAGCTGCAAAAGTCTCGGTGCATGCCAGAGGTGACTGAAGTCCCGATCCATGAGCACATTGAGCAGCAATTGATACTGCGGTTGCTGGGCCCAGGCTTTGAGGCTTTGGTGGCCAGTCTCACCTCATCTTCGGAGTACCTCCAGGGGATCAGCAGTTCCATTTCACTGATGTGATAAATCATGGCCACCTGGTAAACCAAATTGCAGATGTGGGTACGTCCACGATCATTGGTATTGGGGTTGCAGAGGCATCCCGTTTTGGAAATCATCGTCTGCAACATGAACCTGACCATTTCACCTGCCTTTGTCCAGAGTGAACCATGCGTCTGCTGAAGGTGAGCACTGAGATCTGTGGAGCGCTGATAGTGCTCACCACATAGTTGGCAGTGCAGCGTGAATTGAAGCCTCTGGCAGCCTGGTGTGCCGTAAGCTCCTGTTTTGACAACGCAACTGAAACCATGGGCATCTCCCACTTCTGCACTGCATTCAATGGGGCACAAGTGGCTCCAGGATTGAAGTACGGACAACGTCCGTCCGTAATGTGCCTCCTGAGGCCAGCACTCGTCTCATAGACTTGTCCACAATGACTACAGCCATTGCTGGAAGGGATCGAGTCCCTAGCAGCGTTCCAGTCGTGGACAGGCACCTCATGAACTTCATGTAAGTGAGCATGCAAAAGGGCCATGGTTTCAAAGTCGGTGCTACAGATGTCACACCGCAGAGAATTGCCAGGTGTGTCCATGCAATGAAGCATCAGCGCAGCAAGCTGCGTGGCCACAGTGCAAGTGTGCCCTCTCTTGAAGGGCTTCTGGCAGAGGACACATGGGCTGTCCGTGGCAACCTTCTTGGTGATCTGCGCTGACTTGACAAAAATACCCGGTACCAGATCAGGATGGTGCAGCTGGTAATGGCAATGTAGCTCTTGACATCTATTGTTCCAGAGACCACACACCATGCATGTATGGGTCAAGTAAAGGCCAATGTTGGCATGCTGTTGCACAACAGAATAGTCCTGATTCCGAAGGATCTGCACCAGGACCGGCCAAAAAGGCTCGTGAATCACATGAAAATCTTCAGCCTCAGCCTTGCAGTGAGCTGCCCTTGAGGAGCTTGAAGGCGTAGGTCTGGTGTCTGCCTGGCAACAGTTTCGTTCAACATGGATGACAAAGCGTCGCCATGTTGTGAAAATTTTGTGACAATGACTGCATCGTGGTCGACCTCCCAAAGCCATCTGAAGGATGGTCTGTGGCACCGTACGATGTTGAGATTCCCCATGTTGTGTGGTGCAATGTCTACGCAGATTAGGAATTGTGTGATGCTGGCATGAGTATCGTACCTGGGGCACCAGTGTAGAGTCGGCATCACCCTCTATGGGCATAGCTGGGCTCTCTTCCTTCAAGGCATTGATCAACATCAACATGTCAGGCATGTGGGTCCAAAGGACATGATGCAAAAAATCCTGTTCAGCCAAGAGAATGTGGCGCCTTTGGATCCGTTGCCATAGCCCCGAAGCCATGCAAGAAAGCAGTTCCAAGGGCTGTGGTTGCTGATGGAGCTGTAATGCTTGTTGATGTGTATGGCCCGTCTTGTAGGAGTGATCCCCAATGACAATGTGCAACATCTGATAGACCGTAGCTTTACTCTTTCAGTGTTTGGACTGTGACATTGGTTGCAAAAATGCCATATGTCATGATGGTGTTGATATATGTCCTCCAAAAATAAAGTCGGTGTGCTAAATTGAGCCGTCGATGTCGTAGCCAGCATTTCAGTCTATGAAAAGCCATCCAACTGCATTTCTTGCGCTGTTGCCAAGTCTGCAGCTCAAATGCACCACAAGACATGACAGTACCCAAATAAGTGACCGTAGATCTCATCGGCAGGTCTGTTTTGGAGCCCTCGCCGCGCTGGATGACCGCCAGCATTTGTTGAGGAGTTCTTCGAACTCGTCCCTTAAGGGCAGATCTCGCATTGCTACCCGTAGATGCCATGATGACAAAGGTCTTCTGATATGAAAGTGTCAACTTGATCTTTTCGATACAGTCCAGCAGGTGGCCCATGCAACGTAGATGATTGTCAAGTTCACTGACCGATGTAAACTGGCAGCCTACGTGGATATCACCTGCATACAGCGTCATGCAGGCCGTGATCCATTCCTCCCCCGTGAGCGGGGCAAGCAGGCAGAGCAGTCGGCTCATGTACACTAGCCACAACAGAGGGGCAATTTTACAGCCTTGTCTTAGTCCGACTCCAACATCGACATGTGACACATCATGCGGAGAAACAAGATTATATCTAGTACCCTCATGCCAGTGCGTGATGATAGTAAGAAGGCTGTGGGGGGTATGGAGTTCATGAAGATGTTCAACCAAAATAGTTCTGTCAGCACTATCAAAAGCACGCGTTAAGTCCAAAAACATCTGGATACCACCTACCAGAGTGTATCTTGGTCTCATCAACATTTGCCTTGGGACAGTGCGGTGATTGGTACTTACCAATTCACGGATCAGAGCGCAATGATGGGAAACCCTGACAATTGCGTCAAGGGCTCCTCTCATTGGAAGGAATCCAAAACGCGGTGATTCACACAGGATGACTTCCAAATGCTGCTTGAGTTTCTCAGCTATCAGGCCCAGCACCAGTTTGCCAAAAGTTTCCATGAGTGAAATGGGACGGAGATGTTCAGGACTGTTACACTTTTTTCCCGGCTTGGGGATAAAATAGAGCCAAGCATCCTTCCAATCTTGGGGGATAAATGGGGAAATTGACCCCACCATGATAAAAGTAGCTTGTGAAGAAAACATGCAATCTGGGTTGGAGCCCCTTTCCAAATCACCGCAGGCAAAAAGGGCAGCGCCACTGATCGATTGGGGTTAAGCTTCACTACGGCCCTACTGATGTCGTCAACAGTGAACGGAACGCCCGGTGCACTCTCATAAAACTTTGGCAAATTCCGTGGTCCCTGCCATGTGCGTTGCACAAAGGCTATCAACATGGCATGAGTAGCATACTGATCCGCAATCTGTCCATCATCAGTTCTGAGTCGAATTTTGGTGACTGGTTTCTTGGGCGTAAATTGATTGATAATTTTGAACATGCCATGAGCATCATGTTTGGTTGCCGCTTCTCCAACAGCTTGGCAGAGATCAGACGTCGCTGTGCTGTGGCTATTCTGGCCTGTTTTTGCTGAGTGCGTTGTCTGCGACTGTATTGACTCCAGTGCAACCACACCTGAAAAAGGACTTGCAAGGATCTGGAGTCCTCTTGTCGGAGTCTTGCAATGCATCTGTGATGATGCCATTTGTTCCGTGTGGTTTCATGCAAAGCTGTGTAATCAATTGGTGGCAGCCTGGCAATCTTATCTGTGAAAAGCCTATGAAAATCTGGAATGACTTGGTCATGCAGGTTTCGAACGGCTTTTTCTGAGTCCATGACTGGCACCTGTTCGACAGCATCAATGATTACATCAGTCAGAGCACGCCAGTCGTCGTGATCCTGGAGTTGCGCCAGTCTGCACTGTGCCCTTTGAGCAAGGGTGCAGGCTCTTGGGGCCCTGGCCGTCTGATATTGCACTGGGATTTTTCGAATGCTACCAATGATTGGAATGTGATGTGTGGAGTTAATGGTGATGAATTCCGCATCAGGCAAGTGGGCAACCTGTTTGGCTCTACCATCACAAGTGCTGTGCCTAATCATGATACAATCAATTCTTGATGCAAAATCCCCATGTTGATATGTCGGTCCTGCTGATTCATTCCACGTGTTCAGAGCCACCAGCGCATGATCAGCCATGAGCTTCTGGAGCATTTCTGCGTCTCGATGTTGGAAGCCAAAGTGTCTCTGTCCCTTCCACCTGAATCCACTGGAGCCACACCAAGGTACTTTACGGGGTAAGGCACACTTGAAGTCTCCATTGCAGATAAGCTGATTCCTATTTGGCATGCGCTCTAAACAGGACTGCAAATGGTTCCAATACCTGTGACGATTGTCTGTGGTCTGCTTGGTTCGTTGATCTTCAAATTGGTAAAGTGCTATGACATCAGTGGATCTGTTGTGTCCATGCACTCGAACATGCAAGATGCGCCCTGGCAGTTCAACATGAAAACCAATATGATCTGGAAGAGCCCATTTCTTGGAAATCATTACCAAGATCCCACCTGTCTTTGGTTCTTCAGTAGAAGAATTCACATAAGCCCATTTGTCGTCACTCCAGCATGAAGTGAAGCTCCATCGAGTCTCTGATAAAATCACCAGATCGATGTTTTGTCGTTGAAGCCAATGTTTGAACTCGACAAAATGTCCCTGCGTCATTCCTCCTGGATTCCATTGAAGGATTTGCAATCGATGTTGATCTTTTGGAGATGGTGGTGATTGTCCTACCCATTCCTACCCTGTTGGGCTTGCACCGCATGGCACATGTCTGAATCAGCGACTGTGGAAAATCCTGTGGTGTGGCCATTCGACCATGATACCAGGTGTAGCCATTTTGAAGGGCCCGTGCACAGGCTCGTCTGTAACTCCGTTTCTGGACTGAGGTATAGTGTGCTACAGGGATGTGTTGACACGGACCGTAGTCCTCTGGTGGCGGGTGCCCGCAATTTGCTAATTGATGAAGCAAATCGGCATTGAAGTCAGGCGCTTCAGCTGCACTGGCGGTGGTGCAGCAACCCTCACCCTCACGTTTGCTGCTGATTGCAAAGTAGTGATCCAAGGTCTGTTGTCCAGCCTGAAGTCTTGGTATCATCGCAAACGTGCCCGGAATTGGGACCGGGGAGCGATCGTGAGCAATCCAGAAAAATTCAAGCAGCAGCCAAAAATTGAAAAATGAAATCATATCGTGTCCAGTTGTTGTAGGGAGAAGAAGTCAGTCCACAAGGGCGAACGTTGGCCAGCAGGTGGGTTGTGACTGTCGACACAATTGTGCAATCCAAAAATTGTAAAATGTCCGGGCCAGGAATAGAGAAGCAGGAGCCCACCCTGTTGTAAGTGAAAAATGTGGGGACAATCAGTAGTGGCGCCCCAAACCATGCTGTTGCAACTGGACCAGAACGCGTTCAAAGGGAGTCCACCCCTATGCAATAGCTACCACAGGGAACGGTAGAGTCTACGTGTCTCTACTCCTGCAGCTCCTCGCTGCTTGCTCGCGGTGCTCGTGACCGCACAGGGCTTGTGTGTGTGTGAGTGTGTGTGTGTGTGAGTGAGTGAGTGAGTGAGTGTGTGTGTGTGTGAGTGAGTGTGTTTGAGTGAGTGAGTGAGTGAGTGAGTGAGTGAGTGAGTGAGTGAGTGAGTGTGTGAGTGTGTGAGTGTGTGAGTGTGTGTGTGTGTGTGAGTGAGTGAGTGAGGGAGGGAGGGAGGGAGTGAGTGAGTGAGAGTGAGTGAGAGAGTGAGGGAGTGAGGGAGTGAGTGAGTGAGCGAGTGAGTGAGTGAGTGAGCGGGAAGGAGGAGCGGATACACCGCTAAAAACAGAAATACCACACGTCAATGTGGGGAAAAAATGGACAATGTGTCTTGGCGATGTCAAAGGTGCTTTCCTTGAAGCTGGTCCATTGGATGCCAAGTTTAAACCATTGTATGCCAGGCAACCAGCAGGTGGGATTCCAGGCATAGATCCAACAGCAGTAATCTGTGGTGCTAACGATGCCCCCTTGAACTGGTATCATACCTTTGGACCAGGCAGTCTGTGAGATAGGTTTCCAGCGTAGCCAATTTGACAATTGCCTCTAGTTCCTTCGTAATGAACAACAGGAGTTGGTAGCAGTAATGGGAGCACATGTGGATGACACCATAATAGGAGGTAGTGGTCCTGCGTATGAAAAGCCGTGAAACAGCTCCGAGCCAGCTTTCCGTATCGGAAGTGGGGAGTTGGCAGTGGAGAATTTTGTGGAGTTCACTATGCTCAGAACCCCCAAAGCTTTGAGATCACATACCAGCAATCGGAATATGCACGGCATCTCAGGCCTATCAACATGAGCCGAGAACGAGCTCGTCACAAAGAGGCTTTTGCTTCAGAAAAAGAAGTTGCAGCCTTGAGAG
Source organism: Cladocopium goreaui (assembly GCA_947184155.2). Classification (NCBI taxonomy): domain Eukaryota; class Dinophyceae; order Suessiales; family Symbiodiniaceae; genus Cladocopium; species Cladocopium goreaui. Next base: position 258,948 of record CAMXCT020000291.1, on the reverse strand, counting down.
CAATCAATGGCGCTGCAAACTGGTTAGCAGGCCAAACACGTCCAGATCTCTGTGTTCAAACCTCACTGAGTCACCGGTGTATATCCTAGGCTTTGTTGATAGTCACCTACAACGGAATGAACCAAGCAAGCGGACCCCATTCTGTTGGAAATCGTACAAGCTTCCCAGGGTAGTGTCGTTAACACTGGGAGCAGAAGCCCAGAGCTCTTCAACTGCTTGCGCCATAGCTGAGTGGATGGCAATGGTTACAGAAGCAAGGCTTGGATCCTTCGATCTCAGAACCGTGTCAGCCATGCCTAAGGCTCCCATAATTTCCAATGTGAAGCCTGAGACCAGATCAATTACCGGAATCACAGATTGCAAATTATTCTTGGATCATCTGACCTCAATGACAAGTGCCTCCAAAGTTGAAGACAAGCGAGTTGCAAGTGACCTGGCCATCCTGAAACAATGCATGGCGCATTGGTCTTTCAGTAAGATGGTGTCCTACGGAACTTATGATTGCTGATGGACAGACTAAAGATCAAATGGATCCAGCCGATTTGCTTCGAGGAGCCTTGGATGTTGGTGAATATCAGTTGAGCTGCGAAGCATCAATCCTACGGTTGAAAAAGCAACAGCGAGAAGAGCGCAAGATGCGCAGTGCCGCTCCGCCACCTAAAGGTAAATAACGCAAACATCTTAAATAAGACAATGGGATCACTAGAGTTAAGTGGGATATAACGGTAGTGTGGTAAGAGTTAGGTCGGCTTGACTCTTGTCAAAGGTGCAAACACCAATCCAGCGCTGTCCGCAGTGGTGTGTCCACGATGTTCAAACGACTCAGCATTTTTCACACTCAAAGTTTTTGTGCAAATGGTTTTTCACAAACCTCCGTGGTGGTCTTAAGCTGTCGCTGTCCAAAGGCACCAGCGCTGATGTCAAGCGCGATCAGGGCTTGATGTTCCTCCGTGAGTTGAAGCAATCTGGAATGCCGGAAGATCTTCTGAATGCGGTGCGCCTGGAATCTTCTGGCTATGTGACGTCCGGGTCAATGACGGATGCCGCCAAGCGTGGTTGCCCTGATGACTCAGCAGCATGTGTTTTTGAATTTCTTCGTGATCCAGTTGAGTCCATGAAAGAACCGTCGTCAGCCAATGCTGCCCAGCTCTCCATGCCTGTGATGCCCAAGAGCATGGCGTCGCCGATTCGCAAGTCTACTGCTTTGATGGATACTGAGTTGCCTGAGGATTCCTGAGGGAGTCTCCACCTTTGAGGAGTGGGGAAGAACCATCTGTGACTTACCCAAGGTCAAAGACTTGGAGATGTCCTATCATGAGCTGACAAAGTATCTTGGTTGGGCAAGGGATTCGAAATGTAACCTCTGCCCATACCAAAGATTTCAAGCGTTTCCTTTTGACTGATGATGCCATGAAGGCAACTGCCAGGGTGTATATCCCTGGTACCTCTGAGATTCGGTGTGTGAAGTGAGGATCATTTCATGCAGGATGGCATCTTGGACAGATGCTTTTCAGACATTTAATCGATTTAATGCCATTTATAAAGATTTAAAGAGGAGTGTGAATTCTAGGGTTCTTGCAAGGGTTTTTCATCCATAGCGGACCTTTTGGCCGAAGCGCCCGCTGGCAAAGCAAAAAGGGCCCCAGGTGAGCTCAACCGCTATCGTCATATATATATATATGTAATACAGCTTGAAGGCTTGAACGTGACTTTTGATACTGTTTGCATGTCAAAATGCACTATGCATGGCAAGCGCAATACTTTTCTGCGCGCGTAAACAAACAAAATTGCCTCTATGCGGCTTGAAGAGGTGAGATTTCATCTTAAGGGACAGTTGCAGACCTGACAGGAGGTCCCAGAAGAGTTCCCCACATTGTTTCAGCAGGCTACTGGTACTTCACAAGACTTTTTCGAGAGGTTCCTACAAGGCAGCATAGCAGATCCCAATATATCCCACCAACATGTTAGCATTTCATTCACGTTTTTTCATGAGTATGACATTTCAAAACAATATATTTGCTCCTGGGTTCACCGGCTCGTTCACATTCATGTGTCAGCTCCAACTGAAACTCAAAAAAATCTGCGGAACATTCACATGGGCTTCCCATCCCAGCTGGGAATCATGGAATTCTATGGAATTCTGAGTATATCATATATATCCAGAAAGTGGCAGAATCTTCCAGAGTTTTAACCCGGAAAGATTGGAGCCTTTTTCAGCACATATTGGGCAAAAAGCACCAAGTACTGTATCACCAAATCATAAAGGTTCGACTCAGATGTTGATGATGTTGGGTTTCAAAAAACATCTTGTTTTGTTCGCTGAACTCAGGTTTGAGCTGACTCGCTGCGCCCAAAGAGAAACTGCACCTGGACAGGCCGTGGTGCACAATGGATGCTTGCAGGTGAAAACCCTTTGTGCATACTCATGGACGACTCATTGATGATACTGTATTTTCAGGTTTCAACAGGGGTTACAAGGTAAACCCTAATAGACTGATAAACCTAAAGGGGTTTAAGGAAACACCGTTAAGCACCTGCAGCTCACTCTTTTTCTTGAGCCGCAACAGCTATTGTCAGCATACTATTTTACAGTGTGTTTTACATGGGATGCAAATACACCCCCCTCAGGTGAGCCGGATACGGCAAGGCTGCCCATTTACCAGGGCGAGACAATTTTGGTCTGCCATACCGATCCAACTCTTTGCACGAGGTGCTACTCGACTCTATCCCTGCTCCTGCTCCCATTCGATGCGGCCGTGTCTGATGAGCTTTTGGTACCAGCGCCCATGCCATTTCTGCCGTTCTCCAGTGTACTGTCGATCTTGGCGCGGCGAGTACCTCTGGGCTGAGAGCTTTGAGCCACACACTCGCCGACGCGGATGATAACGCTGCTTCAACTTTGGGAGATGTTCGGGCAACCGGGTTAGCGGTGCCTTTCTTTGTGGGCCCTTGTCCGTTAGCGCCAATATGCCCGGCCTTTCTCTTGGCCTCGTTCTGCTCCTTTGCACGTTCAGACTGCTTGCGCTTCTCCTCGACGTTCTTCTTGTAGAGATCTTCATTTTGGGCCTTGATCCACTTCAGATGTCTTTCAGCATCATGGACTGCTACATTGTCGACACCTGTGCATGAAAGCAGGAAATTGTGCTGAGGATTCCTTCCCAAATACTCGATGTATTCTTCTTCAGAGTAGACCTCAGTTCTGTACATGTAAATCCATGGCTGGTCAATGTACTTGAAAGAACTTGGCATGTCCAAACGGCTGGGGATATCCAAGAAGACCAATCTCATCGCGTTGCGCTCCAACTGAGACTGCTCCGACACTCCCAACTTGACCTGTGCCTTGGTCCTGTCTGGTTTCGGAAGGTGGGCTGCCCGCAGCAAGTCGTAGCGCTGGCAGTCGTATTCGTTCTCAACTTCATTGAGAACACTCTCAGCAAAAGTTGCGTCCTGAGCAGCAACCGAAATGAATCCAAGGCTCAAAGCTCTGTCGTACCTGCTTTTTGCACGCTTGAGCAAATCTGCCTCCGGGCTCGAACTTCCTCGCGCCTGATCACCGAGGAGTCCAAGTGATTCCAACTGGTGTTGTGTAATGCTTTGCAAGTACTCGCCTCTATTATAATCGTAATAGAGGCCCAACTTGTGGAGCGCGGCTTGACGCCTCTCGGCGATCTTCGTCCTGTCGGCTTTGCCGGCTCCTTGGAGCATCAAACCACAAACGTCACACTCCAGCTGACCTTTGAAAGTTTCTGCGAAACAACGTTCGCATTGCTTGGTCTCAATCTTGATGGACACCGGCTTCTGCTCTTCTGAAGGTTGGTCATTGCCTTTAGGGCGAGACTTCATCTTCGGCACCAATGACTTTGAGCTTGAAGCCAGCTTTGTTGATGTAGGCTCTGCAGTGGAAGCTCCTTGTTCTTTCGGTTGGGCCTTTGGGGGCGCAATCTTCGGAACAGGTTCCAAGAAGGCCGCAGCCGATGATGCCACTGGCACAGCTGCGGGCGAGCTGGAAAGAGCTGCCTTCTTCTTCGCAGGCTCATCTTCTTTTGCTGGTTCAACTGCTACTGTCACAGCCTTTGGAACTTCGGGCGCAGATCGTGCAGAAGCTCCTTCTTTTGGCGGTGTCTTCCGGGCATCAGCCTTTGGTGGTGTCTTTGGACCTTCAATCTTTGGCGGAGTCTTGGGACCCTCAGCAACTGATGGTGGTTTTGGAGCTTCACCATTTGGGGGAGGCGGCAACAATCTGCTGTGCGCATAGCCTGGCATTCCAGCCGCTTGAGCCACATTGGGTGGCGGAGGCTTCACTTTTCCTGGGAAAAACGATGATGCAGCGGGCGCGCCAGTTGAGGCGGCCGGAGATGTGGATCCAGTTTTTTCGAAGATTTTGCCTCGTAGGACTTCACAAGTTCCTGAACCCCAACTTCTCCCCCGCTGCCGTGAGCAGAATGCGCCGTCTCCTCATGTCGACGGTAAAGGTTGGTCTTCTTTTCAGTATCGTCAACCGAGATGATGAACTGTGAAGGAACCACGTCACTAGTCAGAATTCCATCAGACGATGTCTTGAAGAAAATGGCTCCACTGCGCACAGCTTCAGACATGGCCACACGGATCTCAATCGGTCGCTCAGCCCTGAGCCCAGTGACGTACTGCTTCCTGGACATGCCAACTTGGCACTTGGGCGTATATTTTACACCCATGACCCAAAATAACTAGACGACGGATGGCCCGAGAGCGTAGAGGAGCAGGGTCTTCTCTTGTTAGTATGGAGACACCATATTACAAAACAATATATTAAAGATGTGTTATAGGCAGTCGAGAAGAGGAGTATAAAGACAAAATAGCAGAAGTGCAAGACAATAGTTTGCATCGCAAACACTTTTACACACAGAAGCTTTTACACACAGACGCTTTTACACACAAAAGTTTTTACACACAGAAGCTTTTACACACAGAAGCTTTTACACACAAAAGCTTTCACACACAGAAGCTTTTACATACAGGCACTTTCACACACAGACCCTTTTACACACAGACGCTTGTACACACAAAAGCTTTTACACGCAGAAGCTTTTACACACAGACGCTTTTACACAGACGCTTTTACACACAAAGCTTTTACCCACAGAAGTTTTTACATACAGAAGCTTTTACACACAGACGCTTTTACACACAAACCCTTTTACACAGATCCGCTTTTACACACAAACACTTTTACACACAAACATCTTTACACAGAAACACTTTTACACACAAACCCGTTTACACACAAACACTTTTACACACAGAAGCTTTTACACACAGACACTTTTACACACACACACAGACACACGCACACACACACACCCTTTTCATTACAAACACTTTTACAGACAGACCCTCTTACACACAGACAGAAACTTTTACACACAAACCCTTTTACACACAGACACTTTGACACAGAAACCCTTTGACACACAGAAGCTGCGACACACGGACCCCATTTACACACAGACCCTCTTACACACAAACACATACACTCTTACACTCACACCCTTTTACATCCAACACCAGTTAAATCGCAATTTTACCACGGTTTTGGCACATCGAGCAGCACAAGTAAAATCGCAATTTTACCTCAGTTTTTGCGCATCGACCCTCATTTCGTGCGAAAGGGTTGCTCCGGGACAAGTCCGGCGCAAGTAAAATCGCAATTTTACCTCAGTTTTTGCGCATCGACCCTCATTTCGTGCGAAAGGGTTGCTCCGGGACAAGTCCGGCGCAAGTAAAATCGCAATTTTACCTCAGTTCTTGCGCATCGACCCTCATTTTGTGCGAAAGGGTTGCTCCAGCACAAGTAAAATCGCAATTTTTCTTCAGTTTTTGACGATCGACCCTCATTTCGTGCGAAAAGGTTGCTCCAGGACAAGTAAGATCGCAATTTTACCTCAGTTTTTGCGCATCGACCCTCATTTCGTGCGAAAGAGTTGCTCCGGCACAAGTAACATCGCAATTTTTCTTCAGTTTTTGACGATCGACCCTCATTTCGTGCAAAAGGGTTGCTCCAGCACAAGTAAAATCGCAATTTTTCTTCAGTTTTTGACGACGACGATCGACCCTCATTTCGTGCGAAGGGGTTGCTCCAGGACAAGTAAGATCGCAATTTTACCTCAGTTTTTGCGCATCGACCCTCATTTCGTGCGAAAGGGTTGCTCCGGCACAAGTAACATCGCAATTTTTCTTCAGTTTTTGACGATCGACCCTCATTTCGTGCGAAAGGGTTGACGTTTCGTGACTCCTCGCCGGCACCACCTCGGCCTAAAGAGAGAAAGATAAAGAAGGCGAGAGAGAGAAAAGGGAGAGAGAAAGGAGAGAGAGAAAGGAGAGGGGAAAGAGGAGAGAGAGAGAGAGAGAAGATGTGAGTATGTGAAGATGTGAGTGCGAGAGAGAGAAAGAGAAGATGTGAGTATGTGAAGATGTGAAGATGTGAGTGAAGATGTGTGTGTGAGTGTGAAGATGTGAGTGAAGATGTGAAGATGTGAAGATGTGAAGATGTGAAGATGTGAAGATGTGAAGATGTGAAGATGTGAGTGTGAGAGAGAGAAGGAGAAGATGTGAGTATGTGAAGATGTAAAGATATGTGTGTGAAGATTTGAGTATGTGAAGATGTAAAGATGAAGATGTAAAGAGGAAGATGTAGTAATATGTGAAGATGTGAGTGTGTGAGTGTGAAGATGTGAAGATGTGAAGATGTGAAGATGTGAAGATGTATGACAGACGCAAATGACAGACACAACTATTAGAAGAACCCTTCGCTCAGACGATCTCGGGAAAAATCCATGGGCGTTTCCTCTCCAGAAAAAAAACATGGGCGGTTGTGCTCCAAAAAGAAAGCCCATGGGCGTTTCTGTCAGATAAAAATCAAAAACCATGGGCCTTTGTGCCGCAAAAAAATCATTGGCGTTTTTGGGAATTTTGCACATAGATCAACAAACATCCACAGCACAGCAATATCGCAAAAAAAAACATCTGCACTGCATGGGCTTGTCTGAATGACACATACAGCAACGAGTGTACCACATCTGCATCGTAAAAACAATCTGCGCAACATCGCGATACACCGCAAACAATGATCAGCCAATGTAGCGGATCAGCCAATCCCAGACAGCATCTTGACATGAAAACCACATTTGCAATGCATCGCGAAAAAAAATCACCTTTCCACATGTGCATTTTTGCGTGGGGGGGCGCGTTGTTCATTTCCACATCATGGCGCTCTAAAAAAGGCAACAAACAGATGTCCGAAAGCAAGGGTTCATGTCAAAACACAAAAAAGCCACACATGAAACTTCCCATGCTCAAACTCACACTGCAAACGTTCCACGCAAATGAGCACTTTTTCCTCATCTCGGACCACTGCAGTGCTCTCTTCAAGGCATATCGCTTTGCCCACGCATGCATATATGTCTTTCCATGGCAAGAAGCCGCAATCTTGCGGATTTTGCCCATGAAATTTCATCGCCGAAAGTGGACAAGTGAAGTAGACAAAGTTCTGTCTCTTCATGGTGGTCGACCATGTGTGAACAATAATGCGTTTTTGGCCTTACTTTGTAAAGCAAGCGCCTTTGAGCAAGATGTAGTTTCTTTGACCACATGCTGCTGCATCTTCACACGCTTGTTCTGGTTGAAGACACTCAAGGCAACATCCAATGCCCAACAGCACACAGCGCGTACACGTGCATTCAACTTCTGCTCAGGTGACAAGGGGTACATAGCTAGCCTGCACATCAACCATGTCACTAAGGCAAACAATGTTCGACACCGTGCCGCCTTGATGCGGGAATCCAGCTCTGGGTATGGCCAGGTGTGGCTCTGATCCTGCTTGCGGCCCAGTTAAAGTTCCCACATATAAATCTAAATTTGTCTCCCGCGCCCAGACATGAGCGTGTTGACTCATCCGATATAGAATCATGTCATCAGAGCAGCCCTGCATTCCATAAAATGCAGCTAGTGCTCCATCATCTAAAGAATCTATGAGACATGATGGTATGATGTCTCGTAGCGTCCCAAGATGGACCAGGTGCAGCAGGTCAAACAATCTGCGGCTTTTTGCAAATCCAGGTGCAACTGACTAATGTGATGGATCAGCCTGGGTCCGGGTTGAAATTGTAGACCTCCATGGCGCTTTCAGCGTCAAATGACCAATGCTCAAAACAGCATTGTTTTTGGCGGTGGACCCCCAGCAAAAATCACAGCACTGATTGTATTTGCAATATCGCGTCAAGCAATGAGCAAAATAGTGGGCCTCCATGTCACCGTTCCAATAGCAAAATGCCTTGGAACTGCAATTGCCATGCCCCAATCAAGAGGTGAAAAACAGGTTCAGACCACAGAAAAACTTCAAAACAAATCCGACACATGTTTTGCCAATATCTGATGGACCAGGTACTGCTTTCAAAGGCATGTCATGCCCAGCGTTTCTTTCCCGTTTGGAATCCGTAGGATGAAATTTGCCAGAGCTGTCCACAACATCCCAAACACCAAGTTTCAATTGTCGAAAGTCCCATGCCAAAAGCTTGCAAATAGCTTCTCGTGTGTTGGCAGTGACCTGGGGCGTTGCCAACACAGCTAAGCACTGCCGGGTCTTCCATGAGTCACCCCGAACACAACCAGTAGACCAACTCCAGATTGTTGCGGTAGATCCTCGAAAGACAATGTTGGGATGCATGGAAGAAAGCATGACAGGACAACATGTCCCAAGCGTTTGTCTGTGTTTGTGTGTGTGCTATACAAGCCAGAGCACCAGAGAATGCGGAACAGCATCTTCATGCACGATGATAGGGACATGGGTATTAGCCATCTCACCACGCCCGCTGGCACGCCACAACTCTGCCCAATCATCTCGAGACCCCAAGCATTCTGACAATGCCTGTGCACACCGCGGGCTACGCTTTCAAACCGCATATGGTTTCTGATCATTCCATCTTGTGCGCGTATACAACTTCAATTTTGGGCCTGCAGTGTATGGCTATATGACGCAAGAATTTCAACAATTAAAGGATATTTGCTGTACCCGTCAAAGAACATACCTAGAAATTTGATCCCGGAAGTGCCTGAAGGCCAGCTTCATGGAGGGCACACAACAGATCGCTTGGCAACACAAAGGATTTTGATTCCAGGCTTTCCTGGCGGTTGTTGTGAGGCTGGTCAGATCGCCTGGCATCCAAAAGCAAAGGCACCTTTAAATGAGAAATTGTGATGGGAAGCCTCATCCATCTGAAAAAGTATTGGGTGCACTTCCGCATTTGTTGCAAACTCACCTGCAGGGCTGGGTTGGTACATGCAAAAAAATCTGTAACGCAACAAACACATTATTGCAATCCAAGGCCCTGAAGAAACAGAATGTAAGATGCATGGCACATGTGTCGCAGCCTTGCTGGCACCATCGTTGATAAAAGCATCACTGCACTCAGCAGCTGCAGCGACTGACATTTTCCCAGTTGGGATTTGTTCTGCCAATGTACGGGCCCCATGGCTGTCCATTTCGTCCACATCCCTTGGTGTATCAACTTAGTGCATTTCGCCCCCCCCAGAGGTTTCCGATTTCCACATTCCAATGCAAACAGTCACATGTGAATACAGCATGGCCAACGAGGCGCATTTTTTTTCGGTATTTTCGAGTGGGCTCTTTCTCGGCTGCATTTGACCTGCGTCTGAAAGAGGTCACGGTAAGCTAAAAAGAAACCAATTCATTAGCACGTGCAGGCTGATCCTCACGTGCACCGCATGCTCATCACACGACATGATATATCTTTTCTTCCCTTTGCTCGCACGCCCAGTCTGACGTCTCATGTCACCTGCAACCATGGCACCATGAATATGGCGGGCTTCCTGCACGAGATCCCTTCCAGCAACAAAGAAATTGGAGTGCACGAATTTAGGTAGACAAAGAAGCCGCACCAATTCTGCCACTGCAGGTGTTTCCCGATCGTTAAATCGGGTTCACCCCAAAATTTCTAACACATTGGAAAAGGATCAAGCCGCGGCCTTCACCTTGGCTTTGGCTTTGCCCTTGGCCTTAGAGGCCGGCTTGTTCACTTGGCACACAATCGCCGCTGCCGCAGCATTTGGCTTGTCGAAGCCTCGCTGCAACGTAATCATGTCTTGGACAAGTGGGATGTAGTCCACTTCCTGCCAGCACGGGGAATGAAAGCCAAAAAATAGGAATCATTCAAAGAATGGCTGCAAGCCTTGCACACATTGTTGCGAACAAATTACAATTCCAAAAGATAAGCGATAAACCAACATCGATCACAGATGCTGTTGACCATGTCCTCATTCTTCTGCTGGGCAACAAGTTCCTGCACTTTGAGGTACAACTGCCTCAGGTGGATGTATGATCAGTCACCATCTGCGCAACCATGTGTTGAGCATGCATGTCAAAAAATTAAGTCAAGACAAACATGCACCATAAAATGCAGCTGCAGCTGGAACACTCAAATTGCTTGGAGAAGTTGTTCATCTCAGTGCATAGCTGCTCAGCATATGGCACCGATTGGAGGGTCAATGCCAAGTTTGCCGCGTCACTCTTCTTTTTCAGCAACTTAGAAGCCATCTCCCGTCCTTTCGCTAAAGGCGTCACAGGCTCTTCTGCCTTTGGAACTCGACGTTTTTTGACCGGTGGTTCAGCTCAAGGTGTTTCAGGAACCGGCACGGAAGATGTCTCAGACGCAGGGGTGGAGGGAGCTGACGTGCTGCTGGTATCTGACGTTTTGCTCTTCACCGGTACACTCGCTGGGGCTGACCTTATAGGTAAAACTGTTTGTTCAAAAAAACAATGAAGAAAAGCACGAACTCAAAACCAGCCATCGCGCAGCCACAGCTTGGCCACATGCAAACATGGTGGGTTTTTTGCACTGCATACTCAATGCAAACTAAGAAGCATCAAGGAAGCCACGGCACTTGGATTGCTCTCGTCCACACGCATCTTGTTCGTCGTCACTTGGGTTCCTCAATGCCATGGTTTGCACATGGTTCTGCAAACAATAAGACATGCATGTTGGTATCATAGTAAACAGGAAACAACATGTTTTGAAGAAGGGTACGGTGACCCTGTTTAAGAAAACATACATGGTCATGAGTCATGCGTGGGGAAATCGGTCTGTTGATCATGAAGTCTGTGGATATTAAATTATCTGGTAAAGGGTGCGGTGACCCCATGGTTCATGGTCAAGCATGTAAATGTCATGAGCTCTGTGATGACGTTCCTGATTTGGACATAATATGGCCATATGAAGGAAGGTGTTTGAAACGATTGTACATCATTGCACCTTGCAACAGAAAACTAATCACAGTTGCGGTTGCATGCATGCTAGGCTGCTAATATTGGCAAGGTACCAGTCCGGGTGCCTGAATCATGTTCATCCTCCTTCCTGGCAATCAGTTGACCCCCTGGAAGATTCTCGTCATCTTCCACAAGGCCCTGCTGGATCTTGTGCTTCATGACCGCCTCTGCATCTCCGCCGTAGTGGTCTTCCATCTCCTTCTTTGTCCAACGAAGTGCTTTCTTGCGATGGTAGTCACCAACACAAGTCTCTTCAAAGGCTTGCACAAGGATGCTCCGACAGATTCCAGAGCTCCATTGCTATCACACAACATTGTGATCAGGTCTGACTTCTTCTCAGCATCGAAAACCATGATCAATCGCTTCCGATTCCCACGACCAGAGTCCAAGACCATCTTTTGCAAGTGACCAAGCTAGGTCTTGAGGTTCAAAGAGCATGGTGGAACACTGAATTTCGGATCTTGCCTAAGATTTTCTCAGGCAACCGTTCAAATCTCCCCTCCACACCACAGTGAACTAAACTGGAAAAAGTGAGGCGATGGCCTGACACATGCGCGGTGGATAAGGCTGAGCACGCCGAGTCCACCATTGATTACAAGTATCTTTGCCACACAAAATGATATGTCTCTTGCCAGAAAATTCACAGCGCTCAGAAGAGGAGTGGCAGGTCATCACTACAGAGCCCAAAGAATCAAAACGCAGTGCTAAAATTCCAGTGGATTTACGCCACGGCATTCCAAAAGCGCACAAGTCCAGATGAAAAAGCTTTGCGCCCATTGTCATGAATCGCTTAAGCTTTGCAGTCAACCAAATGCGACTGGTCAAAGGATTCTCCAGCGCCCATCGGATTCCCAGCTCTGTAGCCAAGTTTAAGACTTGGCATGAAACCGACAAAAACTGATTGCCCTCATGAACTTTTTTGGCATCATGTTCAAGAAGATTTTGAAAACCCATGAGGTGAATATCATCATCCCTAAGTGGTCTAGGTCCACCATCCCATCTCCTAGCTCGAGACCATGAAGTGCAAGGCGTGCCCAACCAGATCAGATCGATAATGCCACTGTGCTTCCGCATGAAACGAAGAATAGATGACAATACCCTAGTATCCAGAAGGTCACAACCAGTCCCAAACTCTATGTCATATGCGATGGAGACATAACCACGTTGCGCAAATGCTTTGGACAAACGCGAACACCAGAAAAGAGCTCTACAATGTATCGACCATTCCATGCTACGCCTTGAGGCCGAAAAATCTTGGGCCCTCCTTCTCCAGTCGTTTCTCGTCCAGAAGACACTTGTTTTGAACCTTTTTGGGAAGATGATGAAACTCTGCATGAACTCGTGCATGTGTCTCGTGCCTTATTACTGAACTGTCTGCCATCCATCTTCCCCGCTGCTTGACCGCCAAGGCTGAACGCAGGCGATGTAGTCGGTCGTGACTTGGACCTGAGTGGCGCAGCTGGTAGAGAATGGCATGGCTGGTGGGAAGCCCCAGGTGTAGTAGGGCTTGTTTCCAAACACTTACCAGACTGGTGTATTGAACGTTGAACAGAAACTGATCCGGACTGTCCAACGTTGCTAGAGCCTTTCCCAACCATGGTATGTATGTTGCATCCAGGAATAGGCTTTCGTCTGATAGCCCTACTTTGCTTGTTTCTTGTCGTTCGGCTGGATGCAGATGAAGGGAAAACCATTGATGACCCGGCATAGGAGCCACCAGGTCTACCTTCTGCAAATTGTATGCTTCCCCCGGTCGGACATAAGCACTGAACATCAACATGATCATGGCAGCATGATGAACCATGTTTCTTTCCAGCATAGACATAACCATGGACGCCACAAGTGACCATGGAAGTGGGGGTCTGGTTCGTTGAGGATCCTGTTTTTGCCAACCCTGCAGCGCTCTCCTCGATCTTGGGAGCTGATGCCGCGGGCCACATCCTGGGAAACTGTCGATGACTGCAGCTAGACACTTGCTGCCTTCGCCGTATTCTAGACCTTGTTCGAAAAGACTGTTGAGATACCAGCAAAAGGCCGTGTCTAATCTGCTCATGGGGGGGGCCAGTTTCAACTTCTTGAGCTTGACAAAACTTCTGAAATCCGTCATTCTCTTGAAATAATCCCGACCCACCACTGCAGATACTGCCATCTTCTCCAAATTGGTTTGTCCTACAAATCTCACTGGATCGTCCCTGTCTGAGATCTTTCTTTTCCTCGAATTCACCTTCTCCTTCACGGTCCTCAGCAGCTTGTCTGGCATCGGCTGTGCCCTCATGGACCTGGCCTGCTTCACTGAAGAGCCTGGCACAAGGATCGGAAGCTCCTGATTGCAAGGGCCAGGTTGGATAACATGCCGCTTCGACCTCCTGCAGCCTTGTCTGTTGTTTAGATCGGCTAGAAGCATCAAAACGTCTCAAATGCTCCCACCGCCTTGAAGCCCTGTCAGCAACGTTCTTCTCAGAGGGGATCCACCGAACACTGAGGAGGCTGTCAGTGGCTAACAGCAGACAACAAATCCTTCTGCAGACTCTCAACATGGAGTATGCCCCTGACCTACCCTTTGAGCACATAAGACACACAGACATGTTGTCATTCAGGTGAAGGTGCTTTTTGGAAAATTCAGAAACTGACCTAAACTTGTGTCTGAGAGACCCCACGACTGCACGGCCTTCCAACAAAGTGATATGCTCCGGCATCTGCATTCGAACTGAAAAAGCATCTGTCCACTTGTTGGAGTCCAGAATCTCATCTGGCACCTCTTCAAATTCATAGTTAAGTTCATAGGGATCAACTTCAGTGACATCAATAGGTTTTACAGTGGAAGGGTCATGAAAAGGGTCGCCATGTTGTAATGCTTTTGAACGGGGCTGCACGTCAGTTTTCAACCGATACCGCCAGGGCTCTTTCTGCGAGCCGATCCGATCTATATCGGGAGCTAAGCCCTCAGACCAGCACACAGCAACGCCTGAGAGGCTGGCATCGGAGGCAGTCAATGTTTGGCTCCATGGTCGACGCAGATCTCAGATCAACTGAACAAAGCGCTAACAGCTCTCCAGCCCATCTAGCCTCTCTGACGGCTGAAGGCCAAAGCCTGCTTCGCTTCTCATATGAGCCTTGCACAAAGTCGTACAGACTGCGGAAGATTGAAAGCAGCTCCCTTCGAAGCATCATCAAATGAGTGGCATGCCACAACAACCTTTCCACCTCTTTTCCCCTAACTTTGGGCCTCCCAGCCAACCAACGGAAAGCTTGCTGTACCTTAAACAGTTTCTCAGGAACAGGAGCGACCAAGCCATTGGAACCATCGATCAAAAAGCCCAAGCTCTGGGCGCAATCAGAAGCATCAAGCTCTTCATGCACTCGGAAGCCATGGCCTCTCAAAACTTTGACAATCCTGTCCTTTGTGTCTTGTACAGCTTGTTGGTCAGTCCCTGCGACGTTCAGGTTATCTGCATAAGGAATGATGATGGGAACCCCGCCTGACAAGTCTGGAGGAGCTCGATGATCCACCACCACCCGACTGGAGTCAAGGCCTGATGCAATAAGGCTGATGTTTTGATGGACTCTTTGTGATATCCACATTGCCCACGACCAACCCATTGGAATGACACGCAGCATTGGAAACACCAACCCTTCTTGTATGCCTTGTGGATGAAGATGAACCGGAACACCCCACTCCTGCAGCAAACTAAAGCGAATTGAAGGCAAGCAAAAATAGGGCCTAAGCGCAAGGGGCAATGATAATGAATAGAAATAGTCCTTAATGTCGCTCTGGGCAATGAACAAGTTGTCACCAGGAGGCACCGACACCTGACTCCACGTTGAGCCCGCCGCAAGTGCCATTCCCGGTGGTCTCTTGAATCTCTTGTTGACCATTCTACAATCTAGTATAAATCTGAGACGATTGTTCTTCTTGTGCACGAAGAAGGGTGTCACTAAATCCTGAGGTCTACACGTAAACTCCAGCATGCCGCTCTTGAACAGGTCCAAGATGAACTGCTCATAGGTGTCCTGTTCACGTTGCAGCCGGACATCCATGTATGGCCTCACTGTGTCACCTTTTTCAATCAACTCCCCATGTTCCTCCTCAGATATCATCATGGCAGTGAGAGGATCTTTGACATATTCTCGACCAACATCATCCAATACCTCCAATAGCTCAACAGGCTGATCCCCGCTTTGAGGCAGGGAGACAAGGTCTCGGTCATAAGATCTAACCGTGCTTGTAGGCCTGTCACTGGAATAGTCGACGGATGTATGCAGAAGCTCTTGTGCAGCTTCACGCACTGTACATGTTTCATGATGCTTTTTTAAACGTGATAACATTTTGAAAATCTTATGCTGGCTGACCTTTTGTGCACCCGACGCACCCGACTCAACAGCACTCGATTTTACTTGGGGGGCGTACATTTCATTAAGGCAACCAATAATCGAATTCATCTGCTCTTCTTTCACCCGCACCTCATGGCTTCTCCTTCGCGACGAAACAGATTGGCCTGGGCAGCGCGGGCGAGGAACAACAGCAGGAAGAGGAAAAAGCTCTCTGACTCTCGACTTGTCGGGATCAAATGAGGGATTGAGTCCTCGACCTGAAGAACAAAATTCTGCGGCTCCAAGGTGTCCCACCCCCACGCTAGCCGCTTGCCTGGGGGCTGACTCAAGGCTCATTTTTGATCGCCGCCTCCACCCTTAGTGAGCTTCTGGCGGCGGGCTTGAGCTTCTTCCTTGGCTTTCCGGGCTTCTTTCATGATTGCAGCATCTGCTTTCATCTCGTTCGCCACATGCTGAGCCAACTGATTGTCAACTCCTTGCAATCCTCTGCGATATTTCCACCCCATGAAGTAATCGGCTGCACTGTAATCAGGGGATGAAGGGGAAATTCGGTGAGCCTCACGAATGACCTGGAGGCGTCGGTTGATGAGCTCGGCCCCTTGCAATGATGCCACATTCAACTGATCAACTGAGATGAGGGCTCCAGGATCCTGCTGAGACATTCGTGTTCATAGGTGGACCTATCTCCCTTCGGGATATCAGCACTCCTCAACCAAAACTCATGGAAACTTGTTGGTGTCATGGCTTGATCACGCATGTTCTTCAAGACATTGAGCACCGATGTTGGGCCCTCCAATTGAAGACCACCACCCTGCGGCGGAGTGTCCACCATCAAAGCAACAGCCTCTGAGAATTCTCGCCTACGGATGCCCTGAGCATCAAACTTCACAGGCAAAACTCTGAGATCTTCTAACTGGTACCGGGCAACATCATCCTGGGGTACCCTAATGGCCAGACATGCGCTTGAGGATCCCGGTAATGCTGGAACAATGGCACGATCGCCCAACACTACATGACCATGGGGCAAAACTGTGGGTTCAGCGACAATGATGTCTCCTCGTTTTCTCCCTCCATTGGACTCAAAGGCAACCCAACAATAGATAACCACCGCCGCCCCAGCCCCCACCCCAGCTGCAGGTGCAGGCGCTGCGCCCGCCACAGGAGCTGGTACAGGTACAGGTGCCCCCACATGAGCTGCTGGAGCAACAGGTGCTGGAACTGGAGGGAGTCCCAAGGCAATCCTCTCATTGTCTGCTTCTACCTGGCCCTGACGGATGTGATTCGCCAACGTCCCAGGGTCCAAGGGTGCAAATCCATACACTTGACCCGGTGGAATCCTAGGAGGAGGACGAGTGGACGCACCCAGAAACTCAAAATCGGTATAGTCAGGGTTGGCCAAACTCAAGTCTTGAGGATATCCATGATAATCTGGAGTCAAGATCACCCATGTCGTACCATGAACCCAGCCCAGAAGCAACCGAGCATGCCAAACTGGAGGATGCTCTCCGTAGTTCACCAAGGCAACCTGTCCAGCTTGCATATTTCTAAGTCGTGATTGTCAGGACCTTCCCTTGTTGGCCAAATTGTCCCTTGTGACCCTTTTGGGTAGGAGATCCACTAACCACAACCTTTGGAGCAAGCTTCACAAGATAAATCACGGTCACCACCACTACAACAATCAGGAAGAGGATTCCCACGAAAACTGGAAGCTGAGAGGGTGCTGCGCAGTGGCAATGACACAGGCAGCTGCACGGCTGATGCACCACTTCCACTGGCTGGTTCAGAAGGCCGCGAAACCAAAATCCCAGTGCCACGCCAGCAACCCCACACAGCAGGGGATTTTCCATGGGAAGACGAGAAACCCCTTTCCAACTTGAGCGATAAACAATGCGGTCGCTCTCATCTATCGCTACATCATTCATGAGCAAGCTCTGGTCACCTTTTTCAAAGCCGGATATCCCTCCACTCTCTTGGGATTGTCTCGCAACCTCTGAATCAAATTGGCAGCCGCCCGTCTTGAGTACGTTTGCCTCTGGTCCAATTTGGGTTCTTCCTTGACGTTCTGCAGGGGCTCTGCAGGGGGCATTTCCTCACCACTGCCACTTGCAGCCGGCTGATGAGGAAACGGCGCAATCCTGAGAGGCTTGTTCTTGTCAGGATGCCCAGCCACACTTGGGACTGCAACGGTCGTAGTGACCGGTGGGCTCACACGCTGGTCTGCAGGCACAGTGGTCTTTGCAACTGATGGTCCATTCGAATCATTCTCTGCCCCTGGGGTCTTTGCAACGGGTGGTCCGTTCAAACCTTGGTTTGTCCCAACCGGTGGTCCAGTCAGACCGTCTGCTGAGCTGGTCGTCTTCAAACCTTTGTCTTCTCCATTGGTCGTGGCAACTCCGTTCAAAGGACCTTTGTCTGCTCCATTGGTCACAGCAACTCCATTCAAACCTTGGTCTGGGCTCTTCGGAATTGCTGTTCCACTCAAAGCTTGGTCTGATTCGCTGGCCTTTGCAACATGCGAAGCATCTGCAGCTGCAGACTGTTGTGGAGTGGCAGGTGGCTTCATCCACCCCATTTCTTGCAACATCTTCTGCATTTCCTCTGAGTTCACGGGTGCTGCTAGCCCTGTAGCAGCGGGCTCTGGTGGAACTGAAGCCGTGGCTCAACCTGGAGGAGCCGCAGTGCTGGCTGTCTGGGCAGGCAGCTTGGTATTACATTCTGAACTCTGCGCTGGCGTCTCCTTTGGTGACCTCATATAAGTAGCAACAAACCGATGCACATTGTCTGGGTGTGAATCCAAGGGCAAAGATGGCCCAGGCAAGGTCATTCTCACAGCAGCTTGGCTCGGCCTGACTGTAGTCACCTGCTGCTGCGCTTGTAGCGCATCCTGGGTGTCGAGAGATTCCACCTGTCACACGTGTATTTATCCCCTTGCAAATTTAAATTCACGGCATCTGTATCAAGTCAACATGGCAAACTTGACTCTAGTTTTCAAAGCACCTGAGTGTCACCGGCCGTCGGTGCAGAATCCAATGTATCCCAAGTTGCATTGGCTGCAGTGGACGGGACAAGTTCACATGGAGCCTAAGCGGGCAACCGAGAATCATAATGAATCAGCTCACAGTTTCCCAGTGTGGTTTTGTCATGTTTTGTCTTGGCATGCATTGAAGGGTGCATCAAATGGAAATAACGCGCGTTCTGTTTGCAATTAAAAATGCTCCTGGCCCATCAACAGTCATCTCAACTTCTGGCGCGGCGCATTGACGAGGTTGAACATCACCTCACGATCATGTGAAATCCAACAACACAAAAACGTTTTTATATTTGCAAAGCTCACAAAGCACACAAGCAACTGACCAAAATAGGTATAAACTCTATCATGTCAAACAAAACCGGCCTGGCTGTGTGTGCGCCATGGCCACTTCAACGCACCGAGCCACCCCGACCAGGTAAGGGTCTGTCGGGTTTCACTGCCATATCCGAAGTCTACAAACCTAGCTTGTGAGTTGAGCCCCTGACATCCTGTTGGACATAACCCAAAACAAAATTGATCTTCTGCAAGAATGCAACATTGAAAAAGCTCGGTAAAAATTTTGGTCAGACCCTGCATGACGGAGGTCACGGAAGTCACGGTCTGGTCACAGCTCGCGCTTTCCTAGAATGAATTGGGCGTTTCTTTCGGTCACGGCCCGGTCACGGTTTGGTCACGCCCTTGTCGGGCTTTTTTTTCAGCCTGAAAGTTCACAAAGCAAAAGTCCTGACTCAACCGCGCTTGGCCCCAATGATGACACAGCTATCTGTCGTCCTCCATTGCATTAAGATAAGTTTTCGAAAAAAACAACTCTATGTGATGCAATGCTCACGGCTTCGTATTGCATAGTTCTTTTGCAGAAGATCTTTTCCGTGTGGTCACTGCCGCTGGTCTGCACGCCATCTTCACGACCCCTTGGTCTCACCCAATCGGGCCATTGCGTCTGCGAGGCTCAAAGATTTGTCATGGAGCTGCGAAATTAAATTCCCACTACGCTTTCAGCGTCTTGACACGCAGCTTCAGACAGCTGGGCCAGCTGCTTTCCGGTCTCAATGCAATTGATGGCAAAAGTTCGAAGCTCTCCATGTGATGTCTTTCTCTTGTGTCTCCTCAAAGAATATGTCCGATCAACATCTGCAGCCACATCTGGTGGTGCTCGAGATCCAGCACTTGCAGCAGCCTTTGGTGCAGCTTTAGCCTTCACTGACGCCTTTGGACCTGCCTTTCCCTTAGCTTTACCTTTGGCAGTGGCAGGCTTCAACTCTTTCTGCAAGGCTCTTTGACCTTAACCACTGGCATTATGCATTGTAAATATGATGCGCTGCATGCAAGACTGCTATCACATTGATGCCCTGTCTTGCAATGGCAAAAAAGAACGGCAGGCTGAGCCCAGTTCATGCCGGGTCTGCAGCTCCCACATCACCTTCTACCGCTGCAAGTACCTCCTTGCGTGTCTCGATTCAAAACGGAAGAAAATCACATGTCACGATTGAACCGTGCCAATGCACAAAACATTGCCAATTGCAGTCCTCCACAAATTTCGGCTCTGGGTTGATGGCAGGGCTTCTCACGGTTTTGGAAACTGGAGGGCGAGGGCCAACCTATATAACAGTTTAATAATGAGGAATCATCAGGAGAAAAAATGGAATGGGGCTGAGGACTGCACAGCAGACTCTGGCGGCTTGTGCTCACTGCCCACTGCACTGCCTCAGCAATTGAATGCAACGCCTTAGGAATGTCAAGCAAATGCTCACCGCGCTAAGTGCTGGCGAAAAGCTTGGGGGATCATCTAAAATCTCCACCACTTTCCCTTGGAGATCTTTCAAGATCTGTGTCCGCATTTCGTGTGGTGTCTTTTCTTTCTCCTCGAGCCATGTCTGACAATTTTGTGATATGTATGTATGTATGTATATATATATATATATATAGAGAGAGAGAGGTATTTTAATGACCATGAATCAGTTTGAGCTGCACGAAGAAGTCCTCAGAAGTCCCGGCGATGGGAAGGGATGCTTCGACATCCTTGTCCTTAATTAGATGAAAAAAGCCTTGCATCGCGATCCAAAAGGGGACTAGGGCACACAAGTTTGAAACACATTTGTTTGCCAGTAAGCTTCATCTATTCCCCAAGCTTTTCCGGCATCATGTTCATCATCATCATCATCAAACCGTTGCATTGTCTGAAAAAGTTGAAGGACCTTTTCCTGCTCTTTGACCCAAATTGGCCAATCTGCATCCGCAGTCTGTGGTCGAGCCTTCCGCCACACTTTTCTGGCAAACCTCAAACGCCGGTCGATGCATGTTCAACGCAAAATTGTCACACATCAAAACAATGAAACCAAAAACTGTTTGTGAAACATCCCGCCGGACCGGAAACCGTTCCCATAAAACGCACGGTTTTTTTTTTAATGGTGATTTTACCAACAAGTGCCGTGCTGATTTCATGATTGGAAATCCTGGAAAAACTTGGGGCGCGTTTTTTGGCTTTTCAGCGTCATCGCTGCAACGCATGCACCGTTATCAGCTGGCAGTCAGCATTCTTGTGAATGCATCTCCATTGCCAAGCTCTAGCATACATCATCAAGAGGTCACTTTTGGCACTCAAGTTGCCGGGACTTGACTTTTTCATCAGATTCCACATAGAACATGTAACGTAGTAAACCATCCCAGAGATCTCAGCAGCGTAGCAGCATGTAACGTAGTAAACAATCCCAGAGATCTCAGCAGCGTAGCAGCATGTAACGTAGTAAACAATCCCAGAGATCTCAGCAGCATGGCAATATATCATGCACGAAGTACAAGGAACGTGATCATGACCCCCCACCCCACCCCACCCCACCCCATCAGCACATGTAACGTAGTAAACGATCCCAGAGATCTCAGCAGCATGGCAATATATCATGTACGAAGTACAAGGAACGTTAACATGCCCCCCACCCCACCCCACTCCACCCCACAATCGCGATATTCAAAAACGTGCGTTTTACGGGAACGGTTTTCGGTCCGCAGGCTGAAACATGCAAGCACCAAGAAACTGCATCAGTACCTTCAAATCAAACACAGCCAACCAAATTACACCTTCTGGTGAATCTGGTAGAACCTTTTCAATGATCTCGAACAAACTGTTTTGGTGAATCGGCTGCGCTGGCACCACCTTCGCAAGTGGCTGAAGAACCCAGCTATAGTCATTGATGGGGAATCCTTCGACAGATTCTTGCCTTGGTGTCGCCAATCGTCTCAAGAAACCATGGTGCCTGAAATGTCCTTTTGGTTGGACATGTGAATAGATATATTCGGATATATTTGTATATAATGCAATGACTGAGGAATTACATTCACATGGTCATGAATCATGATTTTTTTGTCATGATGGTCATGTTCAATATCCCAGTAAAAGTGTGCGATGACCATGTTTCGGGGCTATTTCCATGTCATGCATGACTCATGTCATGAAAACATCCGCTGCAAACGGTTGCAAGGCAAAATCAATTGTAGCAAGGCACTGTTGATGGAGAAAGCTGCAAACAGTTTTGTAGCATCCACGCTTACAACTCCCTTGTGTTCGGCTGGTATGTTGTCATTGATGCATTGATGCATTTTGCCAACTCTGCAGTTTCTGACGCTTCCAAGTGAACTTCAACGATCCCTTTCGATCGGCCCATGGCATGTGTAGTGGCCAACCCAAGGCACACTTAAGCAAAAACTACACTGAATGCAAAAACAATGTTGCACAGTCACCAACTCATGCGCACACCATCCCTACGTACCATGCAGGGCAAATGTCCTTAAGTCAGTTCAGTCCTTGTGTCAGCACCTTGCGTCTCTTTGACATTCAAACGTTATGGCCTTAAGACGCACAAACCGAAAACACACCATGCCACACTAACATTGCAAACTCAAGTTGTTCAATGCAAAGTGGAAGAGGTTCAAAACAATAGGAGCTGCACTGATACACCATGGGCAGCCTGGCAGCATAAGCAGCAGCCACAACCCCTTTCAAGAACTTTTGAAATCTTGTCCTCCCAACACAATCGAGCATCTTTTGACCTGGTCTGACAAGATCACAGCTTCATGAAGCCGCGCAGTTTTTTCATTGAGCTCGATCCATCGACAAAAGCCATGAACTTGAATCACGGACGCCTAGATTCAGGCTGTGCGACGCTTCTTACGCGCGCCACTTGGCACGTCAATGCCAGGCAACTGCACGCGCTTTTCATCATCACCGTCATCAAAATGATGACCTTGAAGTTCATCATCCTGGAAAACTGTCTGGTCATCCAAAGGAATCTCTGTCTGCGTGTCTTCGTTTTCTTCCTGCAAAACAGTCTCATCATCTTGATGCAATGTCTGCGCCTCATGGTCCCATTCAACTTCATCGGGCTGGTCATCTGGGAAAATCGTCTTGTCATCAAGCTGCTGCATGTCTCCATGGTCATGCTCGTGATCTGGCTCTTCATAAAGGTTGCCATCATCATCAACTTCGAAGCCATCCCCCTCGAGTTGCAAGGTGTGTTGATAATCATCCATGTCTGCGACATGAACGCCATGTTCGCGAGCGACAGGCTCCGGTTGAACGGTTGTGGTTTCATAAAACTCTTCGCCATCATCAGGGGCTTGAGTGACTGGAATGGCTGAATGCAGTCCCCCAATGAGCGCCTTGCCGGTCATCTTCTGCCGCATCAAGAAATTTGCCGCCTGGGTGTTTCCAGCAGTCGCCATGTCCTGCGGCACAGGGTTCACTGCCAAAAAAACATAAGTTAAGCCAGCGTGCAGTCAATGGGGGTAGTACATGCCAGGGAAATAAAACAACATCTGTCCTGCTGTAGTTTCTGGAAACTCGCCAGCGCTTGCTTTGCAGCTTTCGCAGCGTTTTGCGCCTTTCGCTGGGCCTGGTGAGCGGCATGCCATTGGTGTTGCATTACCGCAGCAGCATGCATAGCCTGCAAAAGGCGATTGAACAATAGGAAATCTAACCGCTTGCACTGATCAAGGAATTTCATTTGAAAAAAATGTGTGAACAGCATATGCGACCCAGTCCTGTTCCATCGAAGCTCCATACCACCCATCATCTCCCCAATGCCCATATGCATTTGCACCATAGTCCTCGTAATTAATCACACAAGCTGCCATATAATGTGATGTTTCAACTTTTCAGCCCCTTCCATGCAGCACACCCCGCAGGGATTCAACCATGTCTGGAATAAAAATAGGAAAATCAGACAAGAATCATTGTGACTTGCCACATGTGGTGGAGGCACGAGGGGCTCAGGCGGCTTAGGAATG
This sequence comes from Cladocopium goreaui, assembly GCA_947184155.2. Classification (NCBI taxonomy): domain Eukaryota; class Dinophyceae; order Suessiales; family Symbiodiniaceae; genus Cladocopium; species Cladocopium goreaui. The sequence continues at coordinate 234,988 of CAMXCT020000291.1, read as the reverse complement.
CCCACGCGCTCCCAAACTGATTGGTCTGCAGGCTTCGGCGCGCTGGAGGCCGAGGAGGCCGAATTTCGCGGCATGGCCTTGGGTAATTTTTTTGGCCCCATTTGGCCTTAAGCAAATCAAAATTTCATATCTAAAATGTCTGCAGTCACAAACCACACATTGAATCTTCAAATGCAAATTTGGCAAAACACAATGAAATTCGCCCAGGCATGCCACGTCTTAGCAGCTGCCCCGGCCTGCCTGACTTGGACACAGTGCCAGCAGGCAGCGACATCAGATCTCTGTCTATACAAAAATGCAAAATTCTGCTGTACAATGCATGAACCGATAGATAGATAGATAGATAGATAGATCGATCGATAGATAGATAGATAGATAGATACACTGACCTAAAAGTAGATGGCTCAACTCAAAAACCAAAATACCCATAAGATGGCACCGCGTGCTGAGAAAGAAAACGGCGCTATTTTAGCTGGAACATAAAACGAGGTCCGCCAATTGAAGAAAAAATCACCCTACTTTAAAATGAAAAGGTAGATGGCGCAACTGCCACTCCAGTAGATGGACATAAGGGTATTGTTAACTAAGTTTACTACATTTCCTATTGGTTTTGCTTGTATATACGGTGAAATTGCGCAAATTTGGCATTTGTATTGTATAAAATGAGTTGCGCCATCTATGTCCCTTAAATCCCATTCAAACGCCAGAATCATTTTTTCGGTGAATTCAAAAATGAATTGCGCCATCTACGTCCCTTAAATCGCATTCAAATCTTTCGAAATTTCAGTGCCACGCCTTAAAAATGAACCACTGAAGGTTTTAAAACTGATTGTGGACAGAATTGATGGATACAAATTTCATTGTTCAACATATTTTGACAAACATGTATTGGAAAAACACTTTTAAAAATTCATTGCCATACCTTGAAAATGAGTTGCGCCATCTATGTCCCTTAAATCCCATTCAAACGCCAGAAAATTATTTTTCGGTGGGTTCAAAAATGGCAGTTCAGCAGGCTGAGAGGGGTTGGCAGTGCTTTTGTCATCATCATCAAGCCCTTGCCTGACTTGCTCCATCTATGTGGTTTGGAATTGTTTGGAAACAGGCACGATTTTGGGGGCATATTTCTGCTTCAGGAAAGGAGATGCATATTTTGGTTAGGTTGGTTGATGGATGTCGGGAGATATGAGGGAGTTGCGCCATCTATGTGGGCATTTGCAGCCTGATTTTGGCGAATGAGTGGGAGTTGCGCCATCTATGTCCCTAAAAATGACCTATTTTTTGCAATCCTCTGCGCTCTGTCAATTTGCCACTTTGCTTGGCCCCGGAAAACGGACCCCACCAAGTCCCCCGAAAAAGAGCTTTTCCTGAGTTTCCCAAAGGAAACTTGACACTTGGTGGGGTCCGTTTTCCGGGGCGAACCCAAGTGGAAAATTGGCACTGCGCTGGTTTCTCCCCATATTTTTTTCTCAACATCAAGCTGCCTTTTTGGGACATAGATGGCGCAACTCCCACTCATTCGCCAAAATCAGGCTGCACATGCCCACATACAGTAGATGGCGCAACTCCCTCATATCTCCCGACATCCATCAACCAACCTAACCAGAATATGCCACATCGATCAGAGTTATCCCAAGACAGGAGGCAAAACCACCAGGAAAGACATCAGAGTTATCCCAAGACAGGAGGCAAAACCACCAGGAAAGACATCAGAGTTGTCCCTTTTTGGGACATCGATGGCGCCGTCATTTTGCCAGCAAAGGTCGAGACGCTTTAAAACCAAATTTTAACAAGTGACCTGAGGAACCGTTTCTTGATGACGGCAAAAACGGTTCCTCAGGTCACTTGTTAAAATTGGGTTTTAAAGCGTCTCGACCTTTGCTGGCTCAAAACAACTTCCGTCATTTCGCCAAAATCAGGCTGGGAATGCCCACATAGATGGCGCAACCCCGGGAGTTGCGCCATCTATGTCCCAAAAAAGCAGCTTGATGTTGAGAAAAACAATGGGGAGAAACCAGCGCAGAAGATTGCAAAACATATGTCATTTTTAGGGACATAGATGGCTCAACTGCCCTGTTTTAAAGGGAGTTGAGCCATCTATCCCCCATTTTTTTTTGACATAGATGGCGCAAGTCAAGATTCTGAGCCATCTACTTTTAGGTCAGAGTAGATAGATAGATAGATAGATAGATAGATAAGATAGATAGATAGATAGATAGATAGATAGATAGATAGATAGATAGATAGATAGATAGATAGATAGATAGATAGATAGATCTAGATAGATAGATAGATAGATAGATAGATGATAGATATAGATCGATAGATAAGATTTTATACGATTAGATCGATAGAGATAACTTAGACTCGCTCGCTAGATTAGATCGCTAGCTTATAGATTAGATAGCTAGCTCGCTCGCCGCTCCGATAATATAGCTCTCACTCCCTATATGTGTGTGTTATATCACAAAATATATGTGACTGTAAGGTGCCCTTGAGAAAAAACAGAAACATCCAGCCAACTATGTTCATCTATGTTCGAGCAACCTGCGGATCCTAGGCAACTTGTTTCATGACATGCATATATGTCTGAAAAGGGTGCGATGACCCTGTTTACATGTCACGTGTTTAAAAAAGGGTGCGATGACGCTGTTGAATGGACATGTCGTCAAACGTCATGGTGCTTTTTCTGAAATAAGTAGATGCGATCACAATGTGGTGCAAATAGCAACAAAAAAACACAACGCCAGCCCAAACCCATTCCGCAACAATTATGAGCTTAACCATGCACCGAAACAAAATCACCAAAATAAAATGCTATAGTTGGTTCATTCGAAGATGGCCAGGCACCGGCCAATTTGCGCTTCTGGCGTTTCTCACAACACAGAAACACCAGTGGGCGCATGTTTGGACTAAGAAACACCCTCGGACGTTTCTTGTGCATGAGAAACACCTTAGGCGTTTTTAAAACACCTTTCCTCCAGATTGGCATGTCCAGGTTGTCACTGACCTGCACCTCGCTGAAGTAAGAATGCGCTCCCCACCACCGGCAACGAAACCATCACGAAGGATTCCTTTCCAATTTCCCTTTGTGGTGCGATGGTAAATCACCCCAGGACACTTTTCAGCAGTCGTGATCTTTTTGCCCTTTGCATTCATCCTTTGAAAGGCGGCTGCACCTGAACTTGCATAGATCTTGACAGCGTTGAAGGCATCAGATGCTGCAGCTGTGTCCATTGCACGCTTTGTATGTCCCTGCACTGCACGGATCCTGAAAGGCCAGTAGGCTAACCCTTTACGGGTTGCCTTCTGGTGGCCAGCGATGCATTGGAATTCAAAGCGGCATTTGCTGTCATGATAGAGTAGTGCGATCAACTCCTCAACTGACATGGGGTTCACCCTTTCGGGAAGCATCTTGTTGAACATTCGAAAGAAATCATCTAGGTCAAGCCACATTTGGTCAGTGAAGGCTGTGGCGTCTTGACCTGGCTGACCACGGATCACAGCGTTGACCTTCGTCTTGTGACGGTCCATGCGGTCAGGATACCTCAAGTTCTCTGCGCCGTCCATTTCCCAGCATGTCTTGGTAGTAAGTTCAAACGAATGACCATCTACCACGCAGTGCTCAGCCACCTCAGAGTTGATGTTCTCATCGAGCATGATTCTGTACTTTGCTACATGGCCTTTGGCATGCTTTGGACAGACCGTGCCTCTGAGCTCATTCTCCTTGGTGGGCTCGCCAGTTGAGGCGGCCGTCGGTGAGTCCTGCTCTGTGGGTGGAGCCTTTGCAGAGTCTAGGGATCTGGAGGAGCGGCATGGCTGGCTTTGGCCTTTCCCACCGATGGACCTTCGTATTCATTCATATCCAGTGCATCCCAAGGGTCACCCTCCTCTTCGTCATCATCAGGCACCCCTGCATCGGTGGGTCGGTCGCGCAGCTCTTCTGCAGTCAAGGTTTCCGGCAAGGACATGCTGGGCATTGACCTGTTGGTTTTCTCTCGCAGCGATGTCAAAAGTTGCACAAACTTGACCGGAAGATGCTCCATTCTCGGTGCAACATCACGCATTGTGGCTTCTCCCTGTGGCCGTCGCCTCTTGAACATTGACTGCTGGTACTGAGGTGAAATGATATCAGTTATATGCAGCATGTGAAGAGTGGCCATGACATGGCCAATCATTTCGTTCCTGTTGAGCTCCGTCTCGAAGGCGTGAAAATAGTCCATGAGCTCAAGCCTTGGTGGAAGCTTGTCATTCTGGATCCACCTAATGCGTTCGTTGTCCTCCGCAATCTCCGTGTGGAACCAGGCCTTCAGGCGATCCATAAATGTGGTGAACACCAGTCCCAAACCATAGGTAAGAGGGTCGGGCTCGCTGATTAGAGCGGCCTGATCAACCCCCAACTCCTTCAGTTGACATTGTTCCACCACACAATGTTGCCCTGGACCCTGTTCATGATGGCTTTCCAGTCACCTTGAGGTTCCCGTTGCCCCCAAATTGGAAGGGGTTCAACTCCATATTCCCCGCAAACCTCGTTACCAGACCAAAAGGTCACAGAAATGATACGAATAGCTGACCTATGAGTGGAAAACTTCGACATCAAATCCTTGGTCATCGCGATATTGGCTTTGCAGAGTTGTTGCAAATCCTTACCCCAGAGCATGTCATGACCTATTTCAAGAATCATGTAATCATGTCAGCTTTCCTCAAGGCAAGGTCCTCCTTCAGGGTGTACTTCTTCAAAGTCTTACCCTTTCCAGTAATCAGCGCCAGCGTCGAATCTGAAGTCACCACATAAATTGTGGGCACGACGTCTACCGCCGGCCTTGGTGTTCCAGGAACGTACTCAGTGGGCAGCTTCAAGTCCCAGAGCGATTCTTGCCCAAGCTCGGACAAGTGACGAAGCTCCTTAGCCCATGGCACACCAGTGAGGGAGTCAGTCGACATTGACTGGGCAGTGAAACACTGCATCAATCCAGCAGAGAGCTCTAGGTCTTCGATCCTGTTGCCTGACGGGAGGATCGCCGACGAAGCGAGGACTGTTGAAAAGATGTCCTCCCACCCTGCGTGCCTATCCCCCTGAATATCAAGGCACTTCCGAAAAGCAAGCCATTCCGACATGTTGCTTTGCTGGGGCAAGGTCTCTAAACCGGCCGACTTGAGAGCCCGAACGTTCATCTTTTCGGCAATTGTCATTGGAGCATCACCGGAACGTCGGCTCGTGGCGGGCAAGGCTAACCTTTTCCTGTCTTTGGCGGTTTGTGCCTGGTTAACTCTGGAACGAAAACAACGGTGAATAAAGTCAGTCAAGGTGAATGTGTAGTTCTCTGCAAGTTTTAAAGCAGTACCCCGGCTTTGACCGTGATCATGCGAACCATCACAAACATACTCCGATAGACTTGACAACTCTTCCATGTTTGTTGCTATCATCCAACCCTTTTTCATTGGGTTCCCTTCCAAGTCAGTGACCCCAAACTGGCAACCGTGGAATGGATACAATTTCAACTCTTGCTTCTTCAGAAAAGATGAGACCGTCCCGATAGGGGGGGTGGGGGGGGTTGTTTGGCTTCTTGCTTCTTCAGAAAGATGAGACCGTCCGATAGGGGGAGGGGGGGGTTTGTTTGGGAGAACCCGGGGGGGGGGGTTGTCACAGAAACGAGGGGCTGGGCTGGCTGTGCCCCCCCCCCCCGGCGGAACAATGGGGGGTTGCCAGGAGGGGGGGGGTGGTAGAGAACACGGGGGGGGGATGTTCTTTGGGGGGGTTGCAAGGAACAACAAGGGGGGGTATTGCTTGGGAAGGGCGGGGGTTGTAAAGAACAAAAGGGGGTGGTTCTTTGGGGGGGCCTGTAAAGAACAAAGCAGGCAGTAATGACGCATCGCTTTTCCCCTTTGACTTGCCCATAGAAGACCAACCCCCTCAGGCAACCTGGCCCTGCTGTGGTTTCGGGCGGTCCTGGTGCGCCAATGTAAGACGGTGTCGGATACACCCCTCGCAGCTAGTGACGTCTTTTTGTTATTCTTCTTCTTCGTCCTTCATTCTTCTTCGTTCCCCACCTGCCAGGTGAGGGTTGTTAGATTTTATGTCAGTTGCCTCCTCCTGCCTCGTCCTCCTCCTCCTCCTCCTCTCCTCCTCCTCCTCTCCTCCTCCTCCTCGTCGTCCTCCTCGTCCTCCTTGTCCTCCTCGTCCAACTGCGACCCGCGATCCACAGTGTTCTCTGTCGGACCTCAACCACGACCATCCATGCTCAGTGTTCCCTGCCGGACCTCAACCACGACCATCCACGCCCAGTGTTCCCTGCCGGACCTCAACCACGACCATGCCCAGTGCCCTGCCGGACCTCAACCACGACCATCCACGCCCAGTGTTCCCTGCCGGACCTCAACCACGACCATCCCCGCCCAGTGTTCCCTGCCGGACCTCAACCACGACCATCCACGCCCAGTGTTCCCTGCCGGACCTCAACCGCGAGTATCCACGCCAAGTGTTCCCTGCCGGACCTCATGTAGGAAGATATGGGACAAAGAATGTGCAGAAGAAAGTTAGAAAGAATGTCAGACAAGTTGTCCGAGCAAATGAAGAATGTCAGAAAAGATGTCAGATAGAATGTCAGAAGATATGCCAGATAGAATGCCAGAAAGAATGTCAGAAAGAATGTCAGAAGATATGATATGCCAGACAGAATGTCAGAAGATATGCCAGAAAGAATGTCAGAAGATATGTCAGATAGAAGGTCAGAAGATATGCCAGATAGAATGCCAGATAAAATGTCAGATAGAATGTCAGAAGGTATGCCAGATAAAGTGCCAGAATGTTTGCCAGATAGGATGCCAGAAGATTTGCCAGATAATATGCCAGAAGATATGCCAGATAGAATGCCAGATAGAGTGCCAGAAGATATGCCAGAACATATGCCAGAAGATATGCCAGGTAGAATGCCAGAAGATATGCCAGATAGAATGCCAGAAGATATGCCAGAACATACTGCAGAAGCTATGCCAGATAGAATGCCAGATAAAATGTCAGATAGAATGCCAGAAGATTTGCCAGTAACAAAATGTATAAATGTCATGGTGGGGATCACACGAAGTAAAGTAATTTTATTTTTTTTCCGTTTTACTTCCGGGTTGTTTTTGTTGTTGTGTTGCCGCTGTCGTTGCTGCAATGGAACGCTTTGTTTCCCCGCGCCCCCCACCCGCTTTTTTAGCCGCCCTCCTCCTCCTACTTCTTCTCCTCCTCCTGCTCCTCGTCCTCCTCCTCCTGTCTGTTCGCTTGTGACGTCTCTGTCTTCTTCTTCTTCTTCTTCTTCTTCGTCTTCTTCTTCTTTGTTTGCTTCTTTTTCGTGTTCTTCTTCCTGTTTTCTGGCTGTTGCGTTGATGCTGTTGTTGTCGCTGCAATGGAAAGCATTCATATTAGGATGATATTGGTGAGCGGTATTGTAGGTGGGCCTTATCATCCACCTTTGTGGCGTTGTCACAGCACGGACGCAAAGCAGGCAAAGTGTAACAGAGGGGCACCCCAAATATACTGGGGGTATAGTACGTGGGCCTTAGCATCCACCATTGTGGCCTTGTCACAGCACGAAAGCAAAGCAGGCAGTAATGACATGCCAGTGAATGGCAAGAGTTCTGCGCATGCAGGGCCAGAGAGCAGTGGAACAGCGGCCGAGGATTGCCGCTGCGAGGGGTGTATCCGACACCGTCTCACATTGGCGCACCAGGACCGCCCGAAACCACAGCAGGGCCAGGTTGCCAGAGGGGGTTGGTCTTCTATGGGCAAGTCAAAGGGGAAAAGCGATGACAGAAATCAGCAGGTATTGCAGGTGGGCCTTATCATCCACCTTTGTGGCGTTGTCACAGCACGGACGCAAAGCAGGCAAAGTGTAACAGAGGGGCACCCCAAATATACTGGGGGTATAGTACGTGGGCCTTAGCATCCACCATTGTGGCCTTGTCACAGCACGAAAGCAAAGCAGGCAGTAATGACATGCCAGTGAATGGCAAGAGTTCTGCGCATGCAGGGCCAGAGAGCAGTGGAACAGCGGCCGAGGATTGCCGCTGCGAGGGGTGTATCCGACACCGTCTTACATTGGCGCACCAGGACCGCCCGAAACCACAGCAGGGCCAGGTTGCCTGAGGGGGTTGGTCTTCTATGGACAAGTCAAAGGGGAAAAGCGATGCGTCATTACTGCCTGCTTTGCTTCCGTGCTGTGACAAGGCCGCAATGGTGGATGCTACGGCCCACCTACTATACCCCCAGTATATGTAGGGCGCCGGCGCCCCTCTGTTACAGTTTGCCTGCTTTGCGTCCGTGCTGTGACAACGCCACACAGGTGGATGATAAGGCCCACCTGCAATACCTGCTGACTTCTGTCATCCCCGTGAGGAAACCCCCTCCCCCCCTGAAAAACAACCCCCCCCTTTCGAATGACCCCCCCCCCCCCCCCTGAAAACAATTCCCCCCGTTAAGAAAACCCTCCCCACCCCTTTTGAATGACCCCTCCCCCTCCCCCCTTGGACAACAATCTCCCCCCCCTTTAAGAACAACATCGAACACCCCCCCCCCTCCCCCCCCCTTTAAGAACAACATCGCCCCCCTCCAGTCAGAATAACCCCCCCCCATCCCTCTATCGGGGAGATCTGGAAAAGATTGGACCATTGGCCACTTCCAATATATGCAGTTCTTTGAGAGTTCGAATGCAATTGAAAAATGTGGTCCATCGATTTCGTTGATAACCTTTTGAAGTGAATTGAAAAGCTTTGTAAATTCTTTTTTTTTGTTGCTGTTCGATTCTTTCAGCCCCTGAGTCTGTCAATCTGTTGATGTATCCCCATGGACTACCACCAACACATGGCAAAGAAGCGTAAAGCAAAACTTCACCCTCTGGGTTATTTTCCCTGAACGACTGGACTTCTTGGGCTAGCCATTTGCGGCAGCCTGGGGTGCTACCATGTTCTTTCTCGGTTACTCGAATGAGTCTACACCCTTTGCTGGCTTCCCGTGGTGTACATAGGTTTGAATCGTTTGAACAGCAAACTCAATCAATATCCTTTGAAAAGAATTTGAACTATTGTTGCCCCCCTGATCGTTGGCATTGGCTGGACACGCAGGCTTGGGATCTACTTGGCGCACCTTCGTCTTGTCGTCGGCCTGGATCCAAGTCTTCCCAATGCTCATCAGCCTCAGAGCGTGCTCCCACTTCGTTGGTGAAGTGAAAGGCTTGGTCAGGATGTCGGCGGTTTGCCAGTCAGTTCCCACATTGATAGTCGAATTGTTCTTCCTCAAACTGTTGCTTCATCCATTTGAAACAAATATTTTGGGTCTTGTTGGCATACCTCATAGTTGAAGAGTTTCCGGTGCTCATGACAGTGATTGAAGCTTGGTTGTCTTCCATGAACTTCACTTGATAAAACTCCGGAAAATGTGCTTTCAGTCCATTGATGTTTGCCGCAGAAAGGGCCCCCTCAACATTGCCATATCTGATCTCGTCAATCTCTTTGTCAATCCGAGCAAAGACAGGGTCATCTTGTTCAGGGGTGTTTGGCTTGGGGTTTGTCCCAGCCTTCTGCGACAGTTCCTTGAAAATGCCCAATTGCTCCAAAAAAGCTAACATGGGTATCCCTTCCGCCCTGAGTGCATGATTGGTTGATACGACTTCTGCCTCTGTGGACGAGTTCGCTACAACTGTCTGCTTTGTGCTGAATGCGTTCAAAGGGAAATAGGTATTTGGACCAACTAGAAACATCGCACAACCTGAAGTTGACTTTGAAACTTCCGACAGTATGGACAGACGAAAAGCAGAGTAGCAGAGGCAGAGAGAAGAGAAAGATTAGAAGAGAGAAGAGTAGACGAGAAAGAGTCAGAAGAAAGAAGACGCAGATGCGCGAAAAGGTGAGAAAGTCGCGAAGCACTGTGTTTTTCCAATGATTCGTGGCTCAGGAGGGTCGAAAAGTCGGCCCTGCTCACTAAAGTGGCGGGTGCGGAGCCGGCTGGCCAGATGAGAGATGAAAAGTTGCACGCCGTTGCGGCGCGAAGCACATTTCCAAGTCAAAATGTACAAAACACCACATGTTCGCGCCACTTTTGGAATGTACAAAGCACACCATGCTCGGACCACTTTTGGAAGTTGAGATGTCGAAAAAGTGCACGCCGTTGCTGGCGCGAAGCACATTTCCAAGTCAAAATGTACAAAACACACCATTGTCGGACCACTTTTGGAAGTTGAGATGTCGAAAAAGTGCACGCCGATGTGGCGCGAAGCACATTTCGAAGTCAAAGTGTACAAAGCA
>CAMXCT020000291.1:32204-222204 GCA_947184155.2 Cladocopium goreaui | reverse complement strand
CACCACAGATAGACAGGTAGACAGATGGACAGATAGATAGATAGATAGATAGACAGATAGACAGGTAGACAGCTAGACAGATAGACAGATGAAAGCGATAGAGAGAGAGAGAGAGATAGAGAGATAGAGAGATAGAGAGAGAGAGAGAGATAGAGAGATAGATAGATAGATAGGTAGATAGATAGAAAGATAGATAGATAGATAGACAAATAGCTAGAAAACTAGACAGCTAGATAGATAGGTAGATAAATAGATAGATAGATAGGGAGATAGATAGACAAACAGATAGATAGATAGGTAGACAGATAGATCAGTAGGTAGGTAGGTAGATAATCAGAGAAAGATAGAGAAACAGAGAGAAAAAGAGAGAAAGAGAGAGAAAGAGAGAGAAAGAGAGGAGACCTCAAGCACCTTTCAGTCCATCAGTGGCTTCGCTCTGCCATCCCTGATTCACAACAACCAACCTCTCCTATAGGTTTCCTATTTGTGAAACTTCCGCCACCGCCTTGTGCGGTACTAATGGTAAGCCTAAAGGGGTTTACGGAAACACCGTTAAGCACCTGCGGCTCACTCTTTTTCTTGAGCCGCAACAGCTATTGTCAGCATACTATATTACAGTGTGTTTTACATGGGATGCAAATACAGATACTTAGATGATACTTAGACTATCTTAGACGTGTATCGTTTGCATCATTTGCATCTGATGAATCTGAAAATCCTGATGCACAATGCATTCCTCTTGATTTCATCCGCTCATAGCCAACCGCAAAAGACTCCATTCCATACAAACGGCAAGACCAGTAGTGAGTGAAACCATAGCGGAAAGTGGCTGTCTTCGTGCCACCTGAGGAAATTCTCAGGCCTTTCAAAGTGATGCTGCATTTCTGCCATTGACAAATCATTAAGCCGAAGAGCTTGGGAGCTGAAGGCACAACCTGTTCAAAGTTCAAACTTAGTTTTTGCTTATCCTTGCCGTGATTCATCACGTTTGATCGTCCCAAGGCAAGTCCTGAGACTTCTTTGCTCTGACAAAACCCGTCTAGGCAATCAAATACATGTTCACAATCATTTCTCATTCATCAGGTACATGCACTTGGCATTGCTCACCAGCTGCAAAATAAAGCACACCTCTTGCTACGTTCCAGGCTCCTCAGCTTTTCCGACCATAGAGAGTGGCATTCACCACCCTCGCAAAACACTACAGATTCAAATCATACATTGCATTGCATTGCAAGCCAGTGTAGGCATTGCAGTTGCATTGCAGACCAGACATTTTATCATGTTACCTGCTGACCTGCTCCTCAAAATCCTTCAAGCCTCAGCGTCTTGGTATTCTACTTGACTTTTTTGCTTCTATGTTCCTTGTAAAAATAGATAAAGTAAGGTAACAATTTACGGTAAAATAGATCTGTTTGAAAGTGGCTTGCTGGCAGCCTGAGAGAGTCTGGACTGCTGACGTGAGAAAGTTTCTCCAAGTTGAGGCAAGGCAAAGCATGGCGCACAGACCAGAGGACAATGTGCACCAACAATAACCATCAATGAGTCAATGACCATCAATCACCGTCAATCACCACCATCTATACTTAGAATATTTGAGCTCATCAATAAATCAGAACAAAACTCTGAATGGAGCATCTTCATGTCTAACACGATTAGCATAGGTCCCCTTCTTTTGCTCAAGCCTCTTCACACAGTGGTCACCACCAGTCCCACTCAATGAATCCAACTTTGTTCTCTGTGCATCTGTGCTGAAATTCCCCCTCACGGGCTTGCACTTTGCCCTGGACGCAGACTCACCTTTCAGCATGCGACTGCCGTGGCTCACTGGCAGCACCTGCAGCACGTCAAGCAGGTCAACACTCAACACTGGCGGCCTTCACCCCAAAAACATCCAAAAACAAAACAAAGCAGGCTTCGTTTCAAAGGTTCTTACAGACTGCTGAGAGATCAATGACTCTTGATGATTATTTGATGTATATATATATAATATATGTATATATATATATGTTAGATTATGTTAGTGTATGCCACTGTATGTTCATGTGCTTAATGGACACTGATTGCCGCAGAGGTGAGCCCAATGGAGCCGGCCTCAGCCTTTCAGCCTCTTTCAGCTTGTCAAGCTTTTGTTCAGGCGAGCGTTTATCATTGCTTGAAGATCATCCTTCGAAGCTGCCACAACTTGTGCCTTCACAGTCTCGCGCTCCTCAGCAATGTCGCAGGCAGTGTGGCAAATTCGAACATCCACTAGAACATCTAGAACAAAGCACCAAACAAATCTGCCTCCAACCTCATCCTGTGAGCGCGGCAATAGTTGGCAATAGCATAATTATGCTGCTAGCTAGGTTCCGCCTTCCGTTGTTCAGCATCAATCTGCGCCTCAACGGAAGATTTTGGTTTGCTTTGTCTGTGTGCCATGGCATTCAAGAGTATTCAAGACATGTCACGTCTGTCAGGTTCCCAAATGATCCAAATGCCACAAATGCAAAAGCAAACACCCGGGGCCTCGCCTTGATCACAATCGCGCGAGCCTCTTTAGCTTCATTTTCAGTGACTTTAGGGCGGATTCGGTCTCCGTCATCTTTTCCGAAGTACAAGTCCTGAGCTGAACACGATGCAGCTCGACACTCTGGCACTGAATCCGTGTCAAGAACGCACATGACTGGTCAATTCAAAAATATCAAACAACAAATCAGTGATGGCCAAAGACCATCCTTTATGATCCTTTATGGCATTAAACCCTAAGATCAAGGCAGACTTTCCACCTCCTTTGCCACCTCCTCAACTTTTTGGCAGAAAAGTGTGGTTTTCATGCAAAAGATCTGAGACGAGCTGCGCGCAATTGGATCCAATCGACCCATGTTGATCCATTTTGCACATCTTCTTGTCAATCTCAATATCAACCAAAAAAAATAACATTTGTCAAACAAGACAAGAACAAGTAAATACTATACTATACACCATGATACACCTTGCAACTCCTGGCATTGGCAGGTGTGACCAGTCAGTAACAGCTGCGTCACGAGTCACAAAACACAATTGAAATCAATTGAATAGATCATCGCGCTGGTCACTGAAATCTATGAGAAGCTCATTCCTAAAGCCCTCAAAGCCGCTCAAAGCTGTCCTTTGCGCATCCCTTTGCCGCCCTTCTTTCCTTTTCCTTTTCCGCCTTTGCCCTTGCCTTTGCCCTTGCCCTTCTCATTTCCTTTCTGACCTGGCACAGTAAGTGTGGAAATTGCACAAGAAACTCCTTCATTTAATCCTTTCTATGCTCGAAAAATGTCATCGTTTCTGAGCAGCTGTCCGTCCATCTCGCCATAGCCCTGGCCGAAGCCAGTCATGTTTTGCCCATAGCTTCCTGTATCCATGCTCCTGAAGATCCATCAAAGCCAACACTGGCACATTGCTCAGCGAAGAAACTCTGGCCACTGTTGTCAGCATTGATTGGCAAATTTCGGATATCTATGGTCTATGGCTATCTGAGCTATACAGCACTGTGGGTTGCTGCAACCAAAGCACAGAAAGCACTTCTGTATGGGTGGCCACGGAGCCCAACCCAAAAACAATCAGCCACCCAAGGCAAATCCCTCGAGCCGACTTGAGCCAAAAGCAATCAGAACAACCGGAATCCTTTCGGTTGCAAAAATTTTTGTGTCAGTTCACAGCCTGGTCAAACCGCTTCGTGCTTAGTTGAGTGGAGGAATTCAAAGCATGGAGCAATGACACAGCGGATGAACTGAAACAACTTCCTCGAGCCATTGAGGAGGACAACATCTGACATAACCTGAAACAACCTGGAAACACAGCACCTGCAGCTGCAGCGAAGGAGGCCTTCGTGTTTTCTCAATCAGGCAATAACAAGAAAACATCTGAAGATATCTGAAATTTACTGTTGGAACGATTGACACCTAAAGAGCAAAGAAACAAAGGAAACTGGTGAGGAGTGAGGACTATGTCGAATCTAGAGGTCCACAAGAAATTTCAGAGTCCTGGAGTCCTTGCCTTGACTTGAAGAATCTTTAAGCAACATGGCATAGCGGAGTGCACTAAATTTCAGGACAGGTCACGGGATCCTAGTGGAAGAATCTTTCAGAGCTCAGAGAGTGGTGGTGTAATTTGTCATTCGCTGCAAAAAAGTGCGAAATATCTCTTCAAAAGGTCTGGACAAGAGTCATTCTATTCTATGACCTAGAATTCGCCAGTGGCTTGGTAGGGAACAACTGAGATGTCACGATGTCCCTACGTTGCCAAATCCCTGCGTATGACTCACTGCGCAATCTAACTTCTCAGCCTCGCATCTAAGCCCCAAGTCCTGGGTGCAAAGTCAGCCAATCCACGTTCCGTTTTAAACGGCACCGTGGATACCGTGGATGATATGAAGACAGGCGAAGTTTGAAAAGACAAAAACTTGCCGTTCTCACCGTGCAGTTGCACAATGCTGGAATCTCTTGCGCAGTTTCTGATGCAAAAAACATACAGGGAAACGACAATGTCACGCCTAAGTCATGCCTAGCGTGTTTTTGAATGGCATTTACCATTGTAAACGCTGTATCCAAGAAGTCATGCCTAAGTCATGCCTACATGCTTTTCTGCATGGAACGCTGTCCTCAATAAAAGTGTAAACATGCATTTCAGACATTAAAAAAACATAAAACACAATGGAACGCGACTGGTGAAAATATTGCTTTTCTACTCTCTTATAATGTCATTCTCGTGTGCAACCTGCATGTCAACGCTGGGATTCTGCATCATCATTTTGTACTACAAAGCTTGCACAAAGTACTTCCCAGTACTACTTTGTACTACAAAGCTTGCACAAAGCACTTCCCAGCACTACTTTGTACTACAAAGCTTGCACAAAGGACGTTTCCAGTACTACTTTGTACTACAAGCTTGCTCAAAGCACTTCCCAGTACTACTTTGTACTACAAAGTTTGCACAAAGTCCTTCCCAGTACTACTTTGTACTACAAAGCTTGCACAGAGCACGTTCCAGTACTACTTTGTACTACAAAGCTTGCACAAAGTCCTTCCCAGTACTATTTTGCACTACAACGCTTGCACAAAGCACGTTCCAGTACTACTTTGCACTACAAAGCTTGCACAAAGGACTTCCCAGTACTACTTTGTAATACAAAGCTTGCACAAAGCACTTCCCAGTACTACTTTGTACTACACAGCTTGCACACGGACTTCCCAGTACTACTTCGCGCTACAAAGCTTGCACAAAGCACTTCCCAGCACTACTTTGTACTACAAAGCTTGCACAAAGCACTTCCCAGTACTACTTTGTACTACAAAGCTTGCACAAAGCACTTCCCAGTACTACTTTGTACTACAAACAGCTTGTACACTTTGTACTACAAAGCTTGCACTTCCCAGTACTACTTTGTACTACAAAGCTTGCACAAAGCATTTCCCAGTACTACTTTGTACTACAAAGCTTGCACAAAGCACTTCCCAGTACTACTTTGTACTACAAAGCTTTGCTACAAAGCTACTTCCCACAAAGCACTTCCCAGTACTACTTTGTACTACAAAGTTTGCACAAAGCACTTCCCAGTACTGACACAATTTTGACACTTTCGACACGTTACCAAACAGGTTGGAATGTGACAAAGCGCCACGCCTGCCACGCAAAACGATATGACAACCTGCTTGGAAACCTTCGAAAAGGAGAGGTTTTGCAGCTTCCCCCATAGACACGGAATTAACGACGCGACGACGACGCGACGCCGACCCCCGACGACGACGCAACGCCGACCCGACGACGACGCGACGAGCCACTTGAGGCGAACAAGGGTCCAGCCCCCAGACCCCCAGACTATAAACGGGAACCCTTCGCTACGCATTCGGGAAAAACAAGATAATCTGGGATGAACATCCAAAATGATCAAATCACCAGCTCAACGCCATCTTACCTATAACTAATCAACATACCCACCAGCTGGAATTCTGCATGCTAATAGTGATCAGCTACGTGATCTCATAAGAAAACGGGTTACATATCCAAACTCCAGAGTTCCTATGCGTTCTTGCTAAAGGCACGACTTTTGCGAAACACACTTCCCCAAGGCACAACGATTTTTTCCTAAAACAGGTACGACTTTGTCAGATGCCTGTACATGCCAACCATCTTGCGTACTCTCTCGTGAAGCAGACTTTCAGAAATCGTCTACCACACTCTCTTCAGGATCATGTAACTAAAGTACGTTCCACAACAGTCTCCAAAGTCCTCTGAAAGGGCCCACGGCCTGAATTTACTGAGGCAGGGCCACTTGGGAGTCAAGGACTTCGTACAGAGTGCGCTCACTTTCTGCATTTTTTTTTCGAAAATCTGGCTTTTGTCCTAATTTAGTCCTGAGAACAAGGCTTGCGCAAGCGAAGTCGATAAGCAAGGCAGGGAGTTGAAACCTTGGACATGACATGACTCTGCATGGCACAAAGGCAGAGGGGCTAATAGCACAGGGCTTGATACTGCCAAGTGGGAGGTCATCATTTGAATGCAACGTAGCGGCGCAGAGGCAATCCAACTCCAAAACCTTCCTCCGAAGGGACTGCATGTCCCGCTTCACAAAATCTAGAGACTTGGGCAAGAGACCTGGAAAATCTGGTAGGACAAAGAGCAAGAAGGAGAAGGAGCTGTTTTTTAAGCTCAAGTAACTCAAGGAGCTCGAGGATCTCAAGGAGCTCAAGAACCGGGAAAGCTATTTGGATGCTGTTTGGCTGAGCTCACAGCTATTTGTCTGACACTGAGCAAATAAGCAAATGAATGAATGAGTGGAATCCGGGAATGGATGGGCGAGTGCATGCCATCCAGCATCAAAGAACAAAAAGTACAGGAGCTGTTCAGAAGAACGGCCCCATTCAAATAATATCAAATAATCATGCCTTCTGATTGTCGGATCGGTGAGTGTCCAAGATCGCAAAGTTCACAAAAAAATATAGAACTCAGACTAGACTCAGACTGCACCCAGCTTCACCCAACATGAGCAGCATGTGATTTCAGGGTATCAACTTGCGGAGGGCGAATGTACCTTTGTGGTGCAATATGTCGCAATAAGCTCAGTACGTAGGGTGCTGGCCACCATGGCGACACTCGCAAATCGAGGAGACCTCACTTTGGCAGGGGAACCTAACATAACATGACCCCTCCCACTAGTGGCCCCTTGGCTGCCAGCTCGAATGCCCAGCATCAGCGATCATCAGCACATTCAGCCCATTCACACATGTGCAAAAAACATCAATAAACATCACTTCATCAATACTTTATCAGTTTGTCGTGTGCTCCTGCTTCGATTTTTTTGCGACTTGTGTGGTCGGAGTCTATGGCTGATAGAAAGGATTGTGGCAAGACTCGCAGGGAGTCCTTTCTGTTTCTGGCAACCACCTAACCCTATTCCAGAAAAGCAATGGTGTTCCATGACCACAAGAATGCCATCAAACCAGCAGTTGAAGGGGATATCTCGAAAACAAAACGTAACAAAGTATTTAAATTTAAACCCGGAAATGGTTCAAGTCCCACAAGTGGATGGCAAGGAAACTCCTGCCACGCTAGTTTACAGGTTGTTCTGAAAAATGTTTTCTCTATATGAGCCTGCAACTGCACATCTATTGGTCACATTGCAATCCTGAGTTCATTCAAAAAATCTTCAAAGCACGTGCCGCAAGTCTTGCATTATCGTACTTCCTCAATCAAATTATCCTACTTCCTCACACTTCCTCAATGGGAAAAAAACAGACGGAATGTGCGAAAGATGCTGAGTATTGGATCTATCTCCAGCATGCCATAAAACTGACTCTCAGAAATAATTCAACAGTCACACCGTTTTTTCCATCCAAAGGTCTGGTGCTTTGTTTGATTTTGTTCGTTAGCTTCGTGACCACATGGCGGTGGTCTGATGGCTGATCCTCAAACGCCCGAAGCGCGTCAAGACTCGTAATCTCATACTTGAGGGCAAGGAGTCAGGGACGAAAGCCAGCTTGGCAGTGTGATGGGCATGAAACACAGAAGGTAGCGCAGCGGCGGTCTCTTTCGGGCGATGCGGAGGGTCATCATGCCCTGGTAAAAGATGGTTGTTATGAGAACTCGCAACTGATGTCGTAGAATTGCACGTTAGAATTTGCACTAGTATGGCGTTGCACTAGCATGCCATTGTTATTGTTCAGGACGTCGAACACAAAATGAATCAGAACCCGCTCATTTCCCTGTCGGGTGTTCTGTTCAAAGAGAAGCAGAGCAATGCAGGTTTCGGCAGCTCTCACACACACATACTGAATGATCTGGTTGCTCATGCTACTGGTATCCCCAGGCGGGGATTGAACGCGCGACCAAACTGTTTGCCAGCCTGGGGAGGGTGGACGGGGGAGGGTAGTTAAGTGAGAAGTCATGTGTGTTGGAGGGGACAAGGATGAGAACATATGATTGTTGTTTACTGTTGCACGAAGCAAATGAAGACATTCAGCATAGACAAGATCATGACAACTGAGTCGGGAAAATTCAAAGGTCCACCTTCGGCACCGGAGTGGGCGTTTGGAAGACGTCACGCAGTGCGAGGCGACAGGTTACGACGACAGGTTACGACGACAGGTAGATGTGCGCACGCAATATGAACATGGAGCAAGGCCAGGGTTCCATACAGCGTCAAGTGTGAAAAGGGCAAAGTTGTAAGGGTTTAAAGTCAAGTGTACAATGGAAAGTGTGAAAACGTAAACCTTAAAATGTGAGTGCCACGTGTAAAAGTAGAGTGTGGAGTGCCAAGTGTAGAATGTGAAGTGCAATGTAGAGTGTGGAGTGTGACGTGGGGTGTAAAATGTGAAAATATTAGAGTGTAAAGTTTAGAGTGTAAACTGTGGCGAGTAAAGTACGTTAAGAGTTAAGTGTAAACTGTCGAGTGTGGAGTGTGGATGAGTGTGGCGTGTAAGTTTTGAATGTAAAGCAAAGTGTGGAGTGTGGTGTGTAAAATGCGGAGTGCAGAGTGCACAGTGCAGGGGAAAATTCAAAGGTCCACCGTCGGCACCGGAGTGGACCTTTTTGGAAGCTCGGGCAGAAGTAACGCAGCGAGCGGCGAAAGTTCAGGACGACAGGTATCGAAGTGCGCACGCAACATGACAATGGAGCTAGGCCAAGGTTCCATACAGTGTCAAGTGTGAAAAGGGCAAAGTTGTGGGGGTCTAACGTGAAGTGTAAAGTGTAAAGTGCGACAGCGTACAGATTAAACTGTGAGTGCTGTGAGTGCCACGTGTAAACGTAGAGTGTGGAGTGCCAAGTGTACAGTGTGGGTGTAAAGTGTAGGTGTAAAGTATGGCCTGCGGAGTGCGAAGTGTAAAGTGTCAAGCAAAAAGTTTAGAGTGTAAAGTATGGAGAGAACAGTTTAGCGTGTACGATGCGGAGTGTAAAGTTTAGCGTGTAGAGTGTGGACTCCAGAGTGCGAAGTGTAGAGGGTGGATACCAGTGATCGTGCCGGTGCTGTTACTGACCGTGTCCCGGGAGGGATTGAGACCACGACCAAACTGCTTGTGAAAGGAGGGGGGGAGGGGTGGGGGTATTTGACTGAGAAGTTTCTCGCGGTTGGAGATTCCATCCACACCAATACCTTGCTAAAGCAAGAGTGGCTTCAGCTAGCAGAAGCTAGATTTCGTGATATATGCGGGAAGAAGTAACGCAGCGAGCGGCGAAAGTTCAGGACAACAGGTATCGAAGTGCGCACGCAACATGACAAGGGAGCTAGGCCAAGGTTCCATACAGTGTCAAGTGTGAAAAGGGCGAAGTTGCGGGGGCCTAACGTGAAGTGTAAAGTGTATAATTAAAGTGTAAAGCGCGACTGCGTCAAGATTAAACTGTGAGTGCTGTGAGTGCCACGTGTAAACGTAGAGTGTGGAGTGCCAAGTGTACAGCGTGGGTGTAAAGTGTGGGTGTAAAGTATGGTCGGCGGAGTGCGAAGTGTAAAGTGTCAAGCGAATAATCCCTTCTTCCTATTACTACACCCCTAATACTAAAAACTAGTGTCCATCTCCAATTTTTGAAAATTTCTGATTGGCCAATTTGATTTTGAATTGTTCCCCTGTAGAAAACAATTTAAAAATCAACCTACCATTTGTGGGTTTCCCCCCTAATACTAAAGACTAGTCAACCCCGGGGTGTTTAGTATTAGGAGGAAGCTTCGAAATCCCATTTTTGGCAATTGTTTAATAGCGTTATATAAGGAAAATTAATTGATTTTGAGATCGGAAAAAATAGTTTTTATTATTAAGGGTTTTAATTTAGTACTAGGGGGAAGCTTCGAAATCCCATTTTTGGCAATATTTTAATTGCGTTATATAAGGAAATTTGATTAATTTTGAGATCGGAAAAAATAGTTTTTATTATTAAGGGTTTTAATTTAGTACTAGGGGGAAGCTTCGAAATCCAATTTTTGGCAATATTTTAATTGCGTTATATAAGGAAATTTAATTGATTTTGTGATCGGAAAAAATAGTTTTTATTATTAAGGGTTTTAATTTAGTACTAGGAAGCTTCGAAATCCCATTTTTGGCAATATTTTAATTGCGTTATATAAGGAAATTTAATTGATTTTGAGATCGGAAAAAATAGTTTTTATTATTAAGGGTTTTAAATGGTTTTAATTTAGTATTAAGGCTCCCTAATACTAAATACCCCCCTAATACTAAAAACTACTTGCAGTGTTTATTATTAGGGGGGGACGTTTAGTATTAGGGTGAAGGGATTAGTGTAGAGTGTAAGGTATGGAGAGTAAAGTTTAGCGTGTAAAGTGCGGAGTATCAAGTGTGGTAAAAGTTAAGTGTAACATTTCGATGTGAAGTGCAACGTGTATAAGGTGTGGAGTGTAACGTTTAGCGTGTGAAGTGTGGAGTGTAAAGTGCGTTAACAGGTATAAATGTAACATGCCGAGTGTGGAGTGCAACGTGCACGATGCGGAGTGTAAAGTTTAGCGTGTAGAGTGTGGACTCCAGAGTGCGAAGTGTAGAGGGTGGATACCAGTGATCGTGCCGGTGCTGTTACTGACCGTGTCGCGGGAGGGATTGAGACCACGACCAAACTGCTTGTGAAAGGAGGGGGGGAGGGGTGGGGGTATTTGACTGAGAAGTTTCTCGCAGTTGGAGATTCCATCCACGCCAATACCTTGCTAAAGCAAGAGTGGCTTCAGCTAGCAGAAGCTAGATTTCGTGATATATGCGGGAAGAAGTAACGCAGCGAGCGGCGAAAGTTCAGGACGACAGGTATAGAAGTGCGCACGCAACATGACAAGGGAGCTAGGCCAAGGTTCCATACAGTGTCAAGTGTGAAAGGGGCGAAGTTGCGGGGGCCTAACGTGAAGTGTAAAGTGTGTATATAATTAAAGTGTAAAGCGCGACAGCGTACAGATTAAACTGTGAGTGCTGTGAGTGCCACGTGTAAACGTAGAGTGTGGAGTGCCAAGTGTACAGTGTGGGTGCAAAGTGTAGGTGTAAAGTATGGCCTGCGGAGTGCGAAGTGTAAAGTGTCAAGCAAAAAGTTTAGAGTGTAAAGTATGGAGAGTAAAGTTTAGCGTGTAAAGTGCGGAGTATCAAGTGTGGTAAAAGTTAAGTGTAACATTTCGATGTGAAGTGCAACGTGTATAAGGTGTGGAGTGTAACGTTTAGCGTGTGAAGTGTGGAGTGTAAAGTGCGTTAACAGGTATAAATGTAACATGCCGAGTGTGGAGTGCAACGTGCACGATGCGGAGTGTAAAGTTTAGCGTGTAAAGTGTGGACTCCAGAGTGCGAAGTGTAGAGAGTGCATACTAGTGATCGTGCCGGTGCTGTTACTGACCGTGTCCCAGGAGGGGTTGAGCCCACGACCAAACTGCTTGTGAAAGGAGGGGGGCAGGGGGGGGTAGTTAACTGAAAAGTCTCTCGCGATTGGAGATTCCATCCCCCCCCAAGACCTTGCTAAAGCAAGAGGGACTTCAGCTAGCAGAAGCTGGCTTTCGTGATGAATAATAAATTGAAATCTCAAAATAGCCGCCTATTGACAGTCATAGAACAAGCACACACAATGACGCTCTGTGCTTTCGAGTTGCAGCCGGCCGCTTGCTTTGAGAGGCACTCTGCTTGGATTCCAAAGCGTATCAAAGCATTTCATTTTTCACATGAATTAAATCGCAACTTCTCTGCACTTCTGCACAATCTGCACTTTCTGCTTGCCCTAGGAGATGTTTAAACATGTTGAAACACTAAGTTTCTCTGCGAGCACTTTCCCATGATGCTCACCGTGCGGACACGGAATTGGACTGCGGGACAAATGCGCCCAGCTCAGCAAGCTGCATCACCAGACCTTGGTTTCACTCACATGTACATGTTTAACCAAGCTTAAGCAGTGGGATGGACATGACTGGGGCAATGTCCACCACGCCTCACGAGCAGGCCCCACCCGAAAGCTGTTGTTTTGAACTTGTCTGCTACAAGGGTCTGTGACGTTGCAAGGAGCCCCAGATGAATGTGAAGTGTGACAGTGGACCAAGAAACCTTTCACAAATACCGCAGTCTAGCTGGAGAAGTGATAGTTCCTGCACTGCCAGTTTACAAGAAATAGTTAGCACAATAAGGAGCACAAAAAAATTACACCGGCAAGAGACCCCAAACAGTGTGGGGGGCAGGAAGTCAATGTACCAGGCAGATGAAGTTAGACATTATCGCAGCTGCAGGACCTTCTATGTAGATCTATGTAGAGGATCTCAGAAGATCTTCATGCAAGAACTTCCTATGAGCATTCTAGAAGAACATTCAAACAAGCACCAACGCAGAGGATCTTCAAGATCTTAATGCAAGCGCCTCATTGAGGAGGACTTCAACAGGATCTCCACAACGTCTTCTCAAGGACCTGTACCAGATCATGTAAAGATACCGAAAGGATTTCACCAGGACCTCTTCAAGAGCTTCTCACAATGACCTGTACAAGATCATGCAAAGGCCTCTGACAGCACTTCACTGGGATCTCCACAAGATCTTCTCACAAGATCTCACAAGCAAGTGTAAAAGGCTTGTGTATGTGTATGCGTGTTTGTGCGTGTGTGTGTGTGGGTGTGTGTGTGTGACAGTGTGTGCGTGGACCATCTGAACAGATGTAAAACTTCTAACCGTTACCTTTTGTTTTTTTCCCTTGAACTTTACTTTTGTCAAGCAGGGGGTAGCGGCAGATCATTTGGGACCGCTACCAACGAAGACACCCATTTGATCCGGTGATACAGATTGGGACGCCAATCCGCGTACCTGCGCCAATTTTCCATTTCTCATTTGTGGCCACCGGCTAAGCCAAGAACCGGCATGTCGATTTTTTCAATTCGTTTTGAACATTTGAATTTCCATTTGATGTCGCTTTGAACCTGTACGGTTTTCGCAATCTGTCCAGGTGGGAACGATTTGGTTTATTTGAAAGGGACAGGTCAGCTTCCAACTCATTTCTTCTTGCGTAGGCTTTGGCGATGGTAACTTCTGATACTTTCTCGGGTCTTTCACCGACCCAGGTCTAATTAGAATGTCTCTGCACGTAAGATGCATTCCACATCAGAATTCGCAATAATTGTTCTGAGCAAGTGTGTGACTCATGCTGGATTCGTCATGGTTCTTCGGGGAATACCTTTCCAGGTAGGAAATTTGAGCCTCCGACCTGATCTTTGAATTTACAATTTTCAACCTGGTAATTCGTTTAAGTAAACTGAAGCAGTCGGCCTTCTTTCACTGTTTCACCTGTCGATCGTTTTGTGTTGAAACAGCCTGCCGCTGTACTTGGCTTCTCCATGCTTCTCCATTTTAGTGCAGGGTCAGGTCGTAGTTGACAGCCGCGACAACTTTCCTTTTTCATGCCACTCAAGAGACCGATCGCTGACATTTGTTCCATGTCATGTCATGTGAGAAGAAAGGCAAAGGACATGCTTTCCAGGTGTGGTCACTTCTTTTTGGGTTACTCTGGTGAGGTTCAATTGTGCACGTAATTCATTTTGACCACTGACAGCCGTCGATAGGGTTGACTTGATGTTGGGGCCATTGAGCCCGATTGGGGGAATGTGCACGCTAATGTGGATGCATCTTCTAGTCCCCCATGGGTCGCCTATCTCATGTGTTTTTTCCTCTCTACTGGCGTCATCTCCATCGGCGACAACTCCGCTACAAGAGCCAGTATTTCAGCAATTTCTACATGATGTCCATCATGCATATCTTCTTCTTCATCGAGCCATGTCCCTTTTACCTCCTACGATGATTCCGAACATTGAGCCCATGCCATTGCCAAGTACGGGAGTCTGGGATAAACCTGAAGGCTTTTTGCCTCAACAGGAATACTCTGATGAAACCGACAACTTCATTGACTCAGTCCAGCTTCCACCCCCTGATCTCTCGGAAGAGGAGTTATTGATGCAAGACTTCATTCATCACAACCTTCCTCAACCTCGCCATCACCTTGCCGCTCCTGTTCCAGATTCAGTTCCGGCGCCCCCGAAGCTTTCTCCAAGCACATCGACATTACCAGCCACACCCAAGAAACGTACCGCCAAAGCTGTACCAAAGGTGCCTGCCAAACGCCGAAAGTTAAGGTCAGCATCCCCCAAGATCTCGCCGTCCAGCCCTCCGATTTGGACCGATGAAGACAAAAAGCTCCTCCGTAAATTGAAGACGGACGAGAAAGCACGTTATGGGTGGAAAGGCATTGCTGGCAAATTGGGCAAACCTGAGCCTGACGCCAATGATCATGTGGAACCACATTAAGCATCGAATGGGCTAGATCTTCTTCGACTTCGCCTTTTTCTACGCAGGGACTTCATGGCTTCTGATGAAAAAGGTGTTTACGTTTCACATGAATTTCGGTTGCCGCTGTCATTCAGATCATCTATTCTTCCTGGCGAGTGCTGGTTTTCACTTTTTTTTTTGAACCTTCAGTTTCGAATCAATCCTCCCATTGTTCACTGGTTCTTTCACCATTCAACTGACTTGTTCACATCGGTATTTCTTGCACCCTATGACAGCTTTGATGTATCATGTCGCTCCGCTCTCACTTGGATCGCTATTGTATGGGCCGTGCCATGGCAACCGACCGCATTTCGACTTCAACTCGTTCTAGATCACCTCCTGCAGACCGGCAAGCTTCTTCATCTCAGTCTGCAGATCGATCTGAAGCCTATGCAACAATTGGCCATTCGAGACCCCTACTACAATATTCTTGCACCTCAAGTTGCTGGCAATCTTTCGGCACCTGAATGCCTGAATACGATGGAGTCATCTACCCGGACTACGCCTCCCGCCATCATGTTGGGGAACTTGAGACATTTGTCGTGGATACCTTCACTCAATGCTCGGCAATTTACCTCAACACCACCGATTTCTTCCTGGCTATTGAAACTTCACTGCGAGGACACGAACTACTCAATCAACCGAACCACAGCACAGCATCTTGGGCATCCTCAACTGGCACTTCCCATATTGGAAAACCCACCAACATTGCTATGCACATCCTTCTCGAAATTCCGAGGCTCCCCATCCTGACGCCTCCGATACTGGTGTGGTCATTCGCATTCAGAGTATTTCGTGTGGACATCCGTTCTTCCCCCACAATGCGGTAATGATGACAGGCCTTCCTGAGTGACGTTGCCTTGGAGACTCTTCCGCTGTCGCTGACCCGAAAAAAGCCAAATACCGCATGGGGTTACTTTTTCGGTCTTCTCTTCACCCTTTTCCTCGGTGATTCTTGCAGTTATTGCTTTTGTCAACCTGATGCATTCTGGGGCAAAACCATGTTCGACACCCTCTTCGATGATCATTTTATCGTGATTTTCCTCCTTTTCCTTGTGTTCATTTTTGACTTGAAATGAGTTCTTGGCTCCACTTCTCGTGCTCGATTTCGATTTGCGCATTCAACATACCGTCGAGGACCGTCGATGGCACAACCACCGTATCCCCCAGACTGCTATGGCAATCCACGCCGTGATCTTCTTCGTGATGTTCCCTACTAAGACCACTCATGGAAGAAATTTTCACTTTAGGCACTTAACGAACTTAGAAGTATCTGATAAGTTGCTAGTATCTTGCTAATATCTTGTTTAAATTGTTTTTTCTAAATCTTTTGAGTTATATAAGTTTCACTGTTTTTTTAATTGAGTTTATTACATAATAATGAAGATATAATCAAATATATTCGAATATTAGTGAAAAATATCTGAAAATATTTGAAAATATCTGAAAATATGTGAAAATATCTGAAAATAGCTGAAAATAGCTGGAAATCATTTTTTTGTTTTGTTTTCATTTCGAGGGAGGAAAGTTCCTGAAAAGGTAAGTTCCTGTAGAGGATAGTTCCTGAAAAGGACAGTTCCTGTAAAGGATACTTCCTGGAAAGGAAAGTTCCTGTAAAGGATGCTTCCTGTAAAAGAATATTATAGCAGAGGATAGGTCCTGTAATGAATCTTTCCTGTAAAAAACGACCATTAAAGGGGTGTTCCTTCCGGTCAAGGAAATTTCCAGCAAAGGAAACTTGCCTTTCCAGAATGCTTCCTATGAAGGAAACTTCCAGTAAACTTTTTGACAAAGGAGATGGATATGCTTAAACGTTCATGCCCTGTAGTTGTCCTAAACGAAATCTGAACTTTTTGAATTTTAAGAATTTTAAACGCTTATATATAAGCGTTCAGAATTCTCAAAATTCAAAAAATCAGAAAATTCAAAACAATCAAAAAATCAGAAAATCAAGAAAATTCAGAAAATCCAGAAAATTCAGAAAAATCAGAAAAATCAGAAAATTTAGAAAATTGAAAATTCAGAATTTTCAGAATTATAATATATATATATATATAAAAATATACAGAATTCAAAAAAAACAGAAAATTCAAAAAATTCAGACAATTCAGAAATTTCAGAAAATTCGGAAAATTCGGAAAATTCAGAAAATTCAGAAATTTCAGAATTATACATATATATATATATTTAAATATAATATACAGAATTCCGAAAATTTAGAAAATTCAGAAAATTCAGAAAATTCAGAAGATTCCAAAAATTCAAAAAAAATCAGAAACTTTTATTTATTTTTTCAAGGCAAATAGAAGTCATAAACGCTATGTACGGTCTGGTGGACGGTCTGGTAATTTCCTATCTAATATAGCAATTATCTCCTCTTTAAAAAAATGACGAAAACGGAAAATCGCCAAATCTTTTCTGCGTCGAAAAAGTCTTGGGGAAAACCTTTCCTGAAAAGGATAATTCCTGAAAAGGATCGTTCCTGAAAAGAATTGACTCCGAAACGAGTAATTCCTGCAAAGGATAGTTCCTGAAAAGGATGATTCCTGAAAAGGATGATTCCTGAAGAGGAAAAATCCTGTAAAGGATCATCCCTGAAAAGGAAGTTCTTAAATCGGCAAATATCTTAACACAGGGAAAAAAAACTCAACAAAAACAATAGCCAACGTATAAATCTACGAATGAAAAAACATTCGTCTATTACCAGTTCTTAACCTTTAAAAAATAAAAAAATAAATAAATAAGTGAAAATAAGTGAAAATAAGTTCTATGATAAGTTCAAATAAGTACTAATATTTCCATTAAGTGCCTAAAGCTAAAGTGAAAATATCTTCCATTAGTGGTCTTAGTACAATTCGGTGGATCTCCTCCCTGAAGACTCGACAGCCTCGACCTATATTCCACGGGCCGCTCGTCGAGCAGTTCCCCGGGCCCATACAGTCCATACAATTTACGTCAAAAAGGTATCTCACCCATTTTCTGCTCGCCCTGATGAACTGTGGATTTTTGAACTCAATTCCGACGGCCTCGAAACCTGGCGCTCCATTGAATCCTTCTTGGGCAACCTCCACTTGTCTCAGGACCCACACACTTTGCGAGCAGTGGCGAACCAATGGAGACTTCACTACGATGTCCACCCCATCTCCAACGCAGACACGCCAGTACTGTATACATCCTGACCTACCACATTCTGAACACTCGAATGTTCGTTTCGGCCAACCTGTCTCTGCGATTCCAGAACACACCTCGATCCTTCAGGCATGTTGGGGCCGTTCAGCTCATCGACACTCTCAAGGTGCCCCAACATCCTTGTTTTGGCCTCCAACACGCCAAACGCCACCAACATCACCAACGAGATCAACTCCTTGGAATCCGACCGCTTCTATTTCAATTCCGGCTACCAGCTCCTCGCCTCAGCCTGTTCCTTTTCGGTCCGTGGTGAGCAGCAATGCAGATATGTCCGACTCCAGCATATAATCATCTTGATGCCCTTGATCAAAAAACTGACCTTGCTGATCTTGATTGGGGTGATGCCTTTGGTCACCCTTCGTCCAATTCCTATATATGTTTTTATTGGTTTCCGCAGACATGTGGTTCCTGACGTTCCATTGCCCCACGACCTTCACCTTGCGCAATGGCTCCGAAAGGATTTCGACATCATCCATATCGATCCACTATACTGATATACAAACCCCGACAGGTACCCGATCATGCTCTTGGTATGCAGGACCCGCGCGACAACCTGCTGGTGACGACCCTCCTCCAAACAGACCCATTTTGGTCATTGTGGATTACTCGGCACTTCAAAACTTGTCACACGCAAGTGAGGCAAATTCTGCAACTTGTCGAGCACTTCGCCCAGGCAATTTTCGTTGCGCCTCAACTGGAGAATAGGAAGCCCTTTTCACCTGGGCTCAACAATATTCTGCAGAGATGGCTTCAGCTGTTCCCATTGCTAATCTCCGTGTGCAGATTTGCAACCGCCTCTGGAATCAATGGGATACTCGCATGATCCCTACAGATCTTGAACTTCGCTTTACTGATCTTGACGGAGATGTTTTCCAAGTGCGAAATGGTTCCACCATTATTCGCTTGTTGGAGGAGTACAGACCTGAGTGGGTGCAACAAAATATCTTCTTACATAGCTCTCCGTTGATCCCAGGCACACCACAGCCTTTCATTTTACGACTGACTTGTCACAAAGTTCGCCAAGGCGTGACTTTACCATGATCATTTCGAGCATTGCACTGCTTCCGACGAGATAAATCGGCGCTTTGTACAATCACTTTTTGATGGCCGAGGGCTAAGCCAAGAACCCTATGTGTCGAATTTATGTGTCAACTGATGTTACAAGTTCCTTTGGGGCTAAGCCTATAGAACCCCTTTCGAACTTGTTCTGATGTTGTTCTTGCCGTTGCTTCTACATGACTTTTTGAAATTCTCGAACCTGATTTTCCACATCGCGCTCTTATTCCTAATTCCTGGATCAAAGCTGATTGGTTTACTGCCGTTACCTTGTGTCATATTCTTTTGCCCATCATGGACAGCAAACGTGATGATGCGGGTCTCCCTTGGCCTAACACGCCATTGCGACCAAATCTTAGTGGACCTCTTCTACCTGGAACTACTCCATCATCGACGAGTTCGGCACCAACATCCTCACCCGCGATCCCGGCAGCTGCTGCCTCTTCCTCGTCTCCTGATCCAGCTGGCCCTGGCACCTACGCATCGGATCCTTCTGCACATGGCGCACAGCCATTTCCTCCTGCAGAAAAACTTCTTGGGGAACATCGCAGCCATCAGAACTTTTTTACGGAGCAAACCGTCCACCAAGTGTACTTCAAGGTCTTCACTTACGAAAATCAAAGAAGAGAACTGCGGATTACGGAAATTGACTTCAGAGGCTACTCTCGAACCCGGGAACCTGAGCAATATTGAAACTTTCTGACAGGTGATGATGCATATGCTCGCCACACATCGGACTACTGGCGAGCCTTCTTCAACATCCCAACACGACACTTCGACAATCCTCATTACTATGGACATCACCACTACAACCTTCATCCAGCTGCACCACCCCCACCTTCGACTACACCATCAACAGCGGCAACCTCGCATTCTTGCAACATGGCAACATTGGCAGCACAACTTCAGGAACGACTCTTTGCACCACCTGCTCCGGGATCCAACTCAACTACGGTGATTGGCAGCCTATCTCGAACGTTGACCCACGACCAGCTCTCGGCCTTGGCCATTGGTTTGCAAGCCCTCGCCTCTTCGAGCCCTTCTGAGTCCGCTGAACAATGAAATGCAGATTAGGATCCGAGAACAGGGCGACAACGCGGTCTTCCAAAAAAACAACCCTGCTCCGGCAGGGTGTGTGTGTGCATGAAAAGATGTAAAACTTCTGAACTTTTAGTTTGTCGGTCTCATGGCTACTTTAGAGACGCCTGGCACTTATCAACTTAGAAACTAACTTAACTTGAACTTATGTTGGGGGGTGGCTAAGTTGTGTTGTAAGTTTCATAATCTTTTTGTATCGTTTTTTTGGGTTATGTTTTGTTTATTGTTTTGTTCTTCTTGCGGCGTGCGCTCCTTTTATCAACCCAGCAAGAGGAAATCGGTGTGCTTTTTGTCATTGCATTCTACGCGGTGTAGCGCGGCACTGTCACAACGCGGCAACTCTTCAACCGGCGGATGGAAAATGACGGAGTTTGGAAAAATAACAACGGGGAAAAAATGACGGATTAACTGAAAAACAAACCAAAAAGGTTTTGCAGCCGATAGGGGGTCTTTGGAATTTGATTCTAGGGTCCTTGGTGATTTAGTTCTACCTCTGATTGTGTGAAATATGTTTTCCATTCTTTATTTCTTTATCTATCTTATCCATCAAGGTAGGTGGCCTTGGTATATACTAATGAAATGATCCCAAAGGAAAGATCGTCTTGGGTTAGTGTCCCTTGGATGTTTCAATATATTGTTAATTCTTATCCGCCATTCGGTAATCATGACAAGATGGGGATTATATAATACTTGGTGGTTCCTTTCTGCTAGTGGAACTTGCATGTAACTTGCAGCTGGGTTACAAGTTGGGTGTAACAGCCTTGTAAGTGTCGCAAGTTTTGCAAGTTCGGGAGCTGAATTTGGATGAGTTATATGTATGTTATTGGACGTGAAGAAGTTGCTAAGTTCTGCTAAGTTTTTTCACTGATGCTTAAAAATAGTCGAAAAAGAACTTACAAGTAACTTAGGGAAGTTAACTTTTTCAATGTAAAAAATCATAGATTTCAATTGTGTTTTCGATTCTCTTCTTTAATGGCTTGGCGTGGAGAGATCTTATATGTTGCTAGAATGCCAAAAAAATGGAACTCGCAAAACATTGCGAATCTTGTTTTACGTTTCGAAACGGCTGCGCTCCAATGTTTGAACACACGTGGGCCAATGCAATGTTTAAACATGTCGAAACCTTTGTTATCAATGGAGCGGCGCGTTGCGCCGCTTATTTTTCCACATGTTTCCGAGTCGACATGTATTCTGCGATGACTTTCTATATACTCTGTCTGTGGAAAAAGTCCGCGGACCTGCGACATGCAGAGTGATGTAGCGGCGCTTTGCGACGCTTTAGTATATACCTTGTCGATGCATCGTGTCAACTATACTTTGTTGCATAGAGAGGCGCGTTGCGCCGCTGGTTTGAGTTGTTGCATTTGTTTTCGATAGGTTGTCGTTGCGGCGCACTGCGCCGCGATCGGTTGAAGACCTGTGACTGACTGGTTTCGTAGTTTTGGGGCCCAGTTGCCTGCGCAATTGCGCCGGCCAGCTGCTTCTCTTTGTAGCAATGGCGGTCGAAAGGCTTAAGGCCTTAGACCGATACCTGGAGGAGCTCAAGGACTCGGCCGAATTTCCGACGATTTTGGAACAGCAGTGTTGCCAGCTCAACAAGGAGCTGAGAACTTTGGAGAAGTTGGAACTCACAGATGCTACCCCCTTGGTGTCTCAGATCCAACAGAGCCAACGTTGGACGTCGGCCCACAAGGAGACTTTGCTTGGCACCATTCACATGAAGGTGCAGGCGACGACCAGTCAGAAGATATATCGCTCGCGAATGCCGATGCAAGATTACAGCTTGTTTCCTTTGTATCTAACCTCTGCTGACTGGCAGGTTGTTCAGGACAAGCATGCCAATGTGGTCCAAAGAAGCACTTGCTTGTTGAACCGTCTGTGGGCCTTGGGAATGCGCACACTGTCTGAGCCTACAATTGCTATGATCACTGTGGTTCTTCTTTTGTGCGAACCAGAGCGACTGAACGATGGCCTTCAGCTACGTTCAAGCTACATCACAGTCAAAGGGATGGTCAAGCAGTTTTTGGAGGGGCAAGGATCAGACCAGGCTTTGCCAGAAGTGCTTGTGAAGTTGCCGCCTACAGTGGGCGCTTTGCCTGATGTGTTCTCCAAGGCTGCCTACGCTGAAGGAGATCAACCTGGTCCAATGCCTGCAGGCATTTCCATTGAAGGGCTCAAGTCGCTTGAAAACATGGTGTCGCTGCGCAGCAACAATGCCAAGCTGCTTCCATTGCAGGTGCCTAAGGCTGCTAGCTTTCCCATGATGGATCAGGCTATGACTATGGGGGCATCAATGGTGGCAATGGCAATGGGTTGGACTCAACGTGCTTTAGTTCAACCGCCTGTGATTCCAGGACATTTTTGCTTTGATTGCCTGTAGTTTGGAGTGGTGTTTAGCGTGTAGCGGCGCAATGCGCCGCTGTCTAAGGCGTGTTAATTTTTTAGATGTGCTATATCTCTATATAGCGGCTCATGGAGCCTGCTAATACTTGATGTATGAACCCAACCAGGCTTTGACTCGCCAAAGGATGTGGAGCGGCTTCAGCTTCTTTTCCTCAACAGCAATTGGCTTTGATGCCTCCGGCAGTCACTCCTGTGGCGATGCCTGCTGCTCCAAATGTGGTGCCGCCTGAGACCATGAAGCCTTTGCCTGCTCCAACAGCGGCACTCAAGGAGACCAACCTACATCGGCTTGAAGTGGTTGCCCCTGATGATTCACCGAAGGAAGCGGAGAAGGTCAAAACCCCAGTGAAAGTGAAAGCGATTGAAGACAAACCGAAAGATGCGAAAGAAAGTGTTGTTGCAGAGGTTCCAAGTGCCACAAAAGCTGCTGAGATGTTGGAACAGGCTATGCATGATCGCGAAGACGACAAGAAGCGAGGAAAGGAGATGGACAAGAAGAAGGGCCACGCTACCAAGACGGAGACGAAGGTTTTGAAGAGACCAGCTGCAAAGCAGCACAGCACAGCACCAAAAATGTTGAAAAGACCAGCTGCAAAGCAGCACAGTACAGCGCCAAAAATTTTGAAAAGAGAAGCTGCTGCTTGTGTGTCTAAAGTTGGTAACAAGGGGCCAATTCCTAGCAAAATGCTGCGTGCCAAATGGCGACCCGAAGGGTGCAGCAAATGCCGCTGGGTTCGTGGCTGTTGCAATTCGTGCTGGGTAGGCAGAGGCTATCGAAAGGTTTAGACTTAAATCTTCACTTCGACGATGGCCGGTATAAGGTGGGATAAAAAAGGAGCTGATTATATAGACCTGGAAGTTTCAAAGGCTGGCGGCTCAATGAGCCGCCTTATTCTTTTACTCACTAACTTAAGAATGCATCCCAGATCGTAGGGTATTAGTTTGTAGGGGTTTGCCCGTTCATGATTTTCAGGAATGCCTACCTGATCTCAGAAATGCCTAGGTGATTTGAAAATGACATAGGCATTTCTGAAATTTAGGTAGGCTAATCTGAAATTTGGTAGACTAATTTGTTGTCCAGAACGTTGTGCAAACAAATGTGGTTTCATTTTTTTTACAAAATATAAAAAAACAAAATATTTTCAAAAAGATAAAATCTAAAATATGGTAAAACGTTGATTGAACGTTTACCTGCGGTTGTGTTATTATTGTGAAGAGTCTTCTTAGTAGACCTCACCTGCGTGAATTGAATCATGTCATTGCTTCCATCATGTGTGTGACTTGTGTCAATTGAACAGGTCAATCATTACTTCTGTCAAAAAAAATAAAAAATCACTAGGCATGCCATGCCCAACATGCTTTGACCCAAGCATGCACCAAGTGAGCAAAAGATCCAATTAGTCAGTCAGTTTCAATTGACACAATTGCCACTTCCAATTAGTCAGTTAATTGTTTCAATCGACACAAATTCTATCTTTTAGGTTATTTCATGTTCTGTCTTTTAGGTTGTTTGCCTGTTTGCCTAAATAGTTTTTTTAGCCGAATAACCTAAAAACTGTCTTGTTTGAGACTTTGTTTTTTTTTCAC
Source organism: Cladocopium goreaui (assembly GCA_947184155.2). NCBI lineage: Eukaryota > Dinophyceae > Suessiales > Symbiodiniaceae > Cladocopium > Cladocopium goreaui. The sequence continues at coordinate 198,106 of CAMXCT020000291.1, read as the reverse complement.
CAAACTATATGTTCAACAGTTTAAACCAAAGACACAGTTTTTTTTCCATATTTGTTTCCTTTGGATTTTTTTAATTACATGTCTTTTTGGCAAATAGTTTTTCAAATGTTTTTTCATTGTTTTGTGAGTGATGTATGTCGCTTTCTTTTGATATATGCGGGTCTGAAGTGATTTTTTTGTGCTAAAGTGAAGCCTTTTGTGCTAAAGTGAATCTGTAAATTTCAGCCGGATATGTTTAGGATGGGGCAAGCCAACACAGCATGGAAGCAACAAAACCACATGTCCAAAACAATATATGAGCAAATGGGTGTGTTTCAACATGAAGTGTCCTTTTTTGACCCCAAAATGGTTACGTTGAAGGGAAAAAAGGTCACCACGTTTTCAGACATACCGAAACAAGAAAAAAAACATGTTTTGCAACAATGGCAGTGGATAGTTTTTGGGAGCGCCAATTGGCACAGGATGAAAAAAGAAAAACACGAAGAACAATGAAACCAACAAATGCAAAAACAACAACACAAAGTAATAAATCAAAACATGTGAAAACAATTGTCCAAAACCTAACTTGTCAGCTGCATCGTTTATGAAACTCAGAGGAGTTCATGTGAATTCGCGGGTGCTCATTGCTCATGGGGTGTTCATGTGTGTTTTTCATTTTGTTTGGCTGCCACCCATTTAGCTTACTCAGTGGGTTTCCATGCCCAAAAAGAAAAATCAAAGTAATTTTTAGCGAGGTTCGTGCGCGCTTTTTGGGTATAAAATGGCTGTCCCCCGGCCCGCGAACCCAACCAAAAAAATAAGTTTAGACACTTGCTGATTTGGTTGGTGGTTTCGTCTCCTGCGCTGCTATTTGGTTGCAAAACCTGTATATACCTTGGTGAACAGATGGAAATCCCCGAGTTCTTGGTCAGCTTGGACTCGATGGTTATTTGTTTGTTTTCAACATAAATTTGGGGCTAGAGAACCCCAAATCATTGGCACACCCTGGTTTTGAAGGTTTTTTTGACATCAACTTGAACGTTGGCCAGTAACAGATTCATAAACAAAAGCTGTCAAGACTGGAAGGTTTTTCACTTGTAAGAAAGTAGTGGCAAACACAAAATGTTTGAAGAATTGCTTGGTGAGGACTGGTTGAGTTGTATTCAAGTTGTTTTTGCAAAAACTAAACGGAGCAATCCAGCCAAGACTTGATCAATCACTAAGAGGGCCTCCATCCCTCAAACCTTTTTACATCAAACACCTGCCCAGAGATTTGCAATCACCTGGGGCTCGCCATTCTTGGCCTTTCTCCCAATTGAAAAACCCAACGAAACCACCAAACAATACAAGTGACTTGAGGTGATCAGCATTCATGTCTTTGAGGCAAGTAAACCCAGAATTTACCCAAAATAAAGAGAAGGGTTGTCAATCCCAGAGCCCACCCATTGCTACGTTTTTTTCCTCAAACCTATTTGCAAGAACATGCAATCCAACCCAGAGTTAATCAATCACTTGGGCCTTCCCGTGCAAACCCATTTCCTGAAAATAAATCCAATTGTTTTGCAGTGACTTGGGGCGCTGCAGTCATCAAATTCATTCACATGTGCATGGGAAAATTTCTCCCAGAAAGTGTACGGTTGAAGATTTGTTGATGGAAAAAAAAATGATTGACCAAACATTCTTTTGACAAAAAACATTAAAAAACAAGTTTTTTAAAATAAAATCATGATTTTTGCTGAATAAACATCATTTGCTTGACTGAAAACCAATATTTTTTTGAATAAAATCACGTTTTTTTGAATAAATCCAGAATTTGTGTGAATAAATCCAATATTTGAAGATTTTCAAGGAAATGGGGTGTAAGTTTGATGTAAGTTTGCATCAAACTTACACTTTTGAGGTGTAAGTTTACATCAAATTTACACTAAACTTACATTAAACTTACACAAAAGTGTAAGTTTACACCAAACTTACATATCAAAAGTGTAAGTTTACATCAAACTTACACATACAAGTGCAAACTTACACTTCTCAGTGTAAGTTTGATGTAAACTTACACTTTTGATATGTAAGTTTGGTGTAAACTTACACTCTTGATGTGTAAGTTTAGTGTAAGTTTGATGTAAACTTACACCCCAACAGTGTAAGTTTGATGCAAACTTACATCAAACTTACACCTCATTTTCTTGAAAATCTTCAAACAATCTTGGATTTATTCAAAAAAATATTGATTTTATTCAAAAAATCTTGGTTTTTAGTTAAAAACAATCATCTTTATTCAAAAAAAAATATAGATTTTATTCAAGAAAACTTGATTTAAAAAGAAAAAACATGTGTGTTTTCAAAAAAATGTTTGATCAGTCATTTTTTCCATTAAAAAAACTTCAGCCAAACACTTTTTCGGATAGATTTTCCCATGCACATGTGAATGAATTTGATGACTGGAGGGCCCCAAGTCATTGCAAAACATTTGGATTTATTTTCAGGAAATGGATTGGCATGGGAAAACCTAAGTGATTGATTAACTCTGGGTTGGATTGCATTTTCTTGCAAATAGGTGTGAGGAAGGAAAAAAAAGTAATGGATGGGCTCTGGGATTGACAACCGTTTTCTTTCTTATTGTAAGCATGAATCTGAAAACTGCAAAACCCAAAATTTAATGGCAAATTCCAGGTTTGGCTGTGTAGAAAATGTGAATGCTGAGCACCCCAAGTCATTGTTTGTTTTTGGTCGCATTTTTTTTGGCATAAATGTCAAGGATGGAGAGCCCCAGGTGATTGTTAATCTTTGTGTTCGTTTTCTGATATCGAGGGCTGGAGGCCCTTTAGTGATTGATCAAGTCTTGGCTGGATTGGCCGTTTAGTTTTTGCAAAAAAAATTGAATACAACCAATCCTCACCGGGACTTTCTTCTTTTTTTTGCCGACCATTGCTTTTTGACAAATGAAAGGCCATCCAGTCTTGACAGTTTGTTTTTACAAAACTACTGCTGCCCGAACTGATTTCAAAAAAGGCCCTTTCAAACCCTTGGATTGCAGATAATTCAAGAAAGAAATCAGCCCAGGGCTGGGACCTCCATCTCAAGTTTTTTTTAGTTGAAAGAAAGTGGATGGCAGCAAAGCAAAACGACAAACAAACAAAAACACATGAAGACCCATACACACGCATGAACAACCATGAACATCCATGGACACCCATGAGCACTTGAGCGCGCATGAGCACCCATGAACTCACATGAATTCGTGTTTTTCCAAATGCAATGCAGCTGGCAAATTGTTTGTTGGATCGTATGTCTCACAGTTTTTGAGTTTCTTATTTTGGGTTGTTGGCTATCTATGTGAGTTTTTGATTTAATTGTTTTTTCCTTGAACTGAACATTAATTTTATTTTTATGTTTTATATTTTTTTGGTTCTGTCCTGCGGTGGCCTCGCGTTCCAATTGCTGATTTTTGCAAAACATGACTTTTAATTTATATAAATATAGTTATTTATCATTTATCTATTTATTTATTTATATATTTATTTATCTATTTATTCATTCAGTATATGTATATATATATATATATATATGTAGTGTATGTATATATGATTATATGTGTATATATATATATATATATGTTTGTGTATACATGTATATATATATATATGTGTAAATTTATGTTTATTTTTTAAATACATACATATATATATGTATATGTATATATAAGTGTGTGTGTGGGGGGGTTGTCTCAAAATGGGGTGTCCTTCTTTCCTCTCAAAGAACCCTTTTTGGAACCAAAAAAAGACACCTCGTTTTGAGACATATCCATGTATATACAATATATTTATTTGTTGACATGTGTTTTTTGTTTCTATCCTGTGTTGGTTTGTCCCATCCAAAAAATATGTTTTCTGGTTTTCTTTTGTATGTAGTTTTTTCAGCATCATTTTATCGGAAAAATGTATCAAATCAAAAAATGTTTCATTGGAGATTGCAATATAGATAGATTTTTTATATATAAAGAAAACAAAGTGTCCCCAAAAAAGGGTACCAAAACAGGTTATTCATATAAATAACCTATAAGAAAAAAATGGTTATGCATATAAATAACCTAAAGAAAAAAGGTTATTTGATCATTCTGACTATTAGGTAAAACAGTTGTTTTACCTAATAGGTAAAAACAAAATTTAACTAATAGTCAGAAAACAAGATATAACCTAATAGATAGAATTTAGCCTAACCAGAGCTTTTGGGTAACTACATTATTATCATGCATCGTTTTAATTCTATCGCCTAATCATGACTTGCACACCATGCAACTTTATTGCATTATTATCATGCATTGTGTTGATTCTATCACCTAATATGTCTCAATATGTCTCAATCTGTCTCAAAATGTCTCAAAATGTCTCAAATTCACCTCAAAATTTCTCAAAAGGGCATTTTCATTTTGAGACATTTTGAGACATTTTGAGCATTTTTGAGCAATTTTGAGCCATTTTGAGCCATTTTGAGCCATTTTGAGCAATTTTGAGCAATTTTGAGCAGATTTTTTGGGCATATAAGTACTTTTTAAGCAATTTTGAGCAATTTTGAGCAGATTTTTTTGGGCAGGTATAAGTACTTTTAAGTACTTTTGAGCAATTTTGAGTAGATTTTTTTGGGCAGGTATAAGTATTGTTTATAAACAATTTTGATCAATTTTGAGAAATTGATACAAGTATTCATAGTTTTGAATATTCATCTCCATGCACTTGACATTAATATTTTTTTGTCATTTTTTTGTCATTGTGAATTTCACGTGGTGAATCGTTGTAAGACACGTTGATGTGACATGAGGTTAGCACGACTCACTTTTTACTCAAAAAGTACTTTTTGAGATGCCCAAAAATCCCTACAAATTAATCTCCCCACAAGCTGGTCGCCATTCCGAAGTTTGTGATTTACGTTTGATTCCAAACACACGGTCATTGGAAGTGCAAAAGCAACTATCTAACTTGTGGCAGATGATATGGTTGGCTGTTTGAATCTATATGTTCAGCGAGGCTATATATTAATTGCGGCGGCTCGTTGAGCCGCCAAGATATCGAATATGTTAATGTAATTTCTTTAATACTGGTCTCATTGTTACTTAGAGCAGGTCGGCAGCTCCTTGAGCCGCCTGAGCAAAACATACATGGGCAAGGCTAGGGTTTGAGTTTTTAATCTTAAAAGATGAACATGAGTTACACATATTGTAGAGATAAAAAATGAATCATATAACTGTCTTGTATTTAGCCTTTAATGTTCAAATGCCTTTAGGATTTTACGAAGCCTGGGACGCTGCCGATAGCGAAGGGCTACTTGATTTTTACGATGCTTGGGACGTAGCAGAACCTTCTAGCAGCAGTACGCAACCGCCACCTGCTCGGGTACCCCGTGAAGAAGATGAAGCTCATAGGGCTGGGAAGGCTGGCAAAAGAAAAAGGAAGCTTCCAAAGCCGCTGAAGCCTAAGACCGAAGAGATAGCTGAAGAAGGACAACAAGATTCTGGGCCAGTTGCAGTTCCCATCGTAGCCAACCGTGAGAGTGACACGGAACCTTCGTCTGAACATGACGCCAGTGACAAGAAGGAGGTTGCATGGTATCGGTACCACATGGCTTGGCAAGAGGTGAAGGCTGAAGCTGATGTGGCTGAACCTCTGCCATCACCCCAGGAAGACTATGGCGTTTCGCAAGTGGCCGAAGCCGCGGTTCACCTCACGTTGGAGGAGCAAGCTGCAGCAAAATGTCTGGCTGCCATCGCGGAGGCTGTGGCTGGGACTTTGCCGGGTAACGATGTGCCTGGCTGCCAAACAAAAGATGCCTCTCGACCTCCAATGCCTTTGAAGGTTCAAGCTCCGGCCATCTTTGCCCAACCAGTGACGCCTCCCAAGACAAAAGCCGACCTGCAGAGACCTGTGACGCCTCCCAAGGCAAAAGCCGAACCGCGGAGACCTGTGACGCCTCCGAAGGCCACTGCTCCACAGCCACCGTGGGCTCAACCAAGGCTGTTGCCTCCACCGCCCAAGCAGCAAGCAAGTAGTTCAACAAGTGCCGCAGATGCTGCAGCCCAACCTTTGGCAGGGACGACTGCCTTGCCTCCAAAAAGGCATGCGTGGCCAAAGGTGCCAGGCCCGGAGCCTAAGCCTCAGGGCCCCCCTCCACCTCCACCTCCACAAGACAATGTGCCAGAGTACCGGCAGGTGAAGCACAAAGCTGGAAAGCAGCATGAAGGCTATTTCTATGTTTCTTGGCTGATGTATTGATACGTTATTGTGGTGGTGCTGGTTGTGGTGGTGGTGATGCTTTGGAGTTGGCTTTTGAGAATGATGTTGATTGAGCCTAGATAATATTCAATTGGAAGCCAAGAGGAGTATAGTTTAATATAGTTGTGTTGTTGGTTATGTTTGAATATCGTTTCTTCGTGTCTATTTGAGGAGATGTTTGGTGGAAAAAGACTATTCGAAAGAATGGTACGAAATCAGCATAGACGACGGGCTGGCAGACAAGTGAGAGAAAGACAGGAAGCAGAGGAGGCATGGTTTTGAATCTGCCGTAGAAAAGGACAGCGGATGAGCGCTGGTGTAAAGCTTTGTTATAAAATGTACAGGCGGCCCATTGGGCTGCCTTTAGATTCTATCATGTTGGTGTATTACATTGTCAGTTCAACAGTTCAACCTTCCAATTATGTCAAGTTTTCAATGAATAGTCACATCGATATGGATATCATCACGTATGGCGGCTCATTGCGCCGCTCAACTTCATCTAGCATGTGCCAGGCCCACCGCTCAACTTTGAGCGCGTTCTTTTTTCAACATGGCCGCTCAACGAGTATGCATGTGGGGCCTGCATTTGCAGTGCTTGTGACCCCTCTCTAAACGCACGCACTGTCGACCGCAAATAATGCAGGCACCGTGGCAGTTCTGCACGTGGTAAGGTGCTTGGTGACCTTGGGCAGGTTGAGGTGGCCCACATTGTTCCTCAACGTCAGCATCCAAACCAGGTGGAGCCCCGTCGTTGCCCACTCTTCTGCCGATTGCCCTTGCCACAGCAATCAAAATCTGAACCAACTGCCACAGTGATAAACCATCCAAGCAGGGCAAGCGTTCCATCTTTTGAACATGGAAAGGGATAACGGTAATGCTGAAGCCAAAGTCTAGCGCAGCGATATATATAAAATGAATTAGTTTCAGGAACACCAGGTTTGAAAACAGGTGAAGCTTCCATGTATAACTTGAGGCGGCCCAATGGGCCGCTCTTGCGTTGCCTTGATGTGATTGTTTTGCCATCCGATGTTGTAGAAGAGGCGGCTCATTGAGCCGCCATGTGTTTTTTTGTACATCAGTGATTTGAGACATTGTTTTGGAATATGCAAGATTGATCGCAAAACAAACGTATTCTAAGCATATCTACTCTTCCCATGCTTGCCTAATGTCAAGATTTTTTTTGCTCAAGACCGTTTTAATTTTGGCACTTCATCCACCTTTAGACCCAATGGCTGAAAGGGACGACCGCCCTGAGTATGGCTTCGTGATCCTTAGCAATGGAGAAATCCTTCGAGGACGCAACCCATACTCCTACACTGAAGATCAAATTGCCCGTTGGTATGGAAAGTGGATTGTGATGAAGATGCAGGGTTGTTTTGATTCCCCAAAGGCACAGCCACTACGCGTTGCCAATGAGGATGCTGACACCCAGCAGACCGACACCCAGCAGACCGACACCCAGCAGACCGCCGAGTCCAAGAAAACGGAGAAAACAAAGGAGAAGAAACAGAAGTGAGATGTTCACTCGGTCAAATCAGTTTTGATGTCGTTGTCGATGCTGGAAAAAATGCTGCCATGTTTGCATGATAGATGTCGGCTTAACAAATGTTGCAAGTCAACTTCAAATCACAAACCAAACATGTTCCAATCACAAGTTCAAACATACCTTGAAAACATGACAACACTGTGAATGTAATTCAACTCGTTTCACATGTATCTGATTATCACAAACAACACAAAAAACCAAATGTATAAAAATGTATAAAAATGTATAATAATGTATAATAATGTATAACTATGTATAACTATGTATAACTAAAACGGGGTTCGAGTTATACATGTATAACTCAAACAGAAATGAAGTTATACATGTATAACTCAAACAAAAACGAAGTTATACATGTATAACTCAAACAACAAAATGTATAACAATGTATAAAAATGTATAAACATGTATAAAAATGTATAACTAAGTGTAACATTTTTCACCTTGTATGAATATTTTTATGTTGATGTTTCGAACCATACTGCACTATGCAGAGTGAAAAGATGTTCAAATCTGTCATTTTTTTTCAAGCTTGCATATTTTCTGAATCACTAAACGATCATTGCAATGCCACTTCACTTTATACTTTTTTCAAAGTTGAATCTTCAGACTCAAACAATCTTAGATTTGACTTTGTAATTTTTAAAATTTTAATCTTAAGACTCAAAAAATCTTGGATTCGAAGGCGGCTCATTGAGCAGCCCAGCTAATTCTCAAGTTCAGTTCACTGAGGTCCTGCTGCAATGAAATGTTCAATGAAATGTTCAATGAAATGTTCAATGAAATGTTCAATGAAATGTTCAATGAAATGTTCAATGAAATGTTCAATGAAATGTTCAATGATTAGTTTCAATCCCTTGGGATTAGTTTCAAGGCGGCCCCATGAGCAGCCAGTTCCCATCTAGAGAAGTACCATTACTGCGGCCCATTGGGCCGCAAAGTCGTCTTCAGCTATAACAAAACATTTATTATACGTTCGGTTTCTTAGCAAAATTTGGTTTCAAGCTTTACTGCCTGCCTACTTGGTTGCCATGGCTGAAGTTCCTACCATTGAGATTCCGGAGACCCAGGTTGCTGAGGACTCTCAAGGAGACCAGGGACAAGATGCCAACACGCAGATGTACACTGACTCCATGATGAATAACAATGGCACTGAGCAGAAAGATGACCAACACTGGCAGGATGCCCAGAGTCAAGAGACTTTCAATGGAAATATCCAGCCAGGACAAGGTGAAGTTTCTCAGGAGGAGCCTCAAGAAGGGCCTACTCAAGTAGTGCCAACTGAGGATCAGGATCCAGAAGTTTCACAGCTTGTGCGCCAAGGAGCTTTCTTGGAGGAGGAGGACAATGTCATGATCACTTGCAAAAAGTGCGGTTGCAACTGCGATCCCTCCGAGTGCATCATCAGAAATCCATCCGAGAGCTGGTGTAAACAATGCAATAGCTTGTACACCATGCTTCAGCGCCACATGGCGTGGCCGCCCAAGGAGTTCCAAGCTCTGTCGGGAGAACAACAAATGAATTTCTTTCTCAAATGTGCTCAAGAGAAAGCTGCTTCTGGCAAAAGCCAGTTCTCCTACTCTCGAGTCCGTGAGAACCTTACCAAGGTCTTGGTTGACGAAGAGGTTAGGGCCACGAAACTGGAGGTCGGCGGCACCTACTGGCCGAAGTCAGTCTACGAAGCCAAGGGATATGAGCTGGATAGCGACTTTGAATCCCGAGTTCCCCGGCAGTGGAGCTACTCGCTCAATTGTTGGACCTATCTTCTGTGTGAAACAACCATTCATGAAACGCATCTGAAGCAAACGGTAGAACGTTCAGTGCTGCAGGCTGAGCAGGCCGTGAAAAAGAGGCGCCGCCCAGAAGCCTTGGCACCTGCAGAGGCCGAAGCTTTGGAACAGAAGTCGACGGTGTCGGATGCCACCATGGTCTTGGATTTGCTCAGTGAGAGTGGCTCTGAAGATGGAGCAGGCGCAGCATTTTTTTTCAACAACAGTACTGATTGTGGAATCCTTGCACCATTTCCAAACACGGTTTTGAATCTCCTTCCTTAGAACTATACCAATTGATTTATCCATTTTTAAAACGGTTTTTAACTTCAAACACAATTTTGAAATGATTCAGACCCAACTCTAGACTAGCCAACCAAATCGTTTGCATAGACCTGCGTAGGATGTACATGTCAATATACATATTCAAATATATACACATATAAATAACGGTTTGTATGTTCATAATCCAACATTTAGATTATACAATCTTTTTCAAACAATATATTGGATGTATACTGGTTTCAGTGCAACCACATGGTTCATTTTGTCGAAATGGGCGGCTCAATGAGCCGCCTGATGGAAACATGGTTATGGTTGTTTTACGTTCCTGGTAGCAGGTGGCAAGAACTCCAAGGACAATGTCTCAAAGCGCCGCAAAGGTGCCGACGCCAAGGAGGATGCGACCAAGGGATTGACTGGGAAGAAGCTGGAGCAAGCCTTGAAGAAAGAAGCTGCTAAGGCAGCCAGGGATGAGGCAGCCGCCACAAGGAAAGCAGAGGCTGAGCGCAAGAAGGTGGCGAAGCAAACTACAAAGAAGACTTTGCAGCTTTCCACGAGGTTCTGCCAGCCTTTGACCAACGCGTTCACGACAGCCTATGATGTGTTCAATAAGGCTCGATGAGCCGCTGCATCCATGAGGTCAAAGCAAGTCTGGTATACGGAACAATTTGCCATTGGATGTTGTTGCTGAACAAAAATGTGTGAAACGCATCGGCTCAGCAATGTCGAAAGCTTCCCAAAAGCGGAAGGCAGCCCATGGCACTGCAAATGAAGTTTGCCACGACACTTTAGGTCTACACAGTGTTTCTGATGATTCCAGACGAAAAATCTACAACGCCACCTGCAGGGCTTTGAACAAAGAAGAACACTGTCTGGAAGCCAAACCATGGAAACAAATTTCAGAAAATGTTTTAGCAGATGTCTTCTACCCGGTGGAGTTGCCTAGCGTGCACGATGAAGGCAGCGTGACATTCTTCATGGGTGATGTTCGAAAATCTTTGCAAACTGTGATGGATCAATGTCCAAATTACCGACAACAGGTCGAAAAAGTTTTGATCAGTCATCTTGGCCTTGTATTTGATGTTTTGCTTTACAATGATGAAGCAAGTGGAGGTAACATCCTCAATCCCAATGCTTCGAAGAAGGTATCACTGTGGTACTACTCTCTGGTACAAATCGGTTTCCTCTTCAGTGACTGTGTGTGGATGCCGCTCTGCCTACTACAGCACTCAAACTTCGATCAAATCAAAGGTGGCTTTGCGGCTTTTGCCGCCAAAGTAATCCGAGAGCTGATGAGCCAAGACTTGGACAAAGGATTCCCTGTTACTTTTAGCTACGGTTTGGGGCTGCTTCGTCTTGACCTCAAGTACATGCTGAGTGATTTGGACTCGATCAGGGGGGCCTTGGATGCAAAAGGCTCGGCTGGGATCAGATGTTGCCTTCACTGCAAAAACGCCATCAAAAGGGGTACAAACCTCTCGGAGTACAATAGTTTTTTTCAAGACATTTCGAACCACGATCTTTCTGCGTTTCATGAACAAACAGATGCTGATATTTTTGCCATTGTCGATGGCTTGGTGCTTCAAGCGCCAAACCTTGGGAAAACCGCCTTGCAAAAAAAAGAAACAGCTTGTGGTTTTAACCACAACCCTCATGGCTTGCTATGTGACCACTTTGGTCGGGAGATCCTGCCGCCTTCTTCCTTTTTGCTGGACACGATGCATCTATACTACAGTAATGGTATAGCATCTTGGGAAGTGGTTCAAATGTATGGTGCCTGGAAGGAGTTTCGTTTGGGTGACTTGCCAGCGTTTTTAGACCTTGATTGGAAAACCTCTTTGCAAAGTAGCTGCGCTCCATCGTGGCGCAAAGAGTTGGGTCATGAGTCCATGTTTGCGAGCAGCAGCTACAAGGGTAGCGCTTCCAACCTTATGGCCTTTGTCCCCTTGTTCCACTACTTTTTGACTCGGGTTCTTGCCTGCCGTCTCAGGATTGGAGATTTACAAAAGGAACTGGCTTGTTTCAGCAAGCTACGAGAAGTGCTCATGGAACTCAGGCATCTTCAAAATGCTGATTGCGATGGTCCAGCAGTTGACAAGTTTCAAAGCCTGCAAGTGGAACACCAAGAGTTACTGGTGTTGGCATATGGGAAGGAAGTCGTGAAACCGAAGCACCATTGTCGTTTTCATCAAGCCGTGCAAATGAAAAGAACAGGCTGGCACGTCGATGCGTTTGCAACAGAGAAGAAACACCGAATGTACAAAAGCCACATCGGGTTGCACAGGTTCGACCCCTGGTGTCAGAGTGACAAGGGAACATTCTCTCAACTAGTTCTCAGGGCCATTTGGCAGCATCACGTTCCTTCACTGAAACATTTTGAGTTTGGCACTACTTTGCAGGGACCAACTTCGTCTGAGCCAACAATTGCCAAGATTCTCAACAAGAGCTGGTGCAAAACCAGCTGCAAAATGGTTCATCGTGGTCGAACCTTGGAGAAGGATCACATTTTGTTGGGACAACACCCTGGCATCATTGTTCTGGCTGCCGAAACCGATGCTGGATTCTACATCTTGCTGGAGGAGCTTGAGTTGATTGAAAAGACCCATTTCTTTTCACGTTTTCAGGTCCAATCCAAAAAAAACTTTTGGCTTTGGAGAAGGCCGGTCCAAGTCCTATGTGGTGGTTGAAGCTGGACGTCGACATTTTGCTCTGCTTGCATTAGAAAAAAAAGCTGCTTTCGACAATAGCCAGATGCTTTCGATAATTGCAGGCGGCTCAATGAGCCGCCGCATCAAATTATACACTGGTACATATGTTAAGTATACGCCATAGAAAACACAGCGGACAAGCGAATATACACAACGAATTGCATGTAATTCTGTAGACTGCAGTTGTCATTCTTTTCATGGTGCGTTCCAACCAGCGAACACGTCCAGTATAAGTCATGCCAGGCGGCTCACTGAGCCGCCGTGTCTAGCAAATAGTTTTGAATTGAAGCGGCTCATTGAGCCGCAAAAGCTTGCAGCGTCTCAACAGAAACGATTTGGTCGAAATCCCCGAAGGGTGTTTTGATTCTAGAGAAAGGCATCAAAACCAAGCAAGTTGATCTCTCTTCACGCCAGCCTTTTTAGTAAATAAAAATAAAATAAGCTTTTTCTTAAAGCTTTTCTAGCTTCAAAACAACTTAAAGAAGTTACAAGTTCAGTAAGTTAAACTTAGAGAATTTAAGGGCTAATATTAAATTACAATTAAACCATAACTTCACTAACTTCACTTGCAACTTCTCCAACCACGACAAGTGCCGCAACTAAGTTGCAACTTCTGTAACAAGAAAGGAACCACCAAGTAATTAGTGTCTCCATCCATTTACCTTTCTATTCGTGAAAGTGCCAGTCAGAACAAAGCATCACCATGCGATCGTAGTTCAAATAGTTTTTTTGGGTTGGGTACTTTGATAAAATATAAAATATATTATCTATCTATCTATCTACCTATCTACCTATCTATCTATCTATCTATCTATCTATATATGCAGCCGATAGGGGGTCTTTGGAATTTGATTCTAGGGTCCTTGGTGATTTAGTTCTACCTTTGATTGTGTGATATATGTTTTCCATTATTTATTTTGCCAGTCAGAACAAACGATCACCATTCGATCGTAGTTCATTTTTTTTGGTTGGGTACTTCAATAAAATTTAAAATATATTATATCTATGTTTTGCAATTGATCTGGGTTCTCTGGAAAGGGATTCTTGGGTCTTTCCAAATATTTAATATATGATAATGAAATTGGATTGTATTATAGGTACCTTATTATTTTCCCTATGAGGTATCCAATTGGTTGATTAAATGGGTATCATCTTACCATTGGTTATTTAATGTAACTATTTGTTTTTTACCATGCTCATAGAAAATTCTATTTGCATTATTATGTTCACTCTTAGGCAACCACTTGGTTGGCTAAATTGATATCATCCCAGTATCGGTTACGGTTATTTTATTTTATTATATTCCTTGGATTAACTGGGGTCCACTACCATTTCTGAAGGGTACCCAACCAATTGCTGGATCGAAATGGAAAAGGTATCAACCACGCTCTTGTTTTTTCTAGGGTGGTGCCTCCATATACCTTTGGTAGAAAGGCCACCAATGTTATCCCTGATGATCTTTTTTTTTTTCAAGTACTAAATTTCCCCCATTATTTCTACGTCTACATCATATATAATGCAATGTCCAACAGCTAATTTGCCGAAGTCAGGGCGCAGTAATCAGCACCCTGAGTTAGAAAAAAACATGCCGATATCCTAGGTGCTTGGTGGGGTATTGCCTAAGTAAGGTCGCAAAAATCTGCACCTAGACTTAGGCAATACAGAGGTTGCACCCTGGGATTTAGGAAAAAAAATTGCCGATCTCAGGGTGCAGAAATTGGCATGTGGACTTAGGAAGCAACCCTACTATTATATTCTACAATAATTTTTGCCGCACAGGATTCGGGGTCCTTGATTTTGAGATTTAAGAAAAAATTGCCGATCTTTTGGTTTGGAGGATCCTGTATCCATCGCAACCACACATCCGTCGCATAACAATATTTTATTTTATATTTTATCGAAGTACCCAACCCAAAAAAACCTATCTGAACTACGATCGAATGGTGATCGTTTGTCCTGACTGGCACTTCCACAAATAGAAGGGTAAATGGATGGAGAGATTAATTATCAACCCCGTCTTGGCATGACTACCGAAAGACGGATAAGAATTACCCTATAGAAGAGGTTAGACAATTAAGAAGAAAATAGTTAACTCCCAAAAAAGTTAACTACTTAGTTAACTTGGTTGTAAAAAGGTAAAAAAATAGATAGCAAATAGTTAAAATAAAGTTAACTAAATAGTTTAAAAAAAAAGTTAAAAAATAGTTTTAAAAAGTTAACTATTTTTTTAACTATTTTTAACTTTTTTTTTAACTATTTTTGGTCATTTTTTGAATATTTGTGAATTACTTTTTTGATATTTTGATTGATTCCTAAGTTTATTTTTATTATTTTTGGGATATGGAATGTTGCGAACACTATGAGAGTGAGAGTCACTTAGAGATAATGTTTAATCACTTTTTGGTGGTGCAAGCTTGCAAACACTGTGAGGGTGAGAGCCCAGTTTAGAGACAGTAGTTGAAGTTTGATTTTGACATGGTGGAATGTTAGAGACACTATGAGAGTGAGAGTCACTTTGAGATAATGTTTAATCACTGTTGGGTGGTACAAACTTGCAAACACTGTGAGGGTGAGAGCCAGGTTTAGAGACAATAGTTGAAGTTTGATTTTGACATGGTGGAATGTGAGAGACACTATGAGAGTGAGAGTCACTTTGAGATAATGTTTAATCACTGTTGGGTGGTGCAAACTTGCAAACACTGTGAGGAGAGACCCACATTTTGAGGGACCAAGCACTTTGAGAGACCCAACACTTGGAAAGGGTAAGCACTTGGAGAGACCCAACACTTGGAGAGGCCCAGCACTTGGAGAAACCTACACTTTGAGAGACAAGTGCATTTTGATAGGAACACCCGTGATTTTGAGAGACCGAATCCGTGCACTTTGATTGACACACTGCATACAATATTGATGAATCCACTGCATTATAAAGGGTATCAATTTTTCTTTTTGCAAGCCATATTCCTTACAGGGTTGTGGCTCCTAGGGTAGACACCAAAAAATGTTGAGAAACACTGCTGTGTTTCAGTGCCATGGGTAGACTGGTGCCAGATCCATCAGTCTGTGTGCTGGACTTGCAGCAGGTTATCAACCAATTTTGCAAAGAGAAGGGCAGTCATGACCTTTGGAGTTTGTTGGCACCAGAGCCATCAAAAAAGGTTACCTGGAAAACAGCACCTGATCCAGAGTGGTTGCACAAAATATCACCTTTTCTCATCAAATTGGTCTCAGTTGTGAAGAACCTTGTGGTTGCATCAAAGAAGTTGAAGACAGCCATGGTGAAGATTCAGCCCCAAGAAGTATCATTTAACAGAACATTTTTCTTGTTCCAACCCAAGTTTCTATTTTTTTCACTGGATTTCCTTGTTGTGTTTGCTTCCCCCTTGCCCACCAGTTCAAAGGACCACTCAGCAAAGACTGAACTATTCAAAGATGAAGGATGAACAATTTTTTGACCAGTTGGACCAATACATTCGTATAGGAGCTGCACAGATCAGAACACTGAAGATCAACCAGGCAGACTTCATTAGAGTTGCCAAGAAATGTAGCCAAGAAGAAAAGAAAGCCATTGAAGAAATTTTGGAGCTGGTTTCTGTGGATCCTTGTTCATTGCTGAAGTTCATAAACTTTTTCTTTATGATAGCAATGTCTTTGCATTTTTTGGTATAAATACATGTCATGATGTGATTGTACCCAATGATGTATTTCACTGCCATCTAAGGATGGAAAGCTTGAAAGTGATGAGACCCGACCTGATTCCCAAACACCACACCCTCCCATGGCAAAGGCAGGTCAAGAGCCAAGCAGCAGCTCCACTGGAGCTTGTGGAAGCCCTGGTAAGGATCTCTTTGGTGTTTCAAGCAACTTTTTCCAACAGTTTCACAGCCCAGAAAAAGCAAAAGAGACTACAAGTTGCACAGACCTGGTACTACATGAAGGCAGCAAACCTTCCTATAAAAGAAGCTTTGCTAAAAGCAACCTCACTTTGGATGAAAAAAACGACACCAGTAGGCCTACCTTGAGGAGACAGCTGGCAAAGAGCAATTTTGACTTGGACAGTCAGGATTTGCAAACACTAGCACTGGCATTAGAATGCAAGAGCCACAAAGCAACCTCTGATGTCAATGAGCCTAAGGAGATGAAGGCACCTGATGAAACACAAGTAACACCCAAGAAAAAGCGACCTGCCAAGTCAAAGTCCAAAAAGGCAGCAAAGGCCCCAGCACAGCCAGCCCCCAAATGCAAATCCAAAGCAAAAGCAAAGAAAAAGAAATCTTCCAGAGGAAGCCCTTCTGGGGGATATAAAACTACATTTCGCCACAGAAAGACCAGCAATGCATACCACCTAGCCAAGAATATGGCTTTGAGGGCTGGCATTAGCCCAGAGAGTGCAAGGATCAAAGGCAAAGCTGCAAGTGCCAAGGTTGTGCAACAGATTGAACTTGGAACTCTCAAAGAGGGTTAGAAACTAGAAGGTGAACTTGCTTCTTGACCTAGGCTGCCAGCAAAAAAAGGTGGCATCTCTTTTGAGTGCACTTCATCACCAACATTTGTTGGGAGACAGTCTGAATATCTAAGCAGCATCATACTTGAGAAGCACTTTGAGGGTGTAACACTTTGAGAGACTAGCACTTGGAGAGTGGCACTTTGGATTTACACTAGCTAGGGTCATTAGCTTACTTGACTTGGGATGGCTTGCAACCATTGCAGGTTCAAGGTGCTACAGGTGCAGCATGCAAAGGTTTCTAGACAGGTTAGGTGGCAATGGCCCAAGCTTTGTTGGTACTAAGTGGACTTGGAGAGATGGTGCCTTGTGGCATTTGACCACCTGTGCCTCTGGTTGGCAAGAGTGGAAAACTTTTGATGAAGTTGCACAGAGCTGGCACTGGGTGACTCAAGCTGACAAGGAAGCCTTGAAGGACTGTGCTTTTGCAAGGCAACTTTTTTTGGAGCAATTCTTTTGACACCACTGTTTATCTTTCTATTTGTTGCTTCACCTTGTGCCAGGAAAAGATCACCCAAATGCACATGCCAGGGCCACTGGGCAAATTACGCTTTTACACACCAAGAATGTATGAAGCTATTGGTCCCTAAATATCATTTTATGCCTGTCATCCTTCACCTGGCACTCAGGGGATGGGATAATCCATCTAGCCCATCCACCAGCTCCAGCTGATGACTTATGACCTTGGGATCTTGTAACTTGACAGAACCTGGAAATTACAAGTGACAGTGTCACACCTCATACAAGTTGTTGGCCTTGTCAGCCAAGGTAGCAAACTTCTGGCGATGGAACATCTTTCAACTAGCCTGCTGAAAATCACCTACTGAGTGGTTTCAACTTTGGGTCACCTTCTATATTTTGAAAGTAACACATTGAGAGACCACATTGAGAGGCAACACTTTGAGTGCACTTGGTGGGTAGTTGGTGGGCAATTCATGGGCACTTTCATACTGGCAAAGCACACTTTGAGAGAAAGAGATGCACTCACTTTGAGAGAAAAGTTTCATGTGTTTGTTCATATGTGAACAAAATCGCAAAGAAAATCATAGAAAAATCAAAATTTCAAAACTTCAGGTGTAGAAGTTTGATAGTAGTTTGGTAGAAGTTTCTATCAAACTTCTATACGCACACTAGAAGTTTCATTGAAACTTCTACCAAACTTCTACTAGTGTAGAAGTTTGATAGAAGTTTCTATGTTGGGGTAGAAGTTTACTAGAAACTTCTACCAAACTACTACCAAACTTCTACCCAGCCACTTGTTTTTGGTTGATATTTTCACATATTTTCTTGTACAAATGATGATTTTCCTATTCAGAATTCATGTTTTTTTTTCACAAATAAAATGCAAAGTGTTTGCATTTCCTTCTTCACAGAGGGACAATTGGTTTGAAAATGCTCCAACACAATGGTTTGACACAAATCATTTGTTGCATTGCCCAAGAACAGTGTTACTTTTTCATTCAAGTGTGATGCCCACATGGTTTGCCCAAAACATAATATTTATCAAAGTGTAATCTATTGTGTGTTGGGTTTTGTTTTGGGGACATCACACCAGAATCTTCTGTGTGAAGATTTAGTTTCACACCTTGTTGATGAAAAGACCCGCCATGGCAGAACCTCCAAATGGAGAAACAACAGTGGCTGAACAAGCTGCTGCATTGGGTGAGCAAAATGCACCAAAGACACCTGAGAAGAAAGAAAATGAGTCAAGGAAGGAAGCCACAAAGAAAGCTACACCAAAGAAAGCCACTACACCAAAGGCAGCCACACCCAAGTCACATGCTAAAAGTCCAGCGCAGCAGAAAAGGCCACAGGACTCAAGAGGCCAGCAGCCAGTGGTAAGGCCAAGGCAGCTGCCAAGGTAAAGCCTACTACCAAGGTTAAAAAGGTACCAAAGTCACAAGCAAAGGCAAAGTCAACACCAAAGGCAGCACCCAAAGCAGCTGGCAGCAACAAGCCAAAGCATACAGATGAGCAGTCAGAGCAGGAGCAGAAGAAGGAACCCCCAAAAAAGAAAGGAAAGGAAACTTTGAAGGACCAAGCAATGAAATGGGTTGACAATTTAGACAAGCCAGAAGATGAAGAGAAGGACAATACCACAGAGGCAAAGGCTGAAGAGAGAGACAGGCAGAAGGCACAAAAGTTTAGAAAGCTTGAGAAAGCAGGTGCTTTGCCTGCAGAAGTGAAGGAGGCCTTTGATGCAGCTGAAAAAAGCCAAAACCCAAGAGCCAACAAAACTCAGCTCATCAACAGCCTTTTCAGAAAAGAGGGCAACAACTTTGTGATGGTTCCCAAAGACCCTGCCTTCAAAAGGGTTCAAAAGCTGTTGGATGTGAAGTATGGAAAGGAAGAGGCACAAAGTTACTTGGATGCAAGTTTACAACTTACAAGGTACACACAGTACACACATACAAATGTATATGTATGGAAAAATCAAAGGCACATACACATGTGGTACCTTTTTGGGGAAGCAAATAGTGATGGTGAAGGGACATGTGCCACTTGCAGGCAATCATGTTGGAGCCCACTTTGAGCATCACTTTGGAAACAGTATATTCTCCCAAAAAAACACATCATACACCTGGGCCTGCCTGGTTTTGTATTTCTAGATTTCATGAAAAATGTCCATCTTCATTTTTTTAAGTAGGGGTTCATGGTTAAGATTTAGTTCTGGTTCATGTGTCATTTTGTCAAACACCATAGCCATCCAAATCAATGCTGAAAGCCTTCACCTTGTTGTGACTGATGGCTTGGTTCAGGTTTCCCCTGGTCCATCATGCTCTATGACAAGTTTGGTGGCAACGAAAGTGCACTAGAGAAAGCTTTACAGTGTGGGGATGTTGTTGTGACCAGCTACCAGGGAAAGGACTATTGTAGCTACAGCACTTTGAAGTCAGGCAGGATGAAAAGTTTGGGTGATGAAAGTGAATTGAATGATGGCCAGCACAGCTTGGATGAAAGCTCTCACCAAGTCATTTCTGACTGGTTCAAGAGCTTGAATGTTGGCTCACTGCAGCAGCAAGTGGAGGACTCAGCAGAAGCAGCAGGAGACACAGTTCTAGTTTTAACAAAGCCAAAGACTCAAGAAGTTGACTGGAACCATGTTGAGAAGGTGTTGCAGTCAGCAAAGGCTGCTCAGGAAAAGTTGATCAGGGATGGCATGAAGTTGAAGGAACAGGTGTTGGCAGCAAAGGATCAGGACTTACTTGACACCTTCAAGGGCAGCCTCAAGGATTTGCAGGACAATGACAAGGATTTGGACCACTGTTTGCTGTGGAAGGTCTGCTGGTTTGGTGTGAGGGTCACTGTGAGAGGTATATACTTTGAGAACACTTGGAGATTTGCACTTTCAGGGTTGCACTTTGTAGGGGGCACTTTGAAGGTCACACTTTGAGAGTCTCAGTTTGAGGGGTGCAGATTGAGGGCGCACAAATTTTTGAGCACTTTGAGGGAAAACTTTGAGGTATCATTTTGAGAAACATTGTTGGAAACATTGTTCTTTCATAGCCAGCCACTTTTCCCAGTTTGCAAGAAAGCACCCTTTGAAAGACATCTTGCTGTCTAGACCACATTTTGAATACAACTAGCATATGCACCCTTACATGGTCCAACCCAAACCTTATGTATTTCATCCAGCTTCAGACTGTGCTAGGAATTACCTGGAGGCAAGAAATGGGATGTCGCGAGTGGAAAGGATTGGATGACAAACCTGGCCAAGCAAACCCAAAAGGCCAATGAGAAGATTGAAGGAGTGAAAACAACTCTCAAGGTGAGGGGGTTGCTGTAGGGTAAGACCAGAAATTTGTGAGAACTTGAAATGCAGGTAAAGCAACCTATATTTTATATAAACTGAAGTTGTCATAGTTCAACTGTCTTTTTTGGATGGGTTGCAATTTTGACAATGTGTGCAACCCTGGGCATATCACAGATTCTGGCAGCTTTATCAAGAGCATTTTGCTCTGCTAGCAATGGTGTCGCAGCAAGAGATTGCAAGACTGGAAAACATTTTTTGGCATGGGTTGGGGCACTTGGTGGCTCTTGTGCATGTGCCTGAAAAACATTAGTCCAAACAATTTTGTTGTTATGATGCATTTGGCTGAGGTTGATGTTTGGAAGTTTGTGGCATTGTCTTTTTTTTTTGGTGTGCACTGCAAGGTAGAGGCTGGAAAACACCTTCCAAATTGTGAGGTGGCATATTGAACATTCATTTTGATAGCAAGATACACTTTGAGAGAAAAATAGGAAGCACACAGTGTAGGGTGCATGTTGGTTCAAAACATGGGGTGAAAGTTAAGGTAGAAGTTATTTTGGGAATTGTGGAAGCTTGGGGGTGCCACTTCAAGTCATTAATGTCACTTTGAGAGACCCACTTATGAGAGCCACTTTGAGAGACACACTTATTGGAACCACTTTGAGAGATACACTTGTGAGAACCACTTGGAGAGACACACTTCTGAGAACCACTGAGAGAGACACACCTATGAGAACCACTTTGAGGGACACACTTGTGATAGCCACTTTGAGAGCTACCTTGAAATTCAGAAGCCACATGTTCAACCACCCAGGTGCTCAAAATCAAAAAAACAATTTGCACAAAACCATGGTTTCTTTCACACAATGCAAGGTATAGTAATCAGCTTGTTTAAAACAAATAGCTTCGAAACATGAAATATATGTTCAAAACAAGCTGGCCTTGAATTAGCTCAGAAATAGGGGAAAGTGTTTTTCTTTAACATTATTTTTAAAGCTATTTTTTAACTATTTTTAAACTATTTTTAGAACTACTTTTTGAACTATTTTTTAACTAAGACAAAAACAACTTAACTAATTAGTTAACTTTTTTTTTGCCTAAAAACATCGACTTAACTATTTTTCAGAATTAACTATTTCCTTCTTAATTGTCTAACCTCTTCTATAGGGTAATAATATCGAAACATCCAAGGGACACTAACTCAAGACGATCTTTCCTTTGGGATCATTTTCGCTAGTATATACCAAGGCCACCTACCTTGATAGATAAGATAGCTAAAGAAATAAATAATGGAAAACATATATCACACAATCAGAGGTAGAACTCAATCACCAAGGACCCCAGAATCAAATTCCAAAGACCCCCTATCGGCAGCATATATTGATATATATATATACATATATATATAGATACTATTTTTATATATTTTATCAAAGTACCCAACCCAAAAAAAAACTATTTGAACTACGATCGAATGGTGATCGCTTGTTCTGACTGCACTTCCACGAATAGAAGGGTAAATGGATGGAGAGATTAATTATCAACCCCGTCTTGGCATGACTACCGAAAGACGGATAAGAAATAATAATATTGAAACATCCAAGGGACACTAACTCAAGACGATCTTTCCTTTGGGATCATTTTCGCTAGTATATACCAAGGCCACCTACCTTGATAGATAAGATAAATAAAGAAATAAATAATGGAAAACATATATCACACAATCAGAGGTAGAACTAAATCACCAAGGACCCTAGAATCAAATTCCAAAGACACCCTATCGGCTGCATATATTGATATATATATATATAAATACATATCGATAATATGTTTATATTTTGTCAAAGTACCCAACCAAAAAAAAACTATTTGAACTACGATCGAATGGTGATCGCTTGTTCTGACTGGCACTTCCACGAATAGAAGGGTAAATGGATGGAGACACTAATTATCAATCCCCATCTTGGCATGATTACCGAATGGCGGATAAGAATTAATAATATTGAAACATCCAAGGGACACTAACCCAAGACGATCTTTCCTTTGGGATCATTTCCGCTAGTATATACCAAGGCCACCTAGCTTGAGAGATAAGATAGCTAAAGAAATAAATAATGGAAAACATATATCACACAATCAGAGGTAGAACTCAATCACCAAGGACCCCAGAATCAAATTCCAAAGACCCCATATCGGCTGCATATATTGATCTATTTATTGTGAATGAACATATGATCCCAGTCATGTTCTTGCTTTCTTGTCACATGTGCATAGCCTTTCATGCATGTTCCATGAGGGTTCAACTTAAGACGTGGAAATCCTCAGCCGCTTTGGCTGACTGGCAGCTCGTGGTGGGAGGGCTGAGGAAGCGCTTGAAGCCATAGGATTGAGGTCAATCCATCCAGGTTTTGCCGAGGACAGCATTCGTCGTGGCATCAGTGCCTTTGGTCTTTCTGCTTGGAAGCCTGACAACATTTACCATCTTGGCTGCTTGTGAAAACGTTTGCAACTGCGCTGGAGCCGGTGAAGGGGATTTTCTACCAGTGTGGAGCGATTCACACAGGTAGCGGAGCTACCAATAGAGCTCCAGGGGACCTTTGATAACATCTGGTTTTCTCTGAATGTCTGAAGAAACTGCAACAGCAGCTTCAACCGATGGAAACACTGCAACATCGAACCACATGGCCACACTGGTGCCAACTTTCGATCCATCAAAGGATGACTTAGAACAGTACACACAAAAGGTAGAATTACTGAGTGAGATATGGCCTGCAACAAAGATCAATGAGTTGATCACCCGTCTCATTCTGAATACGAATGGAACTGCCTTTCAGAAACTTCAGTTGAACAAGTCTCAGCTGATGACAAATGACAAGAAGGGAGTGCAACAACTGGTTCAGCTCCTTGGCGGCCAGTGGGGAAAAGTCAATTTGGAGAAAAAGTATGACATCGTGGAGAGAGCACTTTTCCGCTGCCTTCAGAAACAAGATGAATCCAACGATTCTTTCCTAGCCCGTTGTGACGTTGTTTGGTCTCAACTTCTAGCCAAGAAGGTGCAGTTGGAAGAAATCCAATCGTACATAGTCCTCCGAGGGTCTCGTTTGAGCACAGAGGATAAGAAACGTGTCATTGTCGAGAGTGAATCATCGTCAAGTGGAGCTCTGAACATGGAGAAGGTCACACAATCTGTTCGCATGCTTGGCACTTCATTTTTCTATGAGATGATTGGTCAAAAGGCCTCCAAGGGCAAGATTTATGAATCCCAAGTGATGCTAGCTGAAGATCAAGATGACTTTCAACATGATGGGTCTGCATACGTAACTGATGAATATACCGAGGATGAGTTTGTAAGTCAGTTACTGCAAGATGATGATGAAGATGCAGCCTTGATTGCCGACTATGAATCGATGGCCGCAATGTGCTGCAAGGAGACAGTGACCTTGCTGCCACATACAACGCATACGCAGATGCCAGGAGAAGACTCTCCGACCGTTTCAAGCATAGAGGGTTTTGGCCAGTAGGTCAAGGCAAAGGTTCAGGCAAATCGTCCGCACCAAAGGGCAAAGGGAAGTATTTCAACAAGGGTTCCAAGAAAAGTCTTCAACAGAGGATCCTTGAAAGCCATTGTAGATTGTGTGGTAGGAAGGGTCATTGGCGTGCGGAGTGTCCCGACCGGACACGTTCGAATGCATCAACTGGTTCCACGAATACATCAGCAGCCATGACCGTTTCAGCAGTGTCCCAGTCCATGGAAGAGTCCAATGCGCTTCCTATGGAGTTCATGCAGCTTCCGATGGTGCATGAGGAAACCCTAGATGTTTCTAGTTTACAAGAAATTAATGTTGTTGTTTCATCCATGGAGGAAATTCGGGATAGACTCCGTAATTTGGGTAAACGGGGTAAAGGGGAAGATAATCAAAACCCGAATGAAAGCCTGCCCAGGAATGAACGAATCACAGAGCAACCTGAGAGCCGTTTTGTGGCATCCGTGAGAGAGCAGCCAGCAGTAGCGTATTTTTCCACGTATGGCACTTGTGGCATACTTGACACAGGTGCGTCGAAGTCAGTGATTGGTAGCAAATTGCTACCTGCCTTACTTGAGGGCCTTCCAGTTGAGATGAGACAGCAGGTGTTCAGGACATCATGTGACATCACCTTCAGATTCGGACATCAAGGTACCTTGGATAGCCAACATGCCTTAGTTATCCCCTTAAAATCTGTAGGTCTGGGTCTCAAGATTGCAATCGTGCCTGGTGAAACACCTCTGCTGCTGTCCAACACACTCCTGAGGACTCTCAAAGCCAGTTTGAACAGCGAGCATCACACGTTGTCCAGTCCTTTGTTGAACCAAGTTGTCAGACTTAAGCTGAGTCCCAGAGGACTTTACATGCTTGATTTGATAGATTTGCTTCGTGCCCAGAAGGATTTGCGAGGACCTCGTGATGCAATCATGGCCGAGACTTTCATGAGCAGTGATTTTTCCAGCGAAAACCAGCAAGCTGAAACGTGTCAGCCAATCCTCAGTGAAAGTCAAGGGAACAGATTGAAGTCACTTTCAACACCAACAGGCCCAGGTACACAGGTACATGTTCACATGACCAGCCGAAGCCAGGGCAGTGAGTGTAGTTTCGAATGTACAGAGATCACCCGGCCCACGCCACCATCAACCGAGTTTCTCCACCTTGTTGCAAAGGTAAGTAACTGAGATAGGCATGAGCCTGTCCAGCCGCTTAGAGCGAGTGATGAACCGCACTCCCACCGAGAACATCAAGGAGTTCCGACAGCTGGACTTGGAAACCATGAGCCAACATCGCATCACCTTGGGTCGCACTCACGTCGGGAAAACCTTTGCAGAGATGTGGGATCAGGAAAAGTCATGGACGAAATGGTTTGCCAAGACTTACGCCAGCAGCACCAAGCCCGAGCATCTGAAAGTACTGGCATATCTGGAAAAGGTGTTGGATCAGTACGAGGAGAGCCATGGCATGGTGCCTCTGAAGAATCCCGAAGATCTGCAAGGGGTGGTGTTGCCCCGATCCAAGTGCATGCCAAAGAGCAAGGCCATGCCGGCACATCAAGTGCCTGTGGAGGTGATCGAGGAGATTGCGGATCCGAACGATCCGTGGGATGTCATGGACTACACAGCACTGCAACAGGACCAGACCAACGAGATGATCGAGGCACTCCAAGCTCGTGTACTGAACATGGAAGGTGCCATCAGCGAGATCTTAGGACATCTCCGTCAGGGGAAGTGAATCATGCTCTCCGGATGTTGTGCCAGGCTGGTGACATTGATGCCGAGTTTGAAAACAACCCAACTGCCGAAGCTCATTTCAGTACCAACACACCAAATCACTTACACCACAAGTTCCATAAACTTGTTCAACAGTTCACCAGCGAATTGAAGTCCATTTCACAATCATGTTCCCAGAAAGGCACGACAATTCAAGTCTTGGAAGTCTTTTGTGGACCTCAGAGTGAGCTCACCAAGCAAGTCAATAACTTGGGGTATAAAGGGGTTAGGCATGGTTTTCAAGAGGGTGACCTTGCAACTGAAGCCGGCCGAGCCGTTCTTTTTACCAAGTTAATTGAAGGGCAACCTCGAAGTCTATGGTACAGCCGCACAGCCCTACATGTAGTCCTTGGTGTGCCTGGAGCGCAATGAATGCCGCGCAGACTGAGGCAGGGTTCAAGACAATCCAAGCTCTCCGAGAGCAACATATGTACCAACTGGCATTGGACATCGTGCTTTTCCGTTTCCAGAGACAGAATGGCAGACACATGCACTGGGAGCAACCTGCTCGATCACTCATGATCAGGTCTCCAATGTTGCGTGAAGTAATGGAAAACACATACCTGGCCCAGTTCGACATGTGTAGAGTAGGATGCATGCGTGACCCTGAAAATCAACTTTTGTACAAAAAGGGGATGGAAATCCTTACCACGTCCTATCAATTATACAATCAACTTCACGGTCGGAAATGTAATCACCTTCATCAACACCAAACACTTGAAGGAGAAACAATGTTCAAAGGTCACCGCATGAGAAGAACCGAATTTTCTGAGAATTACACCCGAAATTTTGCCCGAACATTGGCCCAAGTGCTTACCAAAGTCAAGATGATTAAGGAAGCACCACTGCATGTCGCCGAGCATGAACCATCGTTTGCAAGCTCAGGAGCCAAGAGAAGCTCCATTTCTGCCGGTGTCCCAAGTGCCAAACGGGCAAAACTGAAAGAAGGTAGCATCAAAAGTGTCTTGATCAACACAGAAATGTTGCCGTCCAAACGTAGGAGACTTTCTGGAAAGACCCAAAGTGATGATACCCCAAAATTGTTGTGTGAACAAGTTTGTAACAGGGTACTTGAGATCATGCCGAAGGTTGGACGCAAGGAGATCAATGACCCTCAAGTAAAATCCATGCTGCAGGAAGTTTTTGGGGATAAACAAGTTCAAAGAATCATTGCATGTAAGGGGACTGAAAGAACGTTAGTACCACCAAAAGATCTCATGCGAGGAGAAGCCCCGTACCGCCGTGCGGTAATCATGCAGAGAAACACACGAAATGTACTGGTTGAAGATCAATGGGAGGAATGGGAAGACTTGTCATTTAGGCAGCAGTGGAGGAGATCGCATCCAAGCTACCTAAATATAACAGTTTTCGCCTGCAATCCCAATGCTGGAGTAGCAAGCTCTGCCAAGCCAGTAATCCAGGAAGTGGAACCAGCTGGACCTAGCCAATCTGCGACCTTGGATGGGTCATCCGGAGATGCTGCAATGCCTGAACCAATGCATCCGATGCCAAGCCCAGCCAGATCAGGATCCCAAGAAACAGCATCCGAGAGTTGCGAGCCACGCCAAGTCGATCTGAACAGTTCCGACCATGGTCCCCGGTTCTTAGCCATGTCACCAGAAAATAAGAAGATAGCAATAAGGCTACATAAGAACTTAGGCCATCCTGGCCCCAAAAAATTAAGTCAGGTACTTAAACAGAGAGGTTACGGCACTGAACTGTCTCAGGGAGTTCTGGATCTGAAGTGTTCCGTATGTCAGATGACACAAAAGCCCAAACTGCAGCGACCAGCAACCCTGAAGGAAGCCTTAGAATTTGGAGACAAGATATCGTTAGACGGAGTGAAGTGGACCAACAAAGATGGCCGAGAATACCATTTTTACCATTTCATAGACCATGGCACCAACTATCATTCTGCTGTTGTTGCTCCGAATCGTGCGGAGATTCAGGACCGCTTCACTCAAGGATGGCTGAGTTGGGCTGGTACTCCAAATGAAGTGATTCTAGCCTCAGCAAAATCTTTTGAAAGCTTTCTGCAAGGCCTGGGGATCAAAGTCACGGTTGTCCCTCCAAATGCACACTGGCAGATGGGGCGTGTAGAGAGGCATGGAGGAGTGCTCCAAAACATGTTGAGTAAGTACGAACTTGAACATGAAATCACTAATTACTCACAGTTGCAGCAAGCATTAGCACAGTGCACCACAGCGAAAAATACATGCGGACTCCGACAGGGATATTCCCCAGAATGCTAGTGTTTGGAAAAAGCGCCAGAATCCCAGGTTCACTGACTGGCGATGATGAACTACCCACACATGCCAAAGCATGTGAGGAGACATCCGGAGGCTTGCGGTTTCGCGAGATGTTGGCTCGCCGAGAAACAGCTCGCCGAGCTTTCCACTCAGCTGATAATGACATGTCTCTTCGCAGGGCAGCTTTGCGTCGTGAGAGACCACACAGGGGTTCATATGAAGCTGGAGAGTGGGTCATGGTGTGGAGAGTAGTTTCCAACCAAGGATCCTGGTATGGACCCGCAAAAGTCATCCAACAGGATGGTTCCAATGCAGTGTTTTGCAACAATATGGGATCCATTCTCAAAGCAGCACCCGAGCATGTCAGACCTGTCAGCGCCGTAGAAGCTCGCCTGATCCCTCTGGATCAAATTGCCAATGACAACGGGCGGAGAAGTGAACACCGTGACATCCAGACACTGGATAGAAATGCCACTGAACCAATCATCCCTGAAAGCAATAACCTCAATAATAATCCCATCACAAACAATAACATGCTACCCAATAATCCCAATGAAATCGTACCTAACGATACCAATAATCAACCTCAAAGAACCCCAAGTCAGAGCTCAGCAGATCAACCTGACCACGAACCTGAAAATACCGAAACCCCAAGAGAGACTGAAAACGACGCCATCATCCCAGAACTAGACAATAGACAACCTCATGAAATTCCAATCCCTGATGATACTGCCGATGAGCTAGTCTGTGACCTCCTAACATGCCATGATGTGGAAACAGAAATCGGACCAGATGGACAAGACCTTTTCTGGCGAACTGAACTAGAAATTAGTCCCGAACAGCTGGCAAACGCCATGCAAAGCCAAAATCAAAATCAAGAAGAAGCTTTCCTTTTCCTTGCGACCACTGCAAAAAGACAGAGAACAGAAGTCAAACTTAGCACCCTCGATCCTGCTGAACGACAGGAGTTTGAAAATGCAAAAAATAAGGAAGTGAACAACTGGCTACAGACAGGAACAGTAGCAAGAATTTTTCGTCATCAAATTTCTCCAAAACAGATCCTCAGGTGTCGATGGTTGTATGTTTGGAAACCTCTAGAAGACCCCAAGGAAATCAGAGAAAACAATGGAAAGTCTTGAAAGGCAAAAGCGAGGTTTGTGGTTTTGGGATACATGGACCCACAACTAGAGACTATCCCCAGAGATAGCCCGACACTAGGACGAACCTCAAAGATGTTGATTGCACAGGTCATTGCATCCATGCAATGGACCCTCATGTCATTCGACATTAAAGCAGCGTTTCTACAAGGCAAAACGCAGGAAGACAGACTGATAGCTGTTGAACCCGTCCCTGAAATGGTGAAAGCGATGAACCTCAAACCAAGCGTATGGTTTAATTGACGATCCATTTTTGTGGTATACAGAACTGGACCAGCAATTGAGATCCCTGAATTTCATACCATCCCCATTTGATCCTTGCTTATACCTACTATATGAAGAAGGAAAAGATGAGCCAGCAGGTATCTTGGGGGTACACGTGGATGACGGCCTTTGCAGAGGAAACCAATACTTTCACGAAATGATCAAAAGGCTTGAGGCCAAATTTCCATTTGGGTCGCGTAAAACGCAGTCATTTGTCTTTACGGGAATAGAAATGCACCAACAAAACGGCTACTCAATTGTCATGTCTCAAGAAAAATACGTTTCCAAAATCAATCCAATTCACATCCAACCACAGCGAAAAATACAAGAAAACCTTCCAGTCACAGAGAGAGAGAGAGAGACAGGACTTAAGGGCACTGATAGGATCACTCCAGCATGCATCCGTGAACACAAGACCAGACCTGTCAAGCCGCTTGAGTTTTCTGCAGAGCGAAGTGAACAAAGCGACCGTGGAGACTCTCATCCAGGGAAACAGAATTCTTCGTGAAGCCAAGAAATACAAGGACACACACGTCAGAATTCAACCGATTCCCATGGACCAGATACGGTTTCTTGCTTTCTCTGACGCCTCATTCGCTTCCAAGAAACAACCAGAGTCACATACAGAAACAATTATCATGACCACCCATGCGGACATAGGAAAGAACCATGTATGTCCAGTAAATCCAATCAGTTGGGGCTGTAAGAAAATTCAAAGAGTTGTCACCAGCACGCTGTTAGCAGAGACCACGTCCTTGAGCACAACCTTGGACCAGCTGTCATGGTTGAGACTTTTTTGGAGTTGGATACGGAATCCCAAGACAGATTGGAAGAATGCAAACACTACACTCAATAAACTTCCAGAAACTTTTGCAACAGCCACGTTCAAGGAAGATCCCTCAATAGCAGTTACCGATTGTAAATCATTAAATCATTGTTTGATTTGGTCACTCGGACGGCTCCACCCAGTTGCCAGGAATTTCGCACGCAACTACAGGCAAGAGCCATTAAAGACTTACTGGCTGAAGGGGTAAGACTTAGATGGGTTCACACAGGGGCACAACTGGCAGATGCATTAACCAAAATTATGCAATGTCATTTTCTCCGTCACACCCTCCAATGTGGCAAATACTCCTTACATTACTAGACTGAGATCCTCAAAGAAAGGGCATGCAACAGAACCAGGGTGAAGTGGCTCCAAGCCACCACAGGTGAAGAAAGCAAAGATCAACAAGAAGAGTAGAAAATTCTTGTTTTACGAGTGTGAATGAACATATGATCCCAGTCATGTTCTTGCTTTCTTGTCACATGTGCATAGCCTTTCATGCATGTTCCATGAGGGTTCAACTTAAGACGTGGAAATCCTCAGCCGCTTTGGCTGACTGGCAGCTCGTGGTGGGAGGGCTGAGGAAGCGCTTGAAGCCATAGGATTGAGGTCAATCCATCCAGGTTTTGCTGAGGACAGCATTCGTCGTGGCATCAGTGCCTTTGGTCTTTCTGCTTGGAAGCCTGACAACATGTACCATCTTGGCTGCTTGTGAAAACGTTTGCGAGTGCGCTGGAGCTGGTGAAGGGGATTTTCTACCAGTGTGGAGCGATTCACAATATATGTATATATATATATATACATATATATATATATACATATATATATATACATATAAATATATCGATAATATTTTTATATTTTGTCAAAGTACCCAACCAAAAATAAAACTATTTGAACTACGATCGAATGGTGATCGCTTGTTCTGACTGGCACTTCCACGAATAGAAGGGTAAATGGATGGAGACACTAATTATCAATCCCCATCTTGGCATGATTACCGAATGGCGGATAAGAATTAATAATATTGAAACATCCAAGGGACACTAACCCAAGACGATCTTTCCTTTGGGATCATTTTCGCTAGTATATACCAAGGCCACCTAGCTTGATAGATAAGATAGCTAAAGAAATAAAGAATGGAAAACATATATCACACAATCAGAGGTAGAACTCAATCACCAAGGACCCCAGAATCAAATTCCAAAGACCCCATATCGGCTGCATATACTGATCTATATATTGTGAATGAACATATGATCCCAGTCATGTTCTTGCTTTCTTGTCACATGTGCATAGCCTTTCATGCATGTTCCATGAGGGTTCAACTTAAGACGTGGAAATCCTCAGCCGCTTTGGCTGACTGGCAGCTCGTGGTGGGAGGGCTGAGGAAGCGCTTGAAGCCATAGGATTGAGGTCAATCCATCCAGGTTTTGCTGAGGACAGCATTCCTCGTGGCATCAGTGCCTTTGGTCTTTCTGCTTGGAAGCCTGACAACATGTACCATCTTGGCTGCTTGTGAAAACGTTTGCGAGTGCGCTGGAGCTGGTGAAGGGGATTTTCTACCAGTGTGGAGCGATTCACAATATATATATATATATACATATACATATATATATATATACACATATATATATATACATATAAATATATAGATAATATATTTTATATTTTATCAAAGTACCCGACCCAAAAAAAACCTATTTGCACTACGATCGAATGGTGATGCTTTGTTCTGACTGGCACTTCCACAAATAGAAGGGTAAATGGATGGCGACACTAATTATCAATCCCCATCTTGGCATGATTACCGAATGGCGGATAAGAATTAACAATATATTGAAACATCCAAGGGACACTAACCCAAGACGATCTTTCCTTTGGGATCATTTTCACTAGTATACACCCAGGCCACCTACCTTGATAGATAAGATAGATAAAGAAATAAATAATGGAAAGCGCATATCACACAATCAGAGGTAGAACTAAATCACCAAGGACCCTAGAATCAAATTCCAAAGACCCCCTATTGGCTGCAAAACCTTCAAGTTTGGAGTTTGGAAAAAATTAAACATGTGGAAAATTACAGATGCCTCGATCTGTCCGCAGACACCCGTGGACAAGAGATCTCACACTTCCGCGGACAAACCTTTTCCATCTCTATTGACTTTGCTACTAAGGTCGCGGACAAAGCTACTAGCGAAGGCAAGCCAGCAAGAAACTTTTGGTAAGACACTATTTGTTTTTCAATTTGAGCAATCGCTGCCACTCCCACATGCAGGTGATATCGCTCAGCCACCACAAACCCAAAAAAAAAGCCCAAAGAAGATCCCCAACAGCCAGAAACAAAAACAGTTGCCAAACACGCACTGAGTGAAGTATGTTTATTGCCCCGCCCTTCTTACTCTAGAGCTCTAGGTCGGGCGTGCAAGGCGCAATCACAGCACAAACACGCTATGAAAAAACGTTTTTCCAAAAGCGTTTGCAGTACTGTGGCCAATATTCCCGAAGCTCGTGCGAAGGGTTTTTTTCCCAAAGAACTGCTGTCCGCCTCACTCTTCGCTTCATCTACCTAACATACATCATCCACATCTCTTATGTCCTTTCCATCACCTACATCTTCTATTCGATCTTCTACACCATCTTCTCTAGATCTACATCTACATCTACACCATCATCATCATCACCATCATCATCACAATCATCACCTACATCTGTCTCACCTACATTACCTACACCACCTACACATGTTCCAACCTCATCTATATGACATGCTTTATCTACAACACATACATTACCTACATCATCATCATCATCATCACCATCATCATCATCATCACCATCATCTATCTCACCTACACCATCTACATCACCTACACAATCTTTTTCCATCAGCCTCATCTACATGACATACATCATCTACAACACACACATGACCTACATCATCATCTATATATATATATCACTGCATCCTCTACATCACCTACATCTTCAACCCTATCGAACCTTACATCACTTGCAACATCATCCTCATTATCTACAACATAGACAACATCACCTACATCAGCTACAGGTGATCAACTTCTAGGGAACTCCTACCAATCTTGAAAAATGTCATTTACACATTGCTACACAGGAGTTCGGCTGACTTCCAGGTGATCAAATCGTATCTGAACTCCTGCAAAATCAGACTTCTCCAGTTCTTCTTTTTCTCTCTGGCGGCAGGGACAGCTAGGCGGTGGCTTACGAAACGTTACCCTCTGCGGCGTGTCGGATACCCAAACGTGTGGCGCTTGTTCGTCCTTGGGCAACCCTCTGCGGAGATCGTGCGTGTCGGATGGGCAAGCATGTGGTGTGGTGAAATGCGAAACTTCTTTGCCTGCAGCAACCGTCTGCGGAGATCGTGCGTTTCGAACGCCCAAGCATGTGGTGGAATGTGAGTTTCTTTTGGGCACGGGCAACCCTCTGCAGAGATCGCGCAGGTCCGACATCCAAACATGTGGCAAAATGCAAATTTGGTGGGACCCGGTGCAGCCCCTTCGCACGAAATGAGGGTCAACCGTCACAAACTGGTGTAAAATTGGGATTTTGAAAGTTCAGATGCAGGCGTGGCATGAAAGTCAAACGGCAATAACTGTGGGAAAACGGCGATTTTTTAACGTCAGATGCAAACGTTCAAGAATTGGTGTAAAATTGCGACTTTATCCATTTTGAAACGTCAGGCACAACCGTTTCGCGCGAAATAAAACTTGTGCAAAATTGCGATTTTACAAGGTCAGGCGCAACCCTTTCACGCAAAATGATTGTCCAACGTCAAAAATTGCGATTTTCCAACGCCGGATGCAAACCTTTCGCACGATATGATGGCCGAACATCAAAAACTTACGTAAAATTGCAATTTTTTGAAGTGTGTAAGAGCTGCTCTGTGGAATCGGTTTTTCTGTGGGAAAGCGTCTGTGTGTAAAGGCTTCTCTGTGTAAAAGCTTCTGTGCGTAAAAGCTTCCGTGTGTACAAGCTTCTGTGTGTAAAGGCGTCTGTGTGTAAAAGCTCCTGTGCTCAAAATCTTCTCTGTGTAAAAGCTTCTGTGGAAAAGCTTGTGTGTGTAAAAGCTTCTGTGTGTATAAGATTCTCTGTGTAAAGGCTTCTCTGTGTCAAAGCTTCTGTGATTCTCTGAAAAACAATCTGTGTCCAAAAGCTTCTGCGTGTATGGGCGTGTATATGTCAGAGCGTCTCTGGGTAAATGCTTCTGTGTGGAAAGGCATCTGTGTTGAAAAGCTTCTGTGTGTAGGAGCATCTGCCGCATCTGTGTGAAGAACTTTTGTGTAAATGCCTCTATGTGTAAAGACCAGTCTGTGTAAAAGCTTGGGCATTTGCGTGTTTAAAGTTTCTGCGCGTATAAGATTGTAAAAGCTGCTCTGTGCAAAGGCCTCTCTCTGTGTAAAAGCTTCGGTGTGTAAAAGCTGCTCTGTGTAAACCCTGCTCTGTGAACAAGCTTCTATGCGTAAAAGCGTCTGTGTGTAAATGCTCTGTGTGTAAAGGCGTGTGTGTAAAGCTTTTGCGTGTGTGTGTGTAAAGCTTTTGTGTGTGTGTAAATGCTTCTGTGTATCAAAGATGCCGTGTAGAAGCTTCTGTGTGTAAAAGCTTGTCTGTGTAAAGCTTATGTGTAAAAACTTCTGTGCTCAAAAGCCTGGGGGCGTCTGTGTGCAAAAGCTGCTCTGTGTAAAGGCCTCTCTGCGTCAAACCTTCGGTCTGTAAGCTCTGTGAACAAGCTTCTATGCGTACAAGCGTCTGTGTGTAAAACCTCTGTGTGTATGTAAAGCTTTTGTGCGTGTAAATGCTTCTGTGTATACAAGATGCTCTGTTTAGACGCTTCTCTGTGTAAAAGCTTCTCTGTGTAAAGCTTCCGTGTGAAAACCTCTGTGCGTAAAAGCTTTCTGTGCAAAGGCCTCACTCTGTCAAAGCTTCGGTGTGTAAAAGCTGCTCCGCGTAAACGCTGCTCTGTGAAAACAAACCTGAGTGTAAAAGCTGGTCCGCGCAAAGGCTTCTCTGTGTGAAAGCTGCTGTATGTAAAAACCGTTTGTGCTCAAAGTTCCTTCCCGCAAACGCTTGTCTGTGAAAAAGCTCCTCTGTGCAAAATCTTCTCTGTGTAAAAGCTTCTGTGTGTAAAAGCTTCTGTTTGTAAAAGCATCTCTGTGCAAAAGCTTCTGTGTAAAATGTAAAAGCTTTCTTGTGAAAAGGCTGTAAAAGTTTCTGTGTCTAAATTTTAAAAGCTTCTTTTTGTAAGGCGTGTGTGTGTGTGCAAAAGCTCATGTGTGTAAAAGCTTGGGCATCTCCGCGTTAAAGTTCCTGTGTAAAAACTTCTTTGTGAAAAAGCGTCTGTGTGTAAAGCTACTCTGCGTAAAGGCTTCATGTGGTAAGGCTTCTTTAGAAACGGCTTTTCTGTGTAAAAGCTTCTGTATGAAAAAGCGTCTGTGTGCAAAAGTGTCTGTGTAAAAGCTGCTCTGTGTAAATCCCTCTCTGTGTAAAGGCTTCTGTGTGTAAAATTTTCTCTGTGTAATTTTTTCGCCGTGTAAAAACAACATGTTTTTTGATTTTGACTGTCGCTCAGGTGCCAGTCCTGGAGCAAACCCTCTGCGGGGACAAAAAAGGCATGAAATCGTGGATATATGACATTTGACTCGTGTCAGCTATCATTCATCATCATCTCCATCGCCATTCATCCTCGTCATCGTCATCGCCATCATCATTGTCGTCATTATCATCACCATCATCAATTTTCTTGTGTCTCATCTTCTCGTCTCCTCCCTCCTGCTGTCTTTCATGCCACGCTGTCGTCTAGTGTTCTTATCCATGTGCGAGTGCCGTATCATTTTTTGAAGCAAAACTAGTTCTTCAATCTCTCCGTTCCGTTATTTGAACAATTCTTCAAACTTTGCAGTATTCTGTTGTTCAATGTTCTTGGAACCTTGCCTGGGCAACTCTTCTTGGACACGGTGCTTGACACTTGTTTGTCGGAACCTTGCTTGGGAACCTGTTCTTGGGAGCCTTGCTTGGGAACCTGTTCTTGGGAGCCTATTCTTAGGAACCTGCTCTTGGGAGCATTGCCTGGTAACCTGTTCTTGGGAACTCTCTCATGGGAACTTGTTCTTGGAAACTTTGCCTGCTTGCTTCAAACCTGTTCATTGGGACCTTGCTCGGGAACCTGTTTTTCGTAACTTTGCTTGGGAACCTTGTTTAGGAACCTGTCCTTCGGAACCTTGCTCGGGATTCTGTTCTTGCCTCCAACCTTGCTTGCAGCTGTTCTTCGAAATTTCGCTTTGCAAGTTGTTCTTGGAAAGCTGTTCCTGGGAACATGAGCAACCTGAAACCATGCTTGGGAACGTGTTCGTGGGAACCGTGCTGGCAACCTACAACCTATTGCTCGGAACCATCCTAGAGATTTGTTCTTGTAACCCGAACCTGTTCTTGGGAACCTGTTCTTCAAACCCTTGCTTGGGAACCTGTTCTTGCGAAGCTTGCTTGCAAACCTGTCCTTGGGAACCTTGCTTGGGGACCTGTTCATGGAAACCTTGCTTGGGAACCTGTTCCCAAGGACCTTGCTTGGTAATGGTGTCTAGCTAATAATGATAACTTGTCAATAGTAGAAACTTTTTTCCCAACTCCAGTTTTATCTCCAATACTAAAAGTCAACTAGCTTAATTTGATTTTAGCATTGCCAAAAAACTCATCTTCTGACCTTGTCCAGAGGGCATGGCCAAGATGGGACCCAACATGGCAG
Organism: Cladocopium goreaui; assembly: GCA_947184155.2. Taxonomy (NCBI): domain Eukaryota; class Dinophyceae; order Suessiales; family Symbiodiniaceae; genus Cladocopium; species Cladocopium goreaui. The sequence goes on along the minus strand of CAMXCT020000291.1, from coordinate 160,734 downwards.
TAGTAGAAACTTTTTTCCCAACTCCAGTTTTTTCTCCAATACTAAAGGTCGATTAGCCTAATTTACTTTTAGTATTGCCAAAAAACTCATGTTCTCTTGCTTGGGAACCTCTTCCTGGGAACCCTTGCTTGGGAACCTCTTGCTGGGAACCCTTGCCTGGGAACCCTCGCTTGGGAACCTGTTCCTGGGAACCTTGCCTGGAACCTCTTGGAAACCTTGCCTGGGAACCTCTTCCTGAAAACCTTCCTCTTGGTAACCTCTTCCTGGGAACCCTGCTTGGAAACCTCTTGCTGGGAACCCTTGCTTGGGAATCTGTTCCTGGTAACCTTGCCTGGGAACCTTGCTTGGGAACCTTGCTGGTAACCTCTTCCTGGGAACCCTGCTTGGGAACCTTGCTTGGGAACCTTGCTTGGGAACCTGTTCCTGGGAACCTTGCTTGGGAACTTCTTGCTGGGAACGCTTGCTTGGGAGCCTGTTCCTGGGAACCTCTTGGGAACCTTCATTTGGAACCTGTTCCTGGGAACCTTGCTTGGAAACCTTGGTGAACCCGGTTCCCAACCTCCGCCGTGCGGATTTGGCTGCTCCTAGGGATTCACTTGGAAAAGGAGGCCCTTCCCGGAACCCGGTTCCCAACCTTGCGCCGTGCGGATTTGGCTGCTCCGACCTGCTCTGGAACTTTACTATGGCTGAAGACCCCAAGCTTACGCTGTTGGGGAACAAAAAACATGCACTACTTACAAAGCATTCCGAAAAACAATGTTTTCTTAAGAAAGCTAAGTAGTTTCTAAGTTCTTTCCATTGACCACAAAACTATGCTCACAACTACCTAAATCCTTTTATAACTTGCATAAAAAACATACAACTTATAAAAGCACTTATGAAGTTAAAAACAGACTTATGCCTCGGCAAGTCGATTTACAACTTAACTTGCAACCGCATAAGTTCCACGCGACTCTAAAGACTCTAAAGCAGGGATTACAAGGAATTTTGTTTGTTCATCTTTTTGCAGGGGGTAGTGGCCCACTCATGAGTCCACTGCCAACGAAGCTACTCATGAGTTGGGAGGATATCGGGACTGATCATCCCGACGTACCTGCACTTTTGTCAAGTCCAGTTTTGCGTTAATGGCGACCGGCTAAGCCAAGAATCGGCAAACTATTCATTAATTTTGCAATCAATGCGTGTGTATGGCGACCGGCTAAGCCACGAACCGGAAAACTGCTCATTATTTTGCAATCCATGCGTGTGTACTCTGTTGCGCGTTTGTGCTTGCTGAACTTTAAGTTGTTTATAAGTTGCTTAAAAGTATGTTGTACCATGGCTGTACTAACTACACCTTCGACAAGTATACTTACGGGAAGCATGAACTTAGTGTAAGTTATAAGATAGATACTGTACATATGACAACTTAAAAGTAGCTATAACTAAAATAAGTTTTCAGGTGGTTTTTCCTTTTACATAAAAATGCAAAACCTGAAAACTCATATAAGTTATGAAAATTTATTTTTTTTGCTGCAAAAATCCCAAACTTGAAAATTATCACCTTTTTTCTTGTTTTTTCTGTCAAATTTTCGATGCCACATGAAAAATCCATATCTTCGCGTTGCTCACTGGATCTGATGCGCAGCTTCTTTTTGCATTTGTTGCTTCATTTTGGTGGCGCAAAGCATTGCGGAAACGATTTTATAGCTCATGTTTCATCATCCATGTATCTTAATGTATCTTAATGTATCTTTAGGTATCTTTATGTATCTTTATGTATCTTTCGAAACCGGTTGAAAAGATACATAAAGATACGTAAGGATTCGTACGTATCTTCCGGAACGGTTTTGAAAGATACGTAAAGATGTAAAGATACGTACGTATCTTCCGGAACGGTTTTGAAAGATACATAAAGATACGTATATAAAGATACGTCAGAAACAAAAAGATACATAAAGATACATAAAGATACGTAGAGATACATGTTTATGAATGTTTCGTATGGCAGATCCAAGGTGAAAGTTTCATAGGTTTGAGCCGCAGATCGCCCTCCTTGCATTGAGCGCGGAGATTGTCCAACGATTCACACATTGGGTTTTCAAAGTATGTATGGTCTAATATTTTTCTACATATTGCCTTTCCTGGGAATCCGCCGACCCCGGCCGACGCAAGGGGGAGCGCGTAAGGGAAGAAGAGGTACTGCACTGCTATTACTACCGCCTAGTATCCAGGAGCCAGCAGCCAGCTAGCCAGCAGTTAGTAAGCAGCAGCCAGGAGCCAGCAGCCAGCTAGCCAGCAGCCATTAAGCAGCAGCCAGGAGCCAGGAGCCAGCAGCCAGCTAGCCAGCATCCAGTAAGCAGGTAACACGCAGCCAGTAGTCAGCAGCCAGTAGTCAGCAGCCAGAACAACAACAAGAACAAGAACAAGAACAAGAACAACAACAACGACAACGACAACGACAACGACAACGACAACGACAACGACAACAACAACAACAACAACAGCAACAACAGCAACAACAGCAACAACAGCAACAACAACAGCAACAGCAACAGCACCAGCACCAGCACCAGCAGCAGCAGCAGCAGCAGCCAGCTAGCTAGCCAGCATCCAGTAAGCAGGCAACAGGCAGCCAGTAGTCAGCAGCCAGGAGCCAGCAGCCAGAACAAGAACAAGAACCAGCTAGCCAGCAGCCGTTAAGCAGCAGCCAGGAGCCAGCAGCCAGCTAGCCAGCATCCAGTAAGCAGGCAACAGGCAGCCAGTAGTCAGCAGCCAGGAGCCAGCAGCCAGAGCAACAACAAGAACAACAACAACAACAGCAGCAGCAAAAGAGATTTTTTCTAGGAATTCAGAAGGGACGTTAGGCACTTTTTGTGGATAAGTTTGAGCGCGGTTTCGGCACGCAATTAGGTGCTGTTTTGCTGTGGCGAAGGGTCCCTTCTGGAGGGCTGATGCTTGCAGCCTGGAGCCACCAAACAAGAGCTGCAGGAGACAGAAAAAGATAGATTTTTTCTAGGAATTCAGAAGGGACGTTAGGCACTTTTTGTGGGTAAGTTTGAGCACGGTTTCGGCACGCAATTAGGTGCTGTATTGCTGTGGCGAAGGGTCCCTTCTGGAGGGCTGATGCTTGCAGCTTGGAGCCACCAAACAACAGCTGCAGGAGACAGAAAAAGAGATATTTTCTAGGAATTCAGAAGGGACGTTAGGCACTTTTTGTGGATAAGTTTGAGCACGGTTTCGGCACGCAATCAGGTGCTGTATTGCTGTGGCGAAGGGTCCCTTCTGGAGGGCTGATGCTTGCAGCTTGGCAACAGCTGCAGGAGACAGAAAAAGATATTTTTTCTGGGAATTCAGAAGGGACGTTAGGCAGTTTTTGTGGATAAGATTGAGCACGGTTTCGGCACGCAATTAGGTGCTGTTTTGCTGTGGCGAAGGGTCCCTTCTGGAGGGCTGATGCTTGCAGCTTGGAGCCACCAAACAAAGCTGCAGGAGACAGAAAAATAAAGACTTTTTCTAGGAATTCAGAAGGGACGTTAGGCACTTTTTGTGGATAAGTTTGAGCACGGTTTCGGCACGCAATTAGGTGCTGTATTGCTGTGGCGAAGGGTCCCTTCTGGAAACCTGATGCTTGCAGCTTGGAGCCACCAAACAACAGCTGCAGGAGACAGAAAAAGAAATATTTTTTCTAGGAATTCAGAAGGGACGTTAGGCACTTTTTGTGGATAAGTTTGAGCACGGTTTCGGCACGCAATTAGGTGCTGTATTGCTGTGGCGAAGGGTCCCTTCTGGAGGGCTGATGCTTGCAGCTTGGAGCCACCAAACAACAGCTGCAGGAGACAGAAAAAGATATTTTTTTCTGGGAATTCAGAAGGGACGTTAGGCAGTTTTTGTGGATAAGATTGAGCACGGTTTCGGCACGCAATTAGGTGCTGTTTTGTTGTGGCGAAGGGTCCCTTGTGGAGGGCTGATGCTTGCAGCTTGGAGCCACCAAACAACAGCTGCAGGAGACAGAAAAATAGAGATTTTTTCTAGGAATTCAGAAGGGACGTTAGGCACTTTTTGTGGATAAGATTGAGCACGGTTTCGGCACGCAATTAGGTGCTGTTTTGCTGTGGCGAAGGGTCCCTTCTGGAAACCTGATGCTTGCAGCTTGGAGCCACCAAACAAAGCTGCAGGAGACAGAAAAAGAGATATTTTTTCTAGGAATTCAGAAGGGACGTTAGGCACTTTTTGTGGATAAGTTTGAGCACGGTTTCGGCACGCAATTAGGTGCTGTATTGCTGTGGCGAAGGGTCCCTTCTGGAGGGCTGATGCTTGCAGCTTGGAGCCACCAAACAACAGCTGCAGGAGACAGAAAAAGAGATATTTTTTCTAGGAATTCAGAAGCGACGTTAGGCACTTTTTGTGGATAAGATTGAGCACGGCTTCGGCACGCAATTAGGTGCTGTTTTGCTGTGGCGAAGGGTCCCTTCTGGAGGGCTGATGCTTGCAGCTTGGAGCCACCAAACAACAGCTGCAGGAGACAGAAAAAGAAATATTTTTTCTAGGAATTCAGAAGGGACGTTAGGCACTTTTTGTGGATAAGTTTGAGCACGGTTTCGGCACGCAATTAGGTGCTGTTTTGCCGTGGCGAAGGGTCCGTTCTGGAGGGCTGATGCTTGCAGCTTGGAGCCACCAAACAAGAGCTGCAGGAGACAGAAAAAGATGAAAAAGATATTTTTTCTAGGCATTCAGAAGGGACGTTAGGCAGTTTTTGTGGATAAGTTTGAGCACGGTTTCGGCACGCAGGTAGGTGCTGCTTTGCTGGGCCGACACAAGGGGGAGCGTAAGGGAAAAAGAAGTACTACACTGCTATTACTACCGCCTAGTATCCAGGAGCCAGCAGCCAGCTAGCCAGCAGTTAGTAAGCAGCAGCCAGGAGCCAGCAGCCAGCTAGCCAGCAGTCATTAAGCAGTAGAGTTTTAATCCAATTCGCGTTGCTTCCTTGCCGATTCTTCCGGGGTCGGCGGCAGGGGCGGCAGGGGCGGCAGCCCTTAAGTATTTTCCAAAGCATTCTTACTTCTTTCCTCTGGACCGCACAGCTTCCAAACACGCGAAACTTCGTGCAAAACAATGAAAAATGTTAAAACCAAAATTTTGAAAACCTAAAAACTTATAATATAAGTTATAATAGCTTATTTGAACTTATCGAAGTTCTGGAACATGGTTGTTTTCAAGGAAAACATAAGTTCCATAACTTCGATAAGTTCATGTATATGTGCTACAGCTGCTATAACTACCACAACTTACTTATAACTTCAGCAAGCACAAACGCGCAATACAGTATGGCGACCGGCTAAGCCAAGAACCGGACAAATTATTTTATTTATATATTTGGAATCTATGTGGCCTTGTGGAATCTGGTTTTGTCTACGATCGACGCCTTCGGGAAACCTTCAATTTATTCGCATTTTACATCGAAGAGATCTACCTTAGGTCAATGCTACTATAATCTAATTGCACGTGAGGGGATTCAGTTCCTGATGGGTCACTTAAAAGATCCAATTTTGTCTAGTGTGTGTGTGTAACATCTGAATAGATGTAAAACCTCTCCTTTTTTCTTTTTCTTTTCTTCCGGCAGGGGGGCAGTGAATCTCATTCCACCCACTGCCCAGCGAAGACGGTGGTTTGAGATTGTGATATCGGGACTGATCATCCCGACGTACCTGCGGAATTTTCCATGGCAAGGGGCTAAGCCGAGAACCCCAACAACATTTCTAATCTAATTGCACCTGAGGGGACTCAGTTCCCAACCGATCACTTAAAAGATCCACTCTTGTCTAGTGTGATTCCATGGTGACTCCGACATGTTGCCATGGACCCACTTGAGGGCCTTTCCTACGGCGAATGATGACTGAACCATTCCTGATTTCACACATTTTAACCTGGTAATTGTAATTCGTTTACGTAAAGCGAGACAGAGTCGGCCTTTTCGTTTTTCAGCCTTTTCTGCGATGTCCCGCTGTTCCTGTCGTCCCTTGAGAACCTTTTGATTCTGCTTCTTCGCTGATGAGAAATTTGCGGAACTGCTGAAACCTCGTCTTAGTTGTTGCTCAAGCTTCAGCCGCTACATGCTACGTGAAGAACTCTTCAGGCAGGTCCATGCTTGCAGGTTTGGTGTTTCCTTCGTTTTTGGTTTTCTGGTGAGGTTGAACATGTTGTGCACCCAATTCGTTGGAATTTGAACAGCTGTTTATGCCCATGCGGCTTGACTTGACCACGTTCCCGGCCGGGAGCAACGCACGACTCTTTAGGATAGAAGTGAGTCCCCCTTTAATAATTTTGTTGTTTCTCCTCTTGCCTTTTTCAGGGTTGACCCGCTTCCGGCCGGGTGTGTGTGTGTAACATCTGAATAGACATAAAACCTCTCCTTTTTTTCTTCTTCTTTTCTTCCGGCAGGGGGGCAGTGAATCTCATTCCATCCACTGCCCAACGAAGACGGTGGTTTGAGATTGTGATATCGGGACTGGTCATCCCGACGTATCTACAGAATTTTCCATGGCAAGGGGCTAAGCCGAGAACCCCAACAACATTTCTAATCTAATTGCACCTGGAGGTACCAACCTGGGGTTTGGGCGTATGTTTTACACCCAGATCCAAAATAAACACCCTTGGGCGTATGTTGTGTGCCAGAAACACCCTGGGGCGTTTCATGCGGGCCTTTGCCCAAACGTGGGTGCCAGAAACACCCTGGGGCGTATCATGCGCGCATTTACCTAAACGAGAAACACCCTTGGGCGGTTCACGCGTGCATTTGCCTAAACGTGGGCGTTTAACTTGTCGTCCAAAAATTGCAGCTGAAACCAGAAAATACAAGTTATCAGCCGTACATGACATGGGCCATGGGCAAGTTATCGGAAAAATGTGAAAATCTAAATGTCTCCAATCTCTCATGCTATCATCTATTTATGTCTCTCTATCCTTACCCCTTATCTGTCTATCATCTTCCCACATATACGTACAGCTATAAAAAGAAAAACATAAAAATGTGATTGCGCGAACGACATTGTAAAAAAACCGTCATCATCTGTTCACGAGAAAATGCCGTCATGACAAATTGAAGAAAAACATGCACGACAAACTTCGAGATTGAATATGGGTCCACTATTAGATTTAGAAATCTGTACGGAACCAAATCTGGTGACAAAACAATTGCACAAAAAAAATGTCGAACAATCTGCAAGAAAAAATCATATGACCATTGAAGATGTCATACACACAGCTGCATGTCACAATCCCAAAAATCCTTTGGCATGTTTTCTCAGCTGCCATCACGCTTCGCAAGTTTAATCGCTCTCCATAGCAACGCCCGTTTCAAAACATAGCGTCGTGCCCATGTCAGCATGTATGTTCCGCCGTGGCATCCTTGGCAAATACAACGCACCTTTCCCATAAAATCTTCGTCACCAAAGGTCGATAAATGCATCAAACAAATCTCTGTCTCCTCAAAGACATCAATCATGTGGCAGAAGTAGTGGGTTTTGGGGCGGATTTTGTAGAGGAGACGACGTTCAGTCAAACATTGAGCAGCAAGCCACTGGTACGATGCAGAATGTAGCCTGCAAAGCCATGTGACTTCTTCCACCGTCGGCGTTGGCATGACAACTTCATCGTTCATATTCCATGAACTAAGGGCAACGTCCAGCGACCAACAACACACTGCACGCATTTTGCCATGCAGCTTTTTGGCAGCCGTATCCAAAGCACATGAATCAACCAGCTTTACCATAACCCAAGCGGTGAATGCAAAAAGTGCTCTTGTCCGGGCAGCCTTAATGCGGGTGTCCAGGGCAGGCATGGGCCAATGGCGGTACTTCGGCCGGCCAAGTCTTGCCATTGTAAGGGTTCCAATGCCGAGCTGCATGTTTTGATCTGTAGCCCATGCCGCTGCTAGATGGCTGAAAGCATGCAGGGTATCATCCCAACTTCTGCCAGTCATTCCAAAAAACATTTGAAGTGATCCATCTTCCAATGAACTGATTATGGCCGCAGGAATGAGATCTCGCAAAGTTCCCAAATGCACAATGTGCAGAAGGTCAAACAAGCGTAGCTTCTTCTCAAATCCCGGAACTTGTGTCCATGGGGATCTGTCATGTGGATCTGAAGGTGTAAGAGTACTCCGCCACAACGATCTCAGAGTCAAATCTCCCCAGCTGAGTTCTGGTGATCTTCTGTCCGTGGTTGCCAAGCAAAAATCACAGCATTGCGCGCATCTGTAATACCGTTGAGTCTGGGTAAGAAGGTGGGCGTACGCATGAGCTTCCATGTCACCTTTCCAGAAGCAGAAAGCCTCAGCAAGCATGCTGCAGCAGTGACTGTGGGGTATGGATGATATCATACAGATTGACCCCCTTGGCTTTGTCATGTTTTATGGACAATTAACCCATACACCCACTAATGCATGTTTGTTTTTTAAAAGCATCTATGAGGCTTGCGCCCCCTTCATCATGGGAGTTGCATGACATGTCATGAAAACCGACATGGTTGAACTTTTTTGTCATACGCGACATGTGCTATATATGGCATTTGTTATATGCCTCATGAAAACGTCTGAAGATTGAACTTGTGCCAACTCGTTGGGTGGTTCCCCGATCATCTTGAAAAGCCTAGCCACTGCTTTCATTGAAAATTTCTCTCCCGCCAGCTTTTCCCGTTTCGAACCAAGTGGATGAAATCGTCCAGTGTGATTGACGACGTCATAGACTCCAGCTTCCAATTGTTTCATGTCCCAAGCCACAATCTTGCAAATCTCGCGCCTAGTCTCTTCAGTTACCTGCGAAGTGCCCATGATGGCGATAGCGTGTCTGCTTTTCCAGGAATCATTCCGGAGACATCCAGTGCTCCAGCTCCAAACCGTAGCGGTGCTGCCTCGCATAAAACAAGTCAGCTGTTGTTGTCATGATATGTTGCCGTGCTATCCCAAAAACTTCTCAGCTGATGCATGCATGCCCAGATGCCTGAAAAATGAGGAACTCCATCTTCATGTATGATGATTGGAATGCATGATGCCATGTGGTCACGTCCAGACGCACGCCAAAGTTTGCCAAAATCATCATGTGACCCCAAGCATTCGGCCATTGCCTCAGCGAAAAAAGGTAAGTCGGCAATTCAAAACATGGAAAAACAAAATGGAAAAAATGGAAAAACAAAATTCAAAACATGATGCATGTGTGCATTGCAAATGCTGGTGGCAAGACGCATCAGGCCCTTGATCATATAGAGCTTGTAAGTGGTCACTCGGCAGAACCACTGATATGCTGGCATTGCCACGACCATTTAACTGCGAACTCTTGCTGGCATCTGTTCTCACTGGGACCTCACATTTGTAGATGGGAATTGGCAGCTTCAGCCAACGAAAGAAGTCCCGCTCACGTGAGGCAACGAACTGTTTCGCACTCACCTGACATACACACACACATGAATCTCGGAAAAGACTGTTTGGGTTTGATTGCTGTCATGCACAGGCTATAAACCAAGTATAAAAAGTTGCAGCAAATCAAGGGCCAGCCTTCACACTCCCATCTTGAACAAAATCGCTAGCACAAGCAGCAGCACCACTCACAGAAAGTTTTCCCTCAGCAACCCGTTCAGCCATTCTGCAAACTAAAGCGCTGTCAATCTCATCCACAGTCCTAAGCTGAATACCAAAACACACCAACAGATGCAGCACTCTTCCATGAAACATGTGTCATGTGTTATGCACATCTCATCTGATGATGCCATGCATGAATGCTGCAGTGGGCAAGAATCATTTTTTTCCGGTACTTGTCGGGAAACTCAGGGTTTTCGTCAACATCAGGCCTGCGCGGGACTGCATGGCAGCACTCCAAAAATGCACAAGTGGCTGTGTAACATGTCTGACGCAATTGGGCGTCGCAACTGCTTTTATCTAATCCGAATTCAAATACAAAATGACACCATTTTCTTCTCCGCAGCGCTCCCGACACATCATGTATGGCCGTATGCCAAGCTAAGCAGACTTGGTTGTGTCACTTGCCCCAACGTTTGTAAGAATGAAATTGCACACCCATGGCTCATCCCGGGCTGTCAGGCTCGGGTTCTCAGAGCCGCCCCGGCAATTAAATCCAAACATCGCCAGCGCACTGACATGCCCTGCAAGCAGAAAAAAGCCTATGATCGCCAATGGTGTCGTCCACCATCTGTCAAGCATTCCTGTATATATACAGTGTGTAAGTATTTCTGGTAGACATCTGCAGAGCTGCAAGTTTCTTTATCTTCAGGGTTCTTCAAACTTTCAACAAAACTGCCATGGATCCACCATCAGGCAATCGTCGGCCTAGGCTTTTGACTTTGCCTTGGCCTTGGCTTTGCTAGCTGGTTTTTTATTTTGCTGCCTCGCTATGGCATTACCGGCCGCGTAGGGCTTCTCAAACTGCTTCTGGAGGCAAATGAACTCTTTCACATGTGGGATGTAGTCATCCTCCTGCATGAAGCCAGAAGGCAAACCACAATGCCAAGCGATTGCATTTTCCCAAGGGCAGGAATAATCTCCATCCATGTGAATCATTGGCATGGAAATGAAAGGTTACAAAAATCCCAGGGTCAAAATTTGGTCCACGAGAAGGTAAACACCGCTGGCCGCAATCATGTTAATCTGTCCTCATTGTTCTGGGCGTTCACAAGGGCCTGCGTCTTCAGGTAGAGATCCCTGAGCGGGCCATGCAAAATTTATGTCGCAAGGGGTGCATCGATGAAAACATGTCAGACCATGCTTGCTCAGCCCAAAACAATGCAAACGTACAAGCTTAACATATATATATATATATACTCATATTATACATATACATATCTATGAAAAGTAAATCGGGAATATATATATGTATATATCGCATTAGGATGCATTGGGTGCATCTCGAGACCATGCATGGTTGTCAAAAAATGGCTGCCAAGGCACTCAAACTTCTTTGCGAATGCAGTCATCTCTGAGCTCAAAGCATCCGCATATGGAATTGACTGCAAAGTCAAGCCAAGATTGCTCGCATCGGACTTTCGTTTCAAACATTTGCCGCACATGTCTTTGGCCTTTTGCAAGGGCGTCAGGGGAAGCTGCTCTTCCGGGGTCTTTTTCCTGGGTTGCTTCTTGGGAGGTTCCTCCGCACGCGGAGTGCCAGGGGCTGACGCTGGTGTTGTTGGGCTCGTAGTGCTGCTGTCCGACGGGGCCGGCCTCTTGGCCGTAGTCTTTGGTGGGCCCATCCTTGCAAACACAGTCAAAACATCACAACCAATTACATGCACAGATTCCACACATGAAATCATCTGACTCTTGCACAGTGGTAAATTCCAGTTCTCATGTAACAGCAAAACAGCTCATGCCCATATGCTAAATAATTCCACTTAGTGTCATGACCTCTGCAACCTCAGCGACATTGGCCGGGGTCACCTGAACTCTGCCAGTGCTCATCATAGTACCTCAAGATGAAAAACCATTCGGCACAAAAACAGTTTCATTGCCAATGAAATTTGACTGTGCCAGCTTAAATTGCCGACAGAATGTTCATGGAAAAAATGCGCAGCACATCCCAGCCTGATCTGTTGTAGTTGTCCTCCTCATCCTCACGCTGGGCAATGAGGTACACAATGCCGTCTGGGTTGTTCTCATCTTCCTCAATCATCCCAATGGACTCCTTAAACTTCATGACTTTGTCGGCATCTTGTCCATAAGAATCCTCCATCTGCTTCTTGTAAAACGCAGAGCTTTCTTCTTGGCTGAGAAAACCCGACCAACTTCCTCCTGCTGCTGCAAGTTCACCTGAACTTGCTCCAGGTTGCCACCATTTTCACACAGCATGGAAATCAAATCGTTCTTCTTCTCTTCCTCAAAAACCATCTTGCGAAGTGATGGCAGGCCATCCAACCTGGAAGGATTCTTCTTGAGCCTTGCAAGCAAATTTGCAGCTGCTCGGCGGCTGTACTCTGCATCCATGGGCTGTGGCTTGGAGCTTTGCACTGGCAAAGGCTGGCGCACAACCGGCTCCAACTTGACAACAGCTGCAGGCTGAGGGCGGGCAGGAAGTGCCTGATTGGGGCCTGTCTGCGAATGCAAATCTGGCGGAAGTTGAAAAACTTGACTCTTCTGCCGACGCAACATATTTGCATTGTCTGCTGAACCATCAACATGCTCCGCAGCTGATGTGCCATGAGGGCTGGCCTGAGGTCGACATGACTTGCCAGTCAGCCAACCCATAGCTTGCAAGTCTTTGTCAGCTTGCTCTCGTTCTTTTGCTTCTGCCGCTGCCACCTCTGGCTGCTGTGTCTTTTGCTGCTGGCTTTGCTGAGGGACTGCTGGCTGAGCAGCCACTGCAGGTGCTCGAGGCTGTGCACGTTCTGGTGCTACATTTGCCAAAGTCTGCACGGGGGCTGCTGGCTGTGGAGGCTGCTCAGGTTGGTTAACCATCTGATTCGCCATGGGCACTGCAGGGACAGGCAAAGGCTGCACAGGTTGGACCACTGCTGGCTGTGGAGGCTGCTCAGGTTGGTTAACCATCTGATTCGCCATGGGCACTGCCGGGACAGGCAAAGGCTGCAGAGGTTGGACCACTGCTGGCTGTGGAGGCTGCTCGGGTTGGGTAACCATCTGATTCGCCATGGGCACTGCAGGGGCAGGCAAAGGCTGCACAGGTTGGACCACTGCTGCCTGCGGAGGCTGCTCAGGTTGGGTAACCATCTTCGCCATGGGCACTGCAGGGACAGGCAAAGGCTGCCTAGGTTGGACCACTGCTGGCTGTGGAGGCTGCTCAGGTTGGTCAACCATCTGATTCGCCATGGGCACTGCAGGGACAGGCAAAGGCTGCAGAGGTTGGACCACTGCTGGCTGTGGAGGCTGCTCAGGTTGGTTAACCATCTGATTCGCCATGGGCACTGCAGGGACAGGCAAAGGCTGCAGAGGTTGGACCACTGCTGGCTGTGGAGGCTGCTCAGGAACCATCTGATTCGCCATGGGCACTGCAGGGACAGGCAAAGGCTGCACAGGTTGGACCACTGCTGCTGCTCAGGTTGGGTAACCATCTTGATTCGCCATGGGCACTGCAGGGACAGGCAAAGGCTGCAGAGGTTGGACCACTGCTGGCTGTGGAGGCTGCTCAGGTTGGGTAACCATCTGATTCGCCATGGGCACTGCAGGGACAGGCAAAGGCTGCACTGGTTGGACCACTGGAACTGCAGGCTGTGGGACAACCAAACTCTGCACGGGTTGGCTAGGCATCGGGCTCGGTTGTGTCACAGGAGTCACTGGCGGGGCGATCTGCTGCACAACATGGGCCTGGGCAACTTGACCTGTCTGCACAGGCTGAGGTTCATGAACATCCTGAGGAACCACGGGCTGGGCAAGCATGGGACCTGCAGCATCGGGTGAAGAGTCCACAGTCGAGGCTTCCATCTCCATAGGCAATGTGTCCAGAGTGCACATGTCGACCTGCGAGCACATCAGTGGATTCAACCCAATCAAAGAAAAACAAACGATCATGCACATGTTATTTGCAACATCGAAGGTCAACATGTAAAACTTAGTGTTTTCCAATACCATTGGATTGAAACATCATGCGTCAATACAATGTCAAAACAACATGCACCCTGCTTTATAATCCATTTAAATTTCAAACGGTCAAAACACACCATAAAACAATATTATACACACCTATGGGGTTCATTTTTTACTAGTTTCCAGCCTGCGTTTCTCCAAAAGTGGCCATGCTTGGCTGCGTGTCACCCAATGGCATGGCTTGCAAGGGCATCGACAAGTTCAGACGTTTCCTTGGCAAACGGTTCACAAACAATGGCTATGCATTCATCCATGTCACACAGCACATTCAGGCATCTGCGAAGTTCATCTAATCTCAAGCCGGTTTCACCTTCATGGACTCTTGTACTATATACTTGTCTTCTAAACCTTTTAAACGACACGCATATACTGGATGAAATGCGTGGCAGCACACACTCAGAGCCAAACCCATCAACATGCATCTGCACATCTGGAACGCTGGACTGGCTTGCGTGGACAGCACCTTGCACGGTGAACGCACGCCCCAACACTGATGAGTAGGGATCCTGAGTTCCCTATGAAAACACAGTTGCATTTTTTTATGTCACAGGAAAACGATTCAAACACGTTGTGCATGTGATTCGCCTGGGGTTGCCGCATCCATGGCTTCACGAACAAAGCCAACCATGTACGGGTCGGTTGACTGAGGGGCCACAAAGGGGACCTCTTCCTTTACAGCCATGACCCTAAAGAACACTTGAACGTGCAAATGCAACGTACTCCCAAAACCAAATCTGCCAAACAGGAATCCAAGGAACATGACATGTGAAGACAATTCGAGGTCACGGTTGGTCACGGGTTGGTCACGGGTCGGTTCGGGTCTTTTCCCTTTCATTTCAATTGGGGCGTTTCTTGCAGGTCACGGTTGGTCACGGGTTGGTCACGGGTCGGTTCGGGTCTTTTCCCTTTCATTTCAATTGGGGCGTTTCTTGCAGGTCACGGTTGGTCACGGGTTGGTCACGGGTCGGTTCGGGTCTTTCCCCTTTCATTTCAATTGGGGCGTTTCTCACAGGTCACGGTTGGTCACGGGTTGGTCACGGGGTCCCGGGCTAATTTTCAAACAAAATATGTTGCAAACTGTTTTATCCATGTATTTTGGATTGTTTGCGAAAGTTCATGAAGTTCATGAGTGGAATGGCACCAAAACAAAAACCATGTAGTTGCAGGCTACACACATTCAAAGCATGGTACTAGGCTATATATGATGAATTCAAAAGAGGCCGGAGCCCCATGTAAGAAGATCATGCATGCATGACATGTGAAAAAAGCCGGATCCCCATGTAAAAAGATCACAATTCATTGAACAAAAGAAACAATGCCATCACTCACGTCCACTGTCAGAGTCCACTGTGTCCGGTTGTTGTCTCACCGTCTCACCTTTTTTCCCCCAAAGTTGGTCGCACTTGCAAGACAAATGTTATTAAAGGTAAATTGTGCAGGTCTCACATTTGAGAGCCATGTGAACGTCTAAGATCTTCCAAAGCCTCTACCAGCATCGCCTCTGAGAAATCAAAGTGCTTGAGTCTGGAGTACATTGCAATGCGCTCCTCCGATGGTAAAGCAACAAGTTTAGAACACTTCTGTGGATTCGCATATATGCATTCAGTATAGTTCACTAAAGAGATGTAGGTTGCCTCAAATTGCGGGCCTCAGCCAGGTTGACTGACACTGAATGCTAATTGAGCAAAAAAACTTGTGCAATGGACTTTGGTTTTCAAATCTGCTTCAACTCAATTGGAACATGTTGTGAGGGCCACAAAGCCTGAAACGGGGCTGTCCTTGATTGCATCTGCTGACAGATCGGCGCTTTGAACAAGACACCATCGCCTCCTCTCCCTCCTGATGCAAACGATGCATTGCCTTTGAATTTCTGTTCCACCAAAGACATGCGAACATGCGACTAGACTGTCCAAAAAAAACGCATGAAGCAACATTGTCAGCTTGCAAGGCAAACGAACCAGTCCCGGCAGACACAGGACCATGTGCTCTCCACCAGGCAGCTATTGCTCTACCGAACTCAGCAGTGTAGAGTTGGGTCTGCTTAAGACCAGGGCCACCTGCAACCTTCTTCTTCCCATTGGCATCTGTATACCTGGGCAACATGAGAAAGAATTGACCCAATGGGTCCCTTTTGGATGGTGTTTACAATCTCAGATTTCCGTAGATTTCCCATATGAAACCAAATTTTGTGTTAGTTATGATATAACTTTATAACGAAAAACAATCATTTAACCATGGAACTGGTAGGTAACTGCAGCATCAACTTGAGGTCGCTCGTCTGGTGGAGGTACTCTCATATTCATCAAATCTTCGAGGGATTCTGTTGAATACAAAGCAGTGGGCTTTAGAGTTGCTGCTTTGAAGCATGCCATGAAAAGCTGATTCAATTTCAGTCTCTGCCCCTTCCATCCCCGTTCTTCCGCTTCATGAAAATATGCAATCACGCTCTGCCATGATGGCAAAGCAACCATCACTGATCGGAGCGGTTGCTCCAAGGAAGGTACTCCACCTACCGCCCAGGCCAGCAATGCAAGAACGGCGGATCTGCCGGCCAAGATGTTTCCAAGTTGCACGTAACTCAAATGTGGTCTCCAACCCATCGGAAAGGCTATGGACCTGGTGTGGGTTCCAGAATTCATATAATTGAAACTTGTGCAAACGGTGCCCACGTGGCAAAGACCACCGCAAGACAGAGACAGGATGGCCATCACAGCGCTGACCAGCCCCATAGTGCTCGTCAAATCATGTGTTTGACTTCCTTAGCAATGTTATAAGCTTTGACCGATATGCACCGAACAAACGCTTCAGTTTTTAAGTTTCACAAGTCACCAATGAAAACATTCATCTGAACAATGGAATTCGACGAGCTTCTGAGAACATCAAAAGCGAGGGCGGTGAAACCCAATTCAGAAAACGCTTTTGCAATCTGCGATGAACTCTCGGAGCCTGCAAATAATTCGATGCACATCACATGGGGAGGAACCTCAAAGTCTGCAGCGCGTCTGCAAACCATGGCCCATATCACAAGTTCAATCAGGACCCAAGGCAGCTCAAGTTGGGTCAAGCCATAGACATCACGGAGTTCCTGGAACGACAACGTTCCGAGCAGCACAGAAAGCAGCTGAAGCTGAATCATCATGGCACTGGCACGCAGCTGTCAAAAACAGAAAAACACATGTTTTGGTCTCATGTTAGACATGCCGTTAAGTTTGACAAGATCATGAGATCATATGACATTCTTGGTTGTTTTGCACATCTCCATGTATCTTGCTTTCGTGCAATTCGTCACAGCCATAAGGAACTGCGCAAAAACATCGAAAATGCATTGCAGCTTTGTCAGCAAACTGTCTGAAGCATGAGCATCATCCACTTCAGATTTACACGTTGCAAGGGGAGAGGTGGCACCTGGAGTCTGCACTCGATGGAGCTGAGGGTGCTCCCTGTGTGGCCCGTCCTGCCAAGCAAACATCTGGAAGCATATGTGCCATGACCAAAACGAAGCTGTGTGCATTGCAAAACATTTTCATGTCCAGCAAATCTGCATGCCTGATGGGCCGAAAACATCAAGAAAACTTTTTCCCCTGCTGGTCCGTCTCAGTTGATTTTCAAACGGCTTTGCGACTAAACATCAAAAGCCTTAGGCTCCCTTGTAAGTATTCAAGTCCACTTTGACATCGTCAAGAGTCTTCTTGCCTTGATTCAACTCTGACACCAGCTTGTTTACAATGCTTTCGCATTCTGCCTGGGTGTTGCTGCTGAGCTGAGCAACCTGCCTTCCAGTTGCATTATCATGGATTGCACAGACCATGAACTGACCGTTCTGACCCTTGCGCTTGTGTTTCTTCATCAAAAACTTTGCCTTCTCCTTTTGTTCCTTCTCACTGGTGTTTGTTTTTGCTTTCTTCTTACACTCAGCTTTCGGTTTCAAGTCCTTGCCCAACCGCTTCTGTCCTCAGAACGTTTTCATGATGATAACAATCCAAACTTGGTGCCATGGCTGATATACACTGAGATCAGGTCCGGTTGGATGCGCAGAAGGGGTATCACCTTCAAGAATTTCTGCAGCCTCCTGCATTTCAACGCTTTTCAATTTCAAATACTGCCATTGGTTGCCAATAAAAAGCATGATCAGTGACCCGAGTAAGTCCTTAACGCAATCGGGCTCTGGAGTGACAGCCGCTGCAGCCACCAGAGCGGTGGCATGTGGCCGAGGGCCAACCTAGAGGGGTATAGATGTCATCCAAACCCTTTGAAACCTGCCAAAACGAGGATAGATATGATTATATATATATATATATATATATTATATATATATATTAGCTAAACCCAAAAGGTCGCTGCGGCCTGTTTTTGAAGTTATTTAGACGTATTGAACGTGGGGGGGCGTACGGCCATCTGAGCGAGGGTACGGCGGGCGAACGGGGGGGGAACGGGGGGGCGAACGGGGGGACGAACCGGGGGGCGAACGGGGGGGCGAACGCACACATGCACACACGTACGCACATACGTACGCACAGACGTACGCACGTACGTTCGCACGTATGCACGTACGTAGGTACCATGTTCAGACCCATGTTCAAGCCCATGTTCAGACCCATGTTCAGAAATAAGGTTACCTTTGAAAAGTGACCTCCTAATACTAAATATGCTTTAGGAGGCTTAGGGTCGTACAGAAATAAGGTTACCTTTTATATAAAAGGTAACCTTAAAGGTAACCTTATTTCTGAGCATGCATGTGAACGTGCGTGCGTACATGCACATGAACGTGCGTGCGTGCATGCGTACGTACGTGCGTACATGCGTATGTGCGACCCCTTCGTGCGACCCCTTAATGCGCCCTCAAGGGGGTGGGCCCGCCCTCAAAATTGCACGGGTTTCGAATACCAACAACTTTGTACCAGTATTCTTGGGTTGTAAAAGTAGGTGTAAAATAATTTCGGCACAGGTTGACTGTACTAATTATCACCAGGCAAAACAAGACTAGTCGAATCGTTCGCCCGTCCGCTCGCCCCCCCGCTCGCTCGTGCGGGCGACGTTCGTCCACCCGTTCGCCCGCATGTTCGCCCCTACATTCGCCCCCCCGCCAACTCTTCGTGCGGTTTTCAACATATCCACGGCAGCGAGTTTTTGAGTTTAGCTAATATATATATATATATATGTATGTATGTATCTACATATTTATTTGTTTATTCATTGAGCTGCTCTGAAACGAGGTCTGTTTTGAGGACGAAAAAGAAACTTGGGCATCTCAACAGCAATTTAAACTTTCATGAACATGGGTCCATGACAAGATTTGGATGCTTGCCAGAAAACTGCTGGATCCTTTCCATCAACACCGTTCTCCTTCGCAGGAGGCTTGCCTCCCAAAACCACAAATCAAACCAGGCATGCAAATGCATCAGACACATACAAAATTTAATCTTGGTGCCATGACCCTCTGCGAAACCCTTGCTATGGCCTGCAAGCTCTTCGTCCAAAATTTCAACCACTTTGCCTTGCAACTCACGCACGATCTTCTGCCGCATCTGGGATGCTGTCTCCTGCATCAATCGGGCAGCAATGGTTCTTCTACTGCGTGAATCTTCAAGCAAGGCTGCCAAACATCTTAAACTGAAAAGCTGCCCAATCCTGCAAAACAACAGGTTGGGAAGATGGACTCTCTGACTGCATGCCCTGCGCACATGCCTCCGGATCCTGAGCAGGAATGAAAAATATTTGCATGCAAGGACTCACATACACTGCGACAAATTTGTGCTTGTCAACTGTCCAAGCTCAAATGATTTAATTGAGACTCAATGCCCCATGCTTTGCCAATGTCATCTTCTGCAAACGGTTTCATGATCTCGAAGAGCTCTAAGACATGGGGTTCCGATCGAACCCACAACGGCCAACTCTCGTCCTTCTTAAAGGATTCACGGGCCTTTCTCCACGTCTTCCTAGCAAACCTGAGAAATGAAAGGATTCTGGGTTGCATATGGGGTGAATGCTGAACATTCGTTCAAAGATGATTCCCTTTTCTCAAGTAGCTGAGATACTGCATCAAAACTTTCAAATCGTACACCATCAACCAAACCTTTCCGTCTGGCTCGCTCTGGCCGACTGTCTTGCGAAGGGTCGCAAACAGGGAGTCATTGTGAATTGGCATGGAGGGCGAGGCCAAGGCCAAAGGCTTCAAAGCCCAAACGAAATCACTGAGGCATTCTTTTGCGAGGCTCTTGCCTTGGGTTCAAAATCTTGGAGTAACAGGCGTTGCGGTTCAAAATCTTGGGGTATAACAGCATTGCAGTTCAAAATCTTGGAGTAACAGACATTGCGGTTCAAAATCTTGGGCAAATAAAAAGCAGCATGACACATGCCCGATCTGAGGCTGGGCACTCTTGCAAGCGTACTCATTGAAAATCTTTTCCGGGGCAGCCTCAAGGGCACCTGAAACTTTCTCTGGCATGATTTCTTTCATCTGCGTACACACTTGGTCGACTTGGCCCTGCTCGAGAGCCAGCTCTACAGTCCCTTTTTGCCGACCCATTGCCACAGTTTAAGCAATGTCGGCTAGATCCATGCATGCTGCGGGCTGACATGAAGCATGCAAAGAGGTTCCATTGCATGGCCATTCACAAACTAATTTTCTACAGTTGTAAAACGTTGCAAAACATTGCAAAACTATTTCGAACTCCACAGAAATCAAAGCTTAATGAGTCCTTGTAGCAAGAGCCGTCTGCGCTTTGACATTCACTGAGTGCTCACATCCTGCGTGCTCAACTTGAAACCAGCTTGAGAAATTCAATGTTTTGAGTCCTTCCTGGCATCTCTTCCGAAGACTTGCTCATTGCAACCAAATGATGAAATGAAATTGCAATCTGCCTCGCATATGAAGGGCAGGTTTGCGAACCTGGCATTGAAAAGCGTGGCAGCTCATTCAAAATGAGTTTTGACTTCACGTATTTCAAACCGCTTGCAGCTTCCAAACATCAAACCATACTTCGTGATTGTTGAACACAAACCCGAAACTTTTTTGTCAGCAATTCCATCTTCTGCCCCTCTGCGCTTGGCACAACCCAAGGCAAGAACAAAAATCTATTGGCATGACACTTCAAATCACTTTGTCCGAGGCCTCTTAGCCACGAGTCCATCTGCATGGTCAGCATCCCATTCGGATGGGAATTCAACTAACTGTTCATTGGATTCAGGCTCTATGCCTTCGTCCAAAAGTCCACCACCGTCTTCATCATGTCGAACGCACGTGGCCCCATCATCCTCGATCAGGAATTGAAAGAATTCTTCAATATCATCGTCTGGAACTTCAGTGGCAGGGTGTTCCACACACGTTTCAGGAACCAGCGTCGTTGCTTCCTCCACCCATGTTGCATCACCATCCTCATCAGGACCAACAGTGACAGTGCGAACTGAAAAGGCTCCAACGGGGCGCGCTTCACTCCCTGCGAACTCCGCCTCGCCAAACTTCGTCTGCATGGCCTTGCTGCCAATTCCAGCACTCTGCAATTTCGGAGGAGCTGCGCCTCCTGTCAACTTCTGGTTGAAGAGGGCGGTAACTGCCTCTGAGTTGGCATTACCAACCATTTCCTGGCAGGGAAGAAAACAACAGTGCCAGCGCAAACCCAACTCAATTTGAACACAGGGAAATGTCTCCCGAGCCGACGGGGCACCCTTGAAAAACAAAAGTGTTTGCGATATACATCCCTTAAAAAAAAAATGAGCCAAAATATTTTCTTTGGCCCCGGGCAGGCCTGTTGCAAGGCTTGAACTGCCTTCAGACTGCGCTTGGCTGCCTTGGCATAGTTGCGGGCAACCCGTTGGGCTTCATACGCCTCGGCCAACATCGCATAGGCCATCTCCTGCACGTGGAGGTATAAAGATGAAACCGTGGAAACGCATGAAGAAATCAAAGGAAACTAGGCCAATTCAATGATCAGAACTCATGTTGGATTCAAAGCGACGAGAAATGGTAATTATATTTTGTGCGATGTAAAGTGTCACATATATATATATAGAAATCAGTCTAACAAATTCCTCAGCCTGTGCATGCAACGACTTCACACAAAACTGCTATATAAGTATACATCATCTGCTTCTGTGCTTTTATTCGGTTTTAAAACTAAACGCCCACTTCCACTTTGCGCCTGGTTAACCCCGCTACTGGAGCTGCTACTGGAGCTTGAGGTCGCAGGCGTCCATGGTACCTCAATGTCAAAAACGTGAGAGCAACAAATCTCGCAGGTGTCCCTTAAACTTCATCAGGGACAAAAATAAAAAATTGGCATCACAACTTGAGCAGGAATGCATCTGGCACTTCCACGGCAGGTGGAGGCTTGTTTATGCCACGCTCTGCCCATGGGCACTTCGGCGGGGACGGCGGCCTAGGGCGCCTCTTAGGCAATATTTTTGGGGCCATCTTCAGTATGACCATATGGGCAACAACGTCTGCGGTTAGCGATGGATAAATATCAAAAGACATGGCTTTAAAACTGCGGAAAATGCTCAACTCGAGAGTTCCAGGAGTGCAAACATGCCAGACAGGCGGGCTCAGAAAGTCGAGCTTTGCACTTCTGCAGTTTTCGGCCCTCGTCCTGGCCTGCAACGAAAATGTGCAGAACAGTAGTAAACAATCTGTGGCCGCAAAATGATTCATGTATGTATGTATGTATGTATGTACGTATGCATATGAACTGAAACATATGCAAGCCTGCATGAGCATTTCACGGCCATGGCTGATCCCATCGACAGGCGTTTCAAATTGAAAGCAGAAAAATGTGTTTGATTGGCTCTCTTTGTACATGTTTAAGGTGACATGCAGGGAAAGTAAATGGGCAGAATTGGTGTCTGAGCCACGGGCATGCAGTTCATAATCACATTGCCTTTGGTTCGTGTTTTCCAAAAAAGAGCTTATACATCTGCGGGGCTGAAACCCGATTTTTGCACATGTCATGGCATGAACCGTGCATGTTTTATAAATGAGGCCGAAGCCCCTTTGTAAGGAATGACATGCATGCATGCACGTGCCCCGTGAAATCGTGAAAGCATGTTTTGAGGAAAAAACATGAAAAAACCATGAACCCCATTCCAACCCTCGTTTCGGATTTGTGAATTCAAGAAAACATTGGCTTGCGATTTGTTGGTTTTCGGTTTTGACGCTAAAAAAATGCTACTGATCAAATCCAAGCTGTATATAAGGTAGTCATAATCAAACCTCCCCGGCAACGCGCGCAAAGAAAATCAAAACACGATCAAACATGACCTGTACGCATGTTCTACAGCACGGAAATATGTCAAATCATCCATTCCTGGATGGATCATGCCGGTGCTCTATCCGAGTCGGGAGGGTGGGATGTGACACATGCACGATCATGCATGCACAGGCGTTTCTGTCTTATATATATATATATAGAAACAATACAACAATGCAGGGGCGTTTCTTTCTTGGAGAAACGCCTACATAACAGTGCACGGGCGTTTCTTTCTTAGAGAAACACCCTTGGGCGTTTGTTCTCATGGAAGAACACCCTGGGCGTAAAAGATACACCCAGACCCCAAGTTGGTACCTCCAGGCACCTGAGGGGATTCAGTTCCCAACGGATCACTTAAAAGATCCACTCTTGTCTAGTGTGTGTGTGTGTGTGTTGAAGACGGGGTAGAGCAAAGGCGGCACGTGCACAACGAAGACAGAGAGGGACCTTGCAGCCACAACAATAAAATGTGGGTAAGGGGTGGGTGATCATTCTGTAGCCGCGTAGCCAAAACCGGCATGCCAACACCATGAGTAGAGGTGAATGGCAACTTCCGGTCTTGGCACCATGCGCAATGTGGCCGAACAGCCCGCGCAGACCGTCAACACTCTCACAGTCCGCAAGAAAAGACAAAACTGCAGTGCAAACATAGGCAGAAGCAGCCCAAGGCCAAAAGTCACAGACCTGCCGTACAAAATGGACGTCGATGTCTCCAAGTGCCACACCTGCCACGCAAAAACAAAGTCGATCTCACCAAGCGCAGCCTCTGGATGTCGCCAATGCCACGCAAAAGACCGCGCCCTGAACCTCCGAGAAGCTCTAAAACAGAGCTGGCAGCTCAGTTTTGGGCTGCCAGCTCTGTTTTTGCATGGATGTCAGACACTCCAATTTGAAACGTGAAACAGCATGTTCAGTTGTGTAGGATTCAGTCTTGCTGCGAAAGTCAGAGAAGATTAGCACAGCCACCTGCACAGGATGACACCCCAAATCGAGACGGCATAGCCGCTTTGTGGTTCAAAACAAGTTGCCAGGGCTGACCTGCGTGCAGGTTATGAGCCCAACCTGTCGCTAGCCGCTGCTGAGGGGCCATGATGAGTCGCAGAAGAGCCAGTAGAAGTCCTGAAGCTGACCGATCGGGTGAAGGAAAGCCAGAGGAGGAGATGCTTGGGCCAACTGGGAGACCTGTGAGTTATGGACCTCAAAACCCCCAACTTTTGGAACTTGAAGATGAAAAGAAAGACGTAGAGAATGAAGAACCCAAAAAGGAGCTAGAGCCGCTGTTCACCGAAGAACAAGTGAGACAGTTTGAAGAACTGCACAGCAGAGCACCTCTGTTGTATGGAACTCCACAGAGGACGCAGCTAGGAATAGAGGATGAAGCCAGATCTTCAGGTCTAGCTTTTGAAGATGTGCAGTTGGAAAGACCGAAGTTTCTACCTGCCGAAAGACCTGCAGCGATGCCTGCTGGTACGCCCTCAGTGATTTATCAGCAGCAGATGATGCAGTACTTCTTCATGTTGCAGCATGAGAACTTGCAGCTGAAGATGGAACAGGAGTTGTTGAAAGAGAAGCTGAGGGAGAATGAAGAAAGAAGGGCATCAGAAGTGGAGGTGCCAAATGGCGAAGGAGGAAGAAAAGCTAAGCCTGAAGTGGAAGGGTTTCAGACTCCGGAAAGCCAACAGCAAGGAGGTCGTGCAGCCGAAGACCGGGTGGTGAAGACAGAGAATGACCTGGAATCTGACAGGAGAAGGCTGTACGATTTGACGCCAATGGAGCAGTATGATGAACTGCAAAAGATGATGGATACTGCGGTGGGTTCAGTGAAGAAGCCACATCCTGGACGAGACCTTCGGGGACCTCTAGAATCTCATCAACCTTCAGAAGGAGCACGACAGAAAGAAAGGGAAGTTCCGAAGAAGGAAGCAGGTGAGAAGGGGACCGGAGGAGATGCCAGGAAGAACCAAGGAAATACTTTGGAGCCAGCTGATGATGGAAGAATGCAGAGGCAGGTTGATGTCCTGTCTAAGATGATGTTGCACCTTCTGGAAAGTCAGCAAGGTAAAAATGATGGAGAAAAGATGGAAGCGGTCAAACCTGGAGTGAACAAGTTGCAGACTCCTCAGGAGCCGACCGAAACGGCCCCCATTGACTATGCTGACTGGTTGACCATGATAGAGCCGGTGATGACGGATCTGTCTGACAGTTCGCACGTTTGGTGGCGACTTGTAATGGATGAATGCAGCGAATGGTACTCTGAGTATGTGAAGCTTCGACCACTTCAAAGAACGAGCTTTCAGATCGAGGCCTCTGAAGAACTGAAGAAGACGAAGTGGGTTCGAGTGGAACGCCGAGCTGTTTCCATGCTCATGGATGCCATACCCACCGGAGTGAGAGAGGAGCTTGTTTCTACCAAATCACTTTCTCCAGTGAAGGTGATTGCCAAGTTGATGAACATCTACCAGCCTGGTGGACTACATGAACGAACTGTGATTCTTCGTCCGTTGGAAGAGCCTGGCGAAGCTGGAAACGCAGTGACTGGAGTTCAAAGTCTTCGGAAGTGGTTGCGGTGGTTGAGACGAGCCCAGGATGTCGGGTTATGCTTACCCGATTCCGCTATACTGTTGCGTGGCCTGACCAAGTTGATGAAGAAGCTGCTGAACAACAACCCAGAACTAGCTTTCAGAACCTCACTTGTCAGAAACACACTCCAATTGGATACAATTCCAAACCATCAAACTGTGAGGACGTACTCTGAACACCTGCTGTCGGAACTGGAGAAACTGGTGCACTTGGAGAAAAGGTCAAAGGTGGCTAATGCAGAAAGAGCGACAGCCCCAACCTCCAGGTGAAGCAGTTGAATGCCGCAAGCAGTGGGAGCACGGAGGACAAGAATGTGAAAAAGAATGTGAAGGAATGCAAGTTCTTCCATCAGGAGGATGGTTGCAGACGTGGTGCAGCTTGCACTTGGGGACACAATGTGGAGCCAGGGGAGAAAGGTGCTATGTGTGCGGATCCACCAAGCATTTTGCGAGGGAGTGTCCACGTAAGGACATTCAGAAAGATCCAAAGGTGCAGAAAGTGGAAAAGGAGGCTGAGACCCCCAACAAAACCGCCAATAAGAGCCCTGCCCCTGCTGAGGCCCCAGCAGTGGCAACAAAGGAGGCTGAGACCACCAAAGAAAAAGTTGCTAGTGTTGGAGGAGACTCTCTGCGAAGCGTCATGGAAGAAGCTTCGAAAATGCTGAAGAGCATGGGAGTTGAAGAAAAGCCTACAAAGGCCAGGGAAGAAATGACCAAAGGACGGATGCTGGAGCTACAGAAGGAGTTGCAACAGATTCAGGACGGATCGTGGAAGCCTAGAGTCAATATGATGAGGACTGCCATGGTTGCCCGAGTCAAGTCCGGCAAAAAAGCATTGCTGGATACTGGAGCCACTCATGCTCTGAGGTCCAGGAGGAGTGATGAGAACCTGGTTGAGGGCGAAGAGTACAAGAGGGTGAGAGTGAACCTTGCAGCTGGAGGTTCAAAGACGATGTGACGTGGATGACTGATGGAGGAACCTTGGTACATGAAGAACCGGGGATGGAACCGATACTACCAGTTGGTCGGCTAGTACGAGAACTGGGATGCAGCTTTGAATGGAAGGATGGTGAATGCTTTCTTTTCCATCCCATCAGGGGACAGATAGCAATGGAGGTCGAAGAAGGATGTCCACAGATCACCCAGGTAGAAGCGGAAAAGATGGTGGATGAACTTGAGGGAATAATGTCGCTTCGAAGCATGAAATAAGTGGCTCATGATGATGCATGTTGGGGCGCAGAATGGATGGCTGAGTTGGTAGAGAAACATCCAGTACTAGCCTCAATACCCTCACTTGTCAAGGACAACCTAGTGGAAGTGCCGGCTGAAGACCTTTCTCTTTCGAAGGCCAACAGAAGGACCAGGAGACGATGGATTGAACAAGGGGTCACTGTACATTTGTATGCCGGGCCAGAAGAAGGCCTGACTCTGAAGAGAGCCTACTTGGAAAAGGGAGGTGATGGCACGAGGTTGATTGAAATAGACGTGAAGAGAGGAGCACATCATGACATGTTGAAAATTGGAGGGATGTACAGCACCCTCCTCAAGCTGGCGATGCTAGGAGCCATTGATGCAGTGGTTGGTGGCCCAAATTGCCGTACACGTTCAGTGCTGCGACACACTCCAAGAGAAGGCTTCCCAGGACCATCGAGGACAGCGGGATACCCTTGGGGACTTCCAGATGCTCCCCCTGAAGAACAAGGAAAGTTGTTGCAGGATGACGCACTGATGCTGAGGATGTTGACCCTGTACATGGTTGCACAGATAGCGAGAGATGCAAGGGTGAAAGAAAGAAGCAAGAGGTATTTGAAGGCCAAGGTTGGATTTCTGTTGGAGCAGCCAGCGGCACCAGAGTGGTGTCCAGAATGCGCTTCGTGGTGGAGAAATCGAACATGGTTGCTGTTCAAGCACTACTACCAGATGGAAGAAGTGACGTTTCCCAGAGGGGCATTTCGGGCATAAAACCACCCCAAGTGCTGACAGAGGGTTTTAATGCAGAAATGGCCATTTCGGGCTTAAATCCCCAGATTAGGTTTGTTTATTTGTTGATTTTCATGCAAAAAGATGGTTTGAAGGGTTGCGTGCTCGATCAGCTGTTGCCTTCGCATTTGTGGCCTCTGAGACCTGTACTGGATTCATATATGTCATGGGGCCGCTATAGGGCTGTGTCTGCGCTCACGGTACATTCACATGTCAAATGTTTTATTGCTTAGCACTCGTCCTCTTTCGTGTGTGTGAAGCCCTGCGCCCGAGAATTTTCCGAGAATTCGGCGCTAAATCCCCCCATATCGGCGCTAAAAACCCGTGAAAATTCATGGGTCAGATTTTTGGGTGATTGGTTGCGCATTTTTGAAAGCTGATGCATGGGCAGACGCAAGAAACAATTAGCAATTCGCTGTTTGGGTGTTAGTGGGTCGTGACATGTGTTTAACATGTGTGGTGGCAAAGTTTGCTCTTTTTGCACCAGCAATTTTTAGAAATTCTTGACTAAGGGAAACCCACCAAATACGTGGTTTCTACATGTTTTTGTGGCTTCATTTTCAAAGGGGCTATCGTGCTGATAGCGGGTTTTAATGCTGATTTTGGAAGATAGGGGGGTTTTAAGTCAGAAATGACCCTCTGGGTTTACCAAGGAGATTTTGGAGGTGAAGCGAGGAAGCCGACAACGTGCGGAACAAACCTTGGGTTTCGACCACCAGACCCACTAGTACATGGTGGGAGGAGCAGGGAACAAGGTCCAGAACTGGATTCCAGTAAGCTCTCGAGGTGGGCTCCTGGGATGATGCATGAAGTTGCAAGGCTTTTGATAGAGGAAGTGGAAGGAAAAGAGGTTCGACTGAAGAAGCTGTCGTGGACTGCCCACGTTGACAATGGGCATGTGCCGTTTCGGCGCGATTGTTTGCCAGAGATCAGCAGCAAGACAGAGGCCGCATCGGAGACACGATGATCCAGAGGCGCATTGTCTGGCTGTTGACATTTGTGGCCCATTGAAGTGGGGTCAGGACGTGGATGGTGAAGAGAAGAAGTACCTTTTGGTCGGCTCCTACACGTGGCCAGTGGAAGGTAAGGAATCTGATGAGAGCTTGGGGATGTTGGAAGAAGAGACAGCCGAAGATGAGGAAATGCTTCTGGTTTTGGAAGATGAAGAAGCAGAGCGAAGGGAAGCATCGGCATCTTCTTCTTCGTCGTCCAAGAAAGAGGTTCAAGCAGAGAGTTTACCTTCAAGACCAGCATCAAAGAAGAAAAGGGAGGAAGAGAAGCCTCCTGAAGATGCAGAAAGTGTGGAGGAGAAGGCTGAAGAAGGGAAGTTGGAAGAAAAGTTGAAGACAAAAGGAATGTTGAAGCTGATGACATGCGTGCCATTAGCCTCAAAGCATGCGCTGGATGTTTTGTCAGGAGTCCAGGAATTGGTGGTGAAGCTCAGAAGGTATGGCTACCCAGTCGCACGTCTGCACACGGACTATGAAACAACCTTTGTCAACAAGCACTTGAAGGGATGGTGCCTGAACCGAGGAATTGTGAGGACATCGTCCACCCCAGAAGAACACCAACAAAATGGAAGAGCAGAAGCTGCAATAGCTTCTATCAAGGGAAGGGTGCGACGTCTCTTGCACTCCTCTGGTATGGAGACGAAGTGGTGGCCGATTGCAGCACGACACGTGGTAGAGCTGGAGAGAAGAAGGTTTGAAAAAAATGAGGATAAGCTGCCAAGGTTTGGACAGAAGATCGTTACAAGAAAGCGAAAATGGAAAAGAGGAGATGAGTTTGAAACTACAGCGCAAGAAGTCACTTACCTGACTCCAATTCCAGAAGTTTCGAAAGGACATGCGGTTATGGAAGAAGATGGGAGCTTCAAGGTAGTGAGCTGCTTGATCAAAGACTGCAAAGAGCCACAGGAGGAGGAAAAGAAGGTAGAGTTAGAAGAAGTGATTCAAGAAAGGGATCCCATGGAAGCACGAAGAAGACTGAGGAAAAAGATGTCAGTAGCTTCTTTGAGGATTCCAGAAGAAGAATTTGCAGAAAGTATCAAGCTGTTCCAGGCAGTTTTGGAGCAGGATGAAGCGATGTACAACGAAGACGAAGAGGTCATTCCGGCAGTGATGAAAGGGATGATTGCCATCAGAAAGGAAACGGCTGCACTGCAAGAGGGCAGACTTGAAGAAGAGGTGTTACAGACAAGGGTAGTTTCCAACCAGGAAGTGTACCAAAACAAAGATGAGTGGGTTGGAGCTATCAGAAAAGAGATCGACAATCTGGTGCAGAAAGGAGCAGTCAAGAGGCTGACCAAAGAGGAAGCTGCGTACTACAAGAGAGAGCATGCAGACAAGTTGGAGGTGGTGCCAGGGAAAGCAGTACACACGGTAAAAGCGCCAGACGGAAGAAAGAAATGCCGCCTGGTGGTGTGTGGAAACCACCTTCAAGGAGGAGATAAAAAAGAAACCAAAGAGGAACATGCCAACTACTATGCAGGAGGGGCAGACACAATCTGCCTGCGATTTGCACTGTCCATGGCAGCACGCTATGGATGGGACATTGCAGGTTTAGATGTGGTTGCAGCGTTTTTGAACGCGCAGCTGGGAGATGTGCATGAGAAACCACAACCAAGAGAAGATCCAACCAGAGGCAGAAGCCGCATTGTGTTGATGCAACCACCGCGGGTTCTGGAAAGACTGGGCTTGGTCGAAGTTGGAGAACTTTGGCTAGTGGAACGTGCTCTCTATGGACTGAGAGAGTCGCCTCGGTTGTGGAGTGATCACAGAGATGGAACACTGCATGGCATGGAGATACAACAAGGAGGCAGGATGTTGAAGTTGCTGCCGAGTTTTGCAGAAGAAAACCTTTGGCTGATCAATGATCAAGGATACCAGTCTTAGGGACGAAGGTGGAGTACAAGGCTTGGTTTTGCTGGGTAACTTGGAAACAGCTGTCAATCTGTGATTTCCAGTCGGGAAATGACCATTGAACTCTTAATTTAATGTTTGGAAGCGTTAGGTTCAACCCAGCAGCTATGTCACCAATGTAATTTGTGTTTTTCTCGTGGGTCTCCTTTCTGAAACACGTTTCAAGGCAGAAAAGTTATTAGGGATAGCACATGCGCTATTTTCTTTTCTCGTGGCGTTGGGCTCTGAACTGCTGCAGTTCCTGTCCTTGTCCGCGGATGGCTTTTGGCTGTTCCGGCCAAAGCCACATTCAGCGCCATGCAGTCTTTGGCTGATCCGGCCAAGGCTGCATGCGCTGGGTCTGGCGATGGCAAGTCCAAATGGATGCGGCTGTCAAGCAAATGGACAGCTGAATTTCTGTTGGATCCTGCATGCCCAGAGGCTGGGTCATGGTTACAGGCAGCCATGGGGGATTGGCTGCAAAGCTTGAGGATGAACGTGAAAGTTTTCTCGCCCTTGTTTCCAAAACTCGCACTAAATTACTGAAAGCATTTCCGCTGCATGAAGTGCCAGACAGAGTGGAAAATTGCAGAAATGCGTTCTTTTGGATGCGGCAGCACTTGCATGGCACCGGCGTTGCCAAATGTTTGCGGGACCTGGAGATAGCCTTGGACATTTTGACGGCAATCAACTTGACAGACTTAGATGCAGCCCCAGACCGTCGCATTGTCACAGGGTTGCCGCTGCGAATGCAAGGCGTTAAATGCGGTCTCACCAACAATACCAAGCAAGAGTTTCTTCATGCTGAAGAGCTCATGGCACTTTTCGTGCAAGTGAGCCAAGCAGGGGTTCACTTGGACATGGGCACCTGGTTTGATTTTTTTTTCGTGGCAGTGCACGAAGGCCGTGTGGATGTTAATCTTCGCACTGGGGAATTTCATGTGGACTTTGGCAAGTCGAACATCAGCTGCTCCGGCTGAGTTCGGATCGCCAATCCTGGCAGAAGCGTGACAGGCTGCTCCGGCCTGCACGCTTGGAAGTGTTTTACTTACCCTATAGGTCAGGCAAGGTTATTTGGAGCAAAATAGGTAAAAGTGATTTTGGAGGCAATTTTCTAACTAATAGTTTATTTTTAAGGAAACAAAAATAGCTATTTTTTTTAACTACATAGTTAATTTTTAAGGGTCCATTTCAATGTAATTTTTGGGGTTTAAAAAAATACCTTCAAAATTTACCTTGAAATTTTGCATTTTTTGCATGGAAAAATAATGAATTTCGACATTTTTTTAACATTGAACCATAGTAAAGTGAACATTATCAATTGCTTGAAAGGTATTTTAACAATATGTTTCTTGATTTTGTGTGAAGTCAGTCCTACATGATTACTGGAAGTGCAAAAAACTATATTGTTTGAACTTATACTTGTTTGAGCAAATCAAAGTTTTTATTTGTGAAGATCAAATCTGATTGGATGTTTTGAAGATATGTTATACAACATCAAAGCTACAATGAAGTAACCCCAAGCATACATTCTGTCTTTGAAAGCTCGGTGAGGACATCCATCAAAGTATAATTGAGTTTTTGGTCTTTCTTGTCAAAAAAAAGATTTTGACAGCCGGTCTTTGACAATCTCTGCCCAGTCGCTCCTGGGAGCACTTGCCCTGCTCAGTTTCACAGGAGCATCACAAATCGCTTTTGGCAATGCTGAGGATGAAGTAACCACAGCTGGTGTAGAGGAAGCACTGCTACCACAACTACCACTACCACTACCACCACAACTAGCTCCAGTGCCAAGCTGGCTCCAGGGCCTGCTCGACATGAATTGACTCATCTGCGAATAACTCATCCTTGGTGATGTTGGCTTGGCCACCATGCAAGACCATGGAACTGCCCTGCTTCTTCTCAATGGCTGTGGCTATTGTCCTGACATGATAGTAACCATCTTTCTGATAGACATCACCTCGTCTTTCTGCTCATTCAAAGCTTGCTGGTTTCACTGGATTTTTTCCACGACATGATGGAGTGAGGCAACCCAGTAACCTGAGATTTGTTGGTGCAAATCTCAAAGTTCTTCTTGAAAACCTCGCACTGGGTATTTCCAGGAGCAAAAGCAAACTCGCCACTGGTGTTCTGCTGAAAGACTTTGTTGATGAATTGACTCTTAAATAACCTTGGGGGAGGAGAATTCTTGGAGCCCTATTCATAGAGCTGCTGAAGATCTTCTGGCACCTGACCACTTTTGATCATTCTGGCACATTTCCTTACCTTGGGGTAGCTTCGATGCTCATCATCAGCAACTGTTGCATCCTCCTCGTTAGGCTCCTCATCTTCTCCTTCTGCATGGTCATCAGGAACTGGCTCATCCCTGGTCTTCTTCCATCCTGCTGCCATCTCCTTGGCAGTCTTCGCTTTGGCCTTGGCTTTCGCCTTCAGCTGCATCAGGTCTTTTCAGGATTTTCTTCATTGTGCTCTTGGCTTTTGCCTTTTGAGCTTTCATTGGCGAAGAAGTTCCCCCAGGAGCTTTGCTGGCAGCAGCCTTGGCTTTACCTGCTGCCTTTGCCTTGACTTTAGATTTTGCTTTCACTTTGGCTTTGGCCTTTGCCTTGGGTGCTGCAGTATCTAAGAATCTAAGTCAGCTCATGGGGCAGCTTCTTCTGGAGAAGCCTGTTCTACAGATTCTGGTGCTGGTTCAGGTGGAGGCAAAAAGCAAGCATAGCATCAGGTTACCAACAGGGGCGACAAGTGACAAGTAACTTCAATCTTGAGCACCAGTGTGCTACATGGATGGTAAATGCACTTGTACACTTGACATATTTTCCAACCTTTCACCAAAAAAGTAGCCCACATACCAAAGACCTCGTGCATGTATCAACCAACCATTGTGCTATTTATCATTCACAAAAGGTGCTGCATGAGATTTTCTTATTTTTGGATGGTAATATGTTTTTGTGAAATGAATATTTGTCCTATGCATGCAATAATGGAAAACAATACTTAAAGATATGCTTCGACTTTAAGAAGTGGTTCGTGTTCAAAAGCATTAACAAGATAAACAAATATATAATTAGAAAAATAAAACATATATATATATATAGAATGAATAACAAAAACAATAAATGAACAAAAAATAGTATATATATATATATACAGTATGTATATATATATATATGTATTCAATCAATAATCAGTGGTGGTATATGTGGCAAAACAAACATATTACAGTTTCAGTATTGTACATGTGTTTTTTTGTTTTATTTATGTATGTTCACCTAATGTAATTGCTCTTGTCCTAGGTTTTTTTGAAACTTTAAGGCATCATGTACCCAAATACTAATGTAGAGATATATGTGTATTCATTTGGTGTGGTGTTATTGGTTGGCTTGGGGTTACAGTTTTGCAAACCAAAACCATTGCATGCCAACCAACCCTATTAGGTACTTTGTAAAATGAAAGGTGCTTTAAACCCCCCTTAAGGTACCTTTTTTATTTTTAGCAAAATAAAACAAAAATAAAAATGGGAATGCCCCAAAAATGTGTAATGAAAATATTTGATTATAGTTTCTGTATTGTACATGTGTTTTTCTTTTCTTATTTATGTATGTTCACCTAATGTAATTGCTCTTGCCCTATGTTTTTTTGATGACACTTTAAGGCATAATGTGACATAATGTACCCACATACTAATGTGGAGGTATATGTGTATTTATTTGGTGTGGGGTTATTATTTGGCTTGGGGCTACTGTTTTCAAACAAAGCCCATTGCATGCCAACCAACCCTATTAGGTACTTTGTAAAATAAAAAGGTGCTTTAAGCCCCCTTAAGGTACCTTTTCATTTCTTGGGAAATCACAAAACAAATAGACATATAGATGTCTCAAAATGCCTAAGGCAAATGTTTGATTACAGTTTCAGTATTGTACATGTGTTTGTTGATGTATTATTTATGTATGTTCACCTAATGTAGTTGCTCTTGTCCTAGGATTTTTTGGATGCAACTTCAATACATAATGTACCCAAATACTACTGTGGATATATATATATATGTGTGTATTCATTTGGTGTGGGGTTATAATTTGGTTTGGGGTTACTGCATTGCAAACCAAAACCAATGCATGACAACCAAACCATGTTTTGGGTTACTTTTTAAAACACATTTAGACATGGTGGGTGTAACATGTCAAAACAATTTGCACAATAAACAACCACTGTTTGGTTTTTTTAAATGAGAAAAACACTTACAAAGAATAGTAATCCATATTTGGGGTTACTTCTTTTAAAATGATCCCAGCAATAGATCCCTATGTTGTGTTTTTTTTCAACCAGTAGCATACATGAAACCTATTTTAAAAAAAACAAAATTGAAATGAAAAACTCATTTTTTTGAAACAAACAAACATGGTTTTCAAGAAAATAAACACTATTTTTTTAAAGAAAAAACAAGTTTTCTCTATATGTTTTCTTTACTGCCCTGAAAGTTTGTTGAAAGTTCGTTGCAAACTTTCAGTCAAACTTTCAGGGGGGGTTGCAAGTTTGACTGAAACTTTCAATGCAAACTTGCAGGGCTGGATTGAAAGTTTCAATGCAAACTTTCAAGGCTGGATTGAAAGTTTAAAGAAACTTGCAGGGCTACATTGAAACTTTCATGCAAACTTTCAGTGTAGCCCTGCAAGTTTCTTTAAACTTTCAATCAAACTGTGTTTATTTTCTTGAAAACCATGTTTGTTTGTTTCAAAAAAATGAGTTTTTCATTTCATTTTTTTAAAATAGGTTTCATGTATGCTACTGGTTGAAAAAATAAAAACAACATAGGGATCTATTGTTGGGATCATTTTAAAAGAAGTAACCCCAAATATGGATTACTATTCTTTGTAAGTGTTTTTCTCATTTAAAAAAATCAAATAAAAAACGAAGGTTATTGTTGCCTGGTGTTTAGATAAACATGTAGTACAAACCATGGTTTGTGTTTGATTGAATGTTGTGTGTTTTCAAAATAGAAACCCCAAACATAGGTTGGTTGTCATGCAATGGTTTTGGTTTGCAATGCAGTAACCCCAAACCAAATTATAACCCCACACCAAATGAATACACACATATATACATATATACCTCCACATCAGTATTTGGGTACATGATGCCTTGAAGTTGCATCCAAAAAATCCTAGGACAAGAGCAACTAAATTAGGTGAACATACATTAAAATAAAAAACCAACAAACACATGTACAATAATGAAATTGTAATCAAACATTTGCCTTAGACATTTTGCGACATCTATATGTTTATTTGTTTTATTTTTCCCAAAAATGAAAAGGTACCTTAGGGGGGCTTAAAGCACCGTTTTATTTTACAAAGTACCTAATAGGGTTGGTTGGCATGCAATGGGTTTTGTTTGAAAACAGTAGCCCCAAGCCAAATAATAACCCCACACCACATGAATACACATATACCTCCACATTAGTATGTGGGTACATTATGTCACATTATGCCTTAAAGTGTCATCAAAAAAACATAGGGCAAGAGCAATTACATTAGGTGAACATACATAAATAAGAAAAGAAAAAACACATGTACAATACAGAAACTATAATCAGATATTTGCACTAGACATTTTTGAGACATTCCCAATTTTTATTTTTTGTTTTATTTTGCAAAAAAAAGGGACCTGAAGGGGGGCTTAAAGCACCTTTCATTTTACAAGGTACCTTATAGGTTTGGTTGGCATGCAATGGGTGTGGTTTGCAAAACTGTAACCCCAAGCCAACTAATGACTAATACCACCACACCACCTGAATACATGCGTATTAATGCATACATATATATATATAAATATATATACATAGACAGTGATATTTAGGCACATTACGTCTTAGAGTTTCATCAAAATAATCATAGGACAAGAGCAGCACATAAATAACAAAACAAACAAGATATGTACAATACTGAAATTGCAATAAAATAATTGCTCTAGACATTTTGAGACATCTCCATTTCTATTTCTTTAATGCTTTATTTTTCCAAAAAATGAAAGGTACCTTAAGATGGCTTAAAGCACCTTTCATTTTCCTAGGTACCATTGTGGAACCAGTTTTTGAACATGTTAGGCTTCGGTTTCGGGAACCAATTTTCAAAAGGTTTGAGACATCTCCAGTTCTACTTTTTTAAGTTTTGTTCAATGAAAATGAAAAAGCCATGCAACATCCATTGTGAAGTATAGATATCACATTTGTTGATTGATACATTCACAAGGTCTTTGGTATTTCTGTTGTAAGCTTTTCTGACATCATCATGGGCAAAACATGTTCTTCATGGAGTTACTTTTGGTGAAAGGCTGGAATTTACGTCAAGTGTACACTTAGGGATGTCTCAAAATAGGAGTGCCCCAAAGCTCTGTTTTGCACACTAAAAAACAAGGGCTTGGGCCCCCCTATTTTGAGACATCCCCAATTGCATATACCATCTGTGTAGCACACTGGTGCTCAAGATTGAAGTTACTTGTCACTTGTCGCCCCTGTTGGTAACCTCATGAAGAGGCCTGCTTGTCCACCTGATGCTATGCTTGCATGTTGCCTCCACCTGAACCAGCACCAGTCTTCGCTTTGGCCTTGGCTTTCGCCTTCAGCTGCATCAGGTCTTGTCAGGATTTTCTTCATTGTGCTCTTGGCTTTTGCCTTTTGAGCTTTCATTGGCGAAGAAGTAACCCCAGGAGCTTTGCTGGCAGCAGCCTTGGCTTTACCTGCTGCCTTTGCCTTGACTTTAGATTTTGCTTTCACCTAGGCTTTGGCCTTTGCCTTTGGTGCTGCAGTATCTAAGAATCTAAGTCAGCTCATGGGGCAGTTTCTTCTGGCAAGGAGATGGCAGCAGGATGGAAGAAGACCAGGGATGAGCCAGCTCCTGATGACCATGCAGAGGGAGAAGATGAGGAGCCTAAAGAGGAGGATGCAACAGTTGCTGATGATGAGCATCGAAGCTACCCCAAGGTAAGGAAATGTGCCAGAATGATCAAAAGTGGCCAGGTGCCAGAAGATCTTCAGCAGCTCTATGAAGAAGAGGGCTCCAAGAATTCTCTTGAACACCAGATGCGAGTCTGTGTTTGCTCCTGGAAATACCCAGCGTTCGAAGTTTTCAAGAAGAACTCTGAGATTTGCAACAAATCTCAGATTACTGTGTTGGCTTAGGTTGTGGACAAAATCCAGGGAAACCAGCAAGCTTTGAATGATGCAGAAAGACGAGGTGATGTCTATCAGAAAGATGGTTACTATCATGTCAGGACAATAGCCACAGCCATTGTGCCCTGCCATGGTCTTGCATGGTGGCCAAGCCAACCTCACCAAGGATGAGAGTTCGCAGGTGAGTCAATTCATGTCGAGCAGGCCCTGGAGCCAGTTTGGCACTGGAGCTAGTTGTGGTGGTAGTGGTGGTTGTGGTAGTGGTAGCAGTGCTTCCTCTACACCAGCTGTGGTTACTTCATCCTCAGCATTGCCAAAAGCGATTTCTGATGCTCCTGTTAAACTGAGCTGGGCAAGTGTGCAGCATGACATCAAAGAAACCAAAGTGGTTCAGGAGCGACTGGGTAGAGACAAGAAAGACCAAAAATCAATGATACTTTGAAGGATGCCCTCACTGAGCTTTCAAAGACAGAATGCATGCTTGGACAATGCTTCATTGCCAAGTATGACTGGTTCATTATTGCCATAATCTTGTTTCATGAATTTTCTGACTTTTCCTCATTTTTGCCATGCTGTTGTTTCATAAATTTTGTCAGTGACACAAACACTACCCATGATCAAATCATTTGATCCAATCAAGTGCCAAGGGAAAAACATGAGACCCTGTCAAAATACATGAAATAAACCCATGCACATATGTCAGCAGCACGTATATAGTAACCCCAAGAGAACATCAGACACATACCATATAACAAAAGAACATAAATAAATATATATATGTAAAAACGAAGTGAAAAAACATAACCCTTACAAATTACCTTGAAAAAGGTTCTCAATAATTACCTTCAAAGGTATTTTTTTTAACTAATAGTTAAAAAAAATCGACCAAAATTATCTTCAAAAAGGTAATTTTTTTAGAGTTACCTATTTTGCTCCAAATAACCTTGCCTGACCTATAGGGTAGGCAGCAATGACGAACGCAACAGGCTGATCCGGCCTGGGCGCTTGGGAGCCTCATTTTTGTATGGTAGCAAATGTTTGCACAGCGGCGGCCTTGCAGAAGCCAGCTGCTCGTCGAGCTCGAAATCCATGACAGCAAAACAAGACGAGAAAGACTCTTAGGAGCCTCTCCGCTGCCCCTGACAAGCTCCTAAGGAGAGGGCGATTTGACCTCTCCTTAGGAGCATCGCCGTCGTTGGCGATGCTCCTAAGGAGAGGACGCGGAGAGGACGAAACTGAAATTCCGTTAAGCGATCATGCAAAACATACCATTGTCCTCTCCGTGTCCTCTCCTTAGGAGCATCGCCATCGTTAGCGATGCTCCTAAGGAGAGGACGATTTGACCTCTCCTTAGGAGCTTCCAAATACTCGTTCGTCGTCGCTTTTGGCTCCAGTTGTTTTAGTGGTATTTCTGACCCGGCCGTTCCCTGCCTCGGACACGAGAGCCATTGGCTGCTCCGGCCAAGGCTCTCTCCAAAAACTTCTTGCCCAGGCTTTCGGACGAATGGACATTGAAATGGTCTCAGAAAAAGGACCTCTATGGTAAGAAGCACCTCATCTCTGTGGGAGGCAAAATAGAAGGATGGACGAATATGGACGACAAGCCCAAGGTCAATGACCGTGCGAAGGACGCGCCAGAGCCAGTGTGCTTCTTCAGCCCTCCCATTGAGCTGATGGAAGAGCTGTTGCACACATTCTTTGGGAAGATGGATGTGGATCTGGGGGCAGCAGATGGCAAACTAGGTTTTGCTTGTTTGCAGAACAGAGTGGCCTACCTTGGTGTCACCTACAACGAGGTCCACAGCAAGCTGTTGGAGGGACTTGACCTGATGCAAACCAGCATGGCATACCCGTCGAGCCCTTTTTTCAACAACAACTATGCGCAAGCCATCGGCGTCGTGACCCACACTCCGACTCCGAAGCCGAAGCCAGGCCCAAAAGCAAAGACAGAAACAAAAAAAAGGAAAGCAAATGCGTCTGGGAAACCGAAGCCCAAGCCGAAAGCCAAGGCGACTGAGGAGCCTCCGCCTAAAAAAAATAAAAACAAACCAGGATGGCAATGGCGATGACAACAATGAAGGAGACGAAGAGGAGGATGACGTTTGGGACCCGCTGGTTGCCGCCTAGCTTGTACGACTTGTGTGTGTGACAGGAACTAGCTGCTCCGGCTAGTCCTGTTCATGCACTGGCAAAGCAAGTCGAAAATTTTGAAATTTCGATAGCTCAGCAAGCAGACGGCAGGTCTGGCTGCTCCGGCCGTCCTGCCA
The DNA here is from genome assembly GCA_947184155.2 of Cladocopium goreaui. Taxonomy (NCBI): domain Eukaryota; class Dinophyceae; order Suessiales; family Symbiodiniaceae; genus Cladocopium; species Cladocopium goreaui. Next base: position 121,022 of record CAMXCT020000291.1, on the reverse strand, counting down.
CATGCAATGTGCTGGCATTTTTGGGACGTTAGGGATCAGATTTAGCTGCTCTGCCTAAAATGAAACGCGTGCAGCCTCAATGGTTCCAATGCTTCAAGATTCAGAAACTTATTTCCTTTCCTCGTTCCCCGAAGGAACATTTCTCGTTGAAAGTTGAAACCATGCAAAGTTATTTTGGTGTTTTTTTCCGTACATGGATTTACCGGTTGCATCCCACCTTGCAAGTTTCGTCTGAAGCTTCTGTGTTTATCAGGTCAGCAAACGAAGTCTAATGGGATTGAAACGTCATTTCTTATAGGAGATATATGATGGTTCGGCATGCGTCTGCACAGTGGTAGGAAACAGGTTTCTATTATACATGGTTTTCTCGTTTACTTCTTTCAAAGTTATTTTGGATTCTCGTTTTTAGCTGCCCCTGCCACTCCCCTGACTTTGAAGAAAAACAAGGCCCAAAAAAATTCTAAAATTCCGCTAAGCAAAAGTAAGGTGATGTGGAGGTCCTCAAAACAGCCTTTCCCCTGTTTGTCTACGGCAGAGACTGAGCTGGTAGAGGCCATCGAAGGAGTCATAGTTGGAGACTCTCTAGCATGCATAGTGGAAGAGTTAGAAGGAAGAGTGGATAAGCAGCTGGTGTGTGACAACATGGCAGCCGTGGCTTTGTCCACCACGCGGACAGGAGCTTGGCACACACGGCATTTGAAAGTACGTGCGACCCACCTCAAATGGAGGGTGGAAGCTGGAGACTGGAAGATGCAGCATCGGCGGGGCACAGAGCTCGTCGCAGATATGGGTACAAAGCTTCTTGGTGCCAACAAAACGAAGGATCTGTCAAAGAAGATGAACCTGGAATGGCTACCAGATGTAGTAGCCTTCTCCAGAGCGAAGGAAGAAAGGATTGAGAAAGAGGAAGAGAAATTGGCAGAAGAACAGGACAGAGAACCAGCTGTGACGGTATCCAAGAAGGTCTTTGCAGGAGATATGGAAAAGGTGGTAAAGATCGCCACCCTCATGGCGGTACTTCAGAAGGTAGAAGGAGTATATGCCATGGACAAGAGCGAAACGGAAGAAGGATCAGAAGTTTTGGCGGCATTTGGCTTGTTGATGATGATCCTTGGAGTGGTGTTGTACAAGTTGGTGGAAAGACTGTGGAAGATCTTTCATGAGAAGAGAGATCATGAGGAATGCCAATCTCGCGCCCATGCGCGCGACTCTCGCGCCCATGCGCGCGACTCTCGCGCACTCATGCGCGATCGAGAACGTCACCAACTGCATGTACGCGAAGGAGAAGAAGAAGAGATAAGTTGTGAAGAAGGAGAACAGACCACCGTGAAGGTGGCGACTCTGAGGATGAGAAAAGTTGAAAACAAAGGTTCCAATGAGAAAGGACGAGAAGGAGAAAGCTCCGCTACCAGAAGTAACAGTCACACAACTAAGAAAGGCACAGAGGAACGACATGAAAAGAAGGGAGCACAGACAGTGCCTCCTATGCCCGCTCAAGGACTGAGCTGTGGGAACCCTGGAGGAGAGGGAGCCCAGTCTGATCGTCCTGGACGGTGCTGTGGGAACCCTGGAGGAGAGGGAGCCTAGTCTGCACGTCCAAGCGGTGCCGGGCCTATCCAAGGACTGAGCTGTGGGAACCCTGGAGGAGAGGGAGCCCAGTCTGATCGTCCTGATAGTGCCGAGAAGCCTGACCTGGTGGGGCCAATAATCACGCCAAATGGCAGGAGATTCCATAGAAGCAGTGGATGCCCGACGCTGGCCCAGTCTTGGAAAGGAAGAAAGCCGCTTTGTGGAGAATGTGGCGACACCTACTTGGTGACCGACGTGATGATGATGGATAAGAACCAGTTGGTCCATACGAAGAAGACGTGCCCCGTGGGAGAGCTGATCGGATATGATGCATGCCAAAGGTGTGCTTAGCGGCTTGGGCCTAGAGAGCTCAAAATTTTCCAGAAAGCAGGATTGCATGAAAGAAACATGTCAATCCTGGGAGGAGTGCATGGATGTCAGACACTCCAATTTGAAACGTGAAACACCATGTTCAGTTGTGTAGGATTCAGTCTTGCTGCGAAAGTCAGAGAAGATTAGCACAGCCACCTGCACAGGATGACACGCCAAATCGAGACGGCATAGCCGCTTTGTGGTTCAAAACAAGTTGCCAGGGCTGACCTGCGTGCAGTTTTAGAGCTTCTGGGAAGCTCTAAAACAAAGCTGGCAGCTTTGTTTAGAGCTGCCAGCTCTGTTTTGAAGCTTCTAAATTGAGCTGCCAACTCTGTTTTGAAGCTTCTCAGTTTTTTGTTGGATTTTGACAAACTTATGTTGATCGTTGGAGAAGCTCTAAAACAAAGCCGCTCCAGAAGCTTTGTTTTAGAGCTTCCAGAAGCTCAGTTTTAGAGCTTCCAAAATTGAGCTTCCAAAATGGATAAGGTTCCAATACTTTGACAGATTAGTTGCTTTTTGTTGATTTTGTTAGGCTGTTTTCTTTTTGGTGCCTTCTCCAGGCAAGCCATATTCTAGAAACTGGATGGTTTCTTTGCCTTTTCCAAGCAAGCCACATTGTGGCAACTGAAGAACCAGCTGCTTCATGATTTCTGTGCCTTTTCCAGGCAAGCTACATGCTAGCATGTGGCATGTGCAGGCAGCCTTCATCCTCCTGGTCGCAGAGTAGGGAAAGCAGTTGAGCATTTCCATCTGTCCAAAACTTCACTGGCATTGTGGCTGGGGTTGTCTTTGCCACCTCTTCTCCTGAAAAAATATGCTAGAGTACCTCCCATGGTTTCGTCTTTGTATGTCCAAAAAACTTTGACAGGAACCCTCATTTCACAAAGGTGTTGGCAGAGGTGATTTTTTGGCATAATATGCCAGTTTGTGGTCTCAGGATCAAGCCTCAAAGCTTCTTTCTCCAGTTCATCATATTGCTTGACCATCTTCAGGCCAGCCATTTGCAAGGCCTGAGGTTCATTTGTTTCCATTGCTTCAGGCCAGCCTTTTGCAAGGCCTGAGGTTCATTTGTTTCCATTGCTTCATAAGTTTGAGCCAAATACCTGGCAAACTTCTGGCAAGCAAGTTGATGGGGCACTCTTGAGTCCAAATGCTTCTCTGCAAGAACTGGCAAGAGTGGGACAAAATGTCTGATCTGAGCTGCTCGGCCTTTTAGTGTTGGAGGCCCTCTGGATTTTTCCCCCTTGTTGAGGATTTCAGGAGTCAAGTTGGCCAACTTGTAATCCACCTAAAGCTCTGCATATAATTGTTTCACTTCTGCCCACAAGTTTGAAACTTTGGTTTTGAAGCTTCTGCCTTCCAGATTGCAAGCAATCTCTGTGAGAAGCATACCGCAGATGTCTGCCCCAATCCCTTGGTCCATTGTGTGCAACCAATCAGGGCAAACAAGTATGAATGGTCTGGCCAATTTCAAAAACAAAAAAAGCTTTTTGCCCATGGCAAGCACATCTGAAACAAAGGTGGCTCTGGTTTTCACATGCAATCTCTCATTTGGCATTTGAATTTTGTAATTTTCAGGTGTTGCATGGCACATCCAGCACAAGCCTCCTTTTGTGTTATGAATAGGGCATTGGACCCAGCCATTGAACCAATCCCAATCTCCACGGATTTCACAGAGAATGCCTTTTGCAGGCTTTGTCAATGCTTTTCTTGGCTAGTGAAGCAGGAATTCTGGTGCAAATGCTGACACTATAGTCAGCCCATTCCTCTGAAGAATCTTCAGCTTTCCTTTTGGTCGGTCCTGAGAAAGCCTTCTGCAGGCAAGCTAGGCTCAGCACTATTCTTAAACACCAAAGCAGATGCTTCATGTTTGAGCTGCAAATGGCTACCTGTTAACATCTATAAAGGGAGATTCTGTGGTGAAACAAATTTGACTCTGTTGCCCCAAGCCCCCAAAGCAAGGCCCTTTTTTTTGGCCAAGGCGACTCGACATCAGGGCAGGCCTTGCTGCACTAAAGTTGGCCTGTGTGCTCACATGCCTGCTTCAGGCAAGCCACAGTGGCAACATACATTCCTTCCATGCTGCCATGTAGCCTTTCATTTGTCAGCATCCTGCAACCATTTTTTGATTGGTGCCACCTGCTTCTTGGTATCCTTCACAGCATCAAGCACCATCTTTGTCAACCCAACAAGGTCATTTCCCTTGGCTTCACATTCCTCTTGGCTCAAAGAATCCCATTTTCCTTTTCCAGGAAATGCCACTGCATTTTTCTTCGTCTTCCCCAAGGCAGCCGAACTCGTTTCACTCTGCTCAAGGTAGGCTCGCTTCATTTTTCCAGTTGTGCCATCAGGCAAGGCATGAAGCTGGCTCAGGACCATCTCCAAGCCACTGATCTCAGCTGTGATGGCAGTCATGGCAGTCTTGCACTTTCTCCAAGACAGCTGGTACTCTGCCTGGGCCTTGTCAAGTTCGCAGTCTTCTGGGGCAGTCTCATCCTTCAGCATCTCTGGCTCTTTCTGACTCTTTCTCTTCCTTTTTGGAATCATTTTCTTGGGGGCAGGCCCTGCCAATGCTGACCTCATTTTCCTCGAAATTCTCTGTCGCCACATCTTCCACCTTCTCTTCCAATTTCAAGGCTCTGGCCTGGAGGTGGGTAGTGGTCTTCTTCACCATTGCGTACTTCCTTGTATTGCATAACCCCCATCTTTGCCAAGGCTGGACTTTCATGGGGCCTTTCCTGCAGGCCAGCTGTGCAAGCATGGAGAAGATTCACATAGTTCGGGTTGTCAGGCAGAACGCCTTTGTCAGCAGCAATCTGGTCTGCAGTGAACCAATCATCATTAATCTCCACTTTGTGGCTTTCCTCATCTCTGTCCTCCTTCAAGACATCCTTCTTGGAAACTCTGGGGTCCAACTGGCACACTGTGTAAAAAAAGGCTCGCTTGTCTTGCTGTGTTTTGCAGCTGGCGCACTGCAGGAGCTGGTTGTCCCCTTTCTTCTCCAACCCTTTCATGTGCTTCATCATGTTGCTGGCTTCCTTTGGTGGAATGGCAGGCAGTGCCATGGCCTTGGCTGTGGCTTTGGCCTTTGGTGCATCCAATGGCTCTTGCTTCACAGCCACCTGGCTGGTACCTCCCTTGCCATTTGCAGGCAAGCTGTTGGCAGCACCACTGGCAGGGGATGATCCATTGCCATTTTCAGGCAAGGCATTGCTGCCACTTTCAGAAAGTTCTGGAGCAGGAAGGGCCAGGAGTGCCTGTTGGGCAGCTTCTGTGCCATCTCCAGGCAAGCTTGTTTCAGCCTTTGGTTTCTTTCCCTTGGGTTCCTCTGCACTTGCAGGCCTCTCCATGGCTTCAAACAACACTGTTTTCTTTGAGCCAAGAAATTCTGGAGGTGGAAAGTGTGGTGTCACGTTGGGACCTCTTGGATTTAATGATCTTTGGAAATGGAAAGTGTTTTTTGAGCAAAACACATTATTCCAAAAAAATAATATTTTCAAAAGTTGCCGCAGCAACTTTGGAGGCAAAGTTGCCCAAGGCAACTTCTGAGGCAACTTTGGAGTTATATATTGTTTTGAATTATAAATCCCAAAAAAGTATGCAAAAGTTGCCGCGGCAACTTTGCCTCAGAAGTTGCCGCGGCAACTTTTGGGATTCAAATTCTGCCAGAAACAATTTAGTGATTTTTCCGGGGGAAAATACCATACGGCGAACTCACCTGCATTCCAATTTTCACTTTTCAAATTGAAATGCTTTGCCCCTTGATCAAAATTTGTAACCATTGGGGGTTGAACAGTTGAACCCTTCTTTTTATCTTACTCACATGCCAATCCCCTCAACACAAACAAGTCTAATTAATGCAAGTGTTTTAAGGATATGATGGGTGGTTATTCCTTACTTCATTTCTCATCTACACACACACAACATAACATTCATTTTTTCCTTGGGTGATTCCCTATTAGCAAAAAATTGGGCCCATACATAAAAGTATTATTTGTGCATTGTTATTCAACCCACATCACTACTCTTAAATGGCATGTGACCCCTGTTCTGCTCAGCAGCTGCTTTTTTTTTCAGGAGGCGCTGCTGGTTGTCTGCACTGCACCATTTGTGCTAAACCATGTTGCCTTTTCCAGGCAAGCCTTTTCAGGCACATGACTTTGACTTTTGGCAGCTCACTCCTCCAAGGTCATGCTTTCCACTGTGGTGCCTCCCCATTCAGATGCCTCCGCCTCCTGCCAGCTGGCACCCAAGGGGTGCCTCCTACAGGCAAGCCATGTTCAGGCACAGTGCCTTCTCCAGGCAAGCCTGCTCCAATGACACTGGGAGGAGCATCAATTTCTGCAGCAGTCCCTTCAGCTGTTGCCATGTCCACATCCTGGGTGCCTTCTACAGGCAAGGCATTTTCTGCCACTTCACCAGCTTCAACATGCATTGGCTTGGGGGAGCCTGGGGGTTCACTCTTGGTCTTCTTCGTGTCTTCCATGAAGCTGGCACTGCTGCTGCTGCTGTTGCTGCTGCTTGCACCAACCTCCTGCAGTGGGGGGCATTTCAGGTCACACTTTGCTTTCATCTTAGCCACATGATCTCCCAGCTCATCAACCTTTTCTTCAAGCTCCTCCAGTGGAGTTTTGGGAGCTGGCTGTCCAGCTACTTCTGCAGGTTGCTCTGCCTTTGTCAGGCAAGCTGCTTCAGCAGCACTTGGAGACGGGACTGTAGCATTTCCAGGCCCTCTCCAAATCTGATTCTTCCTCCTCTTCATTGCCTTCTCCGGGCAAGCCTGTTTTAGACACATCAGCTTGCGGTGCATCTGCTGTTAATTGGGCTTCTTCCAGCTTTCCCTGTCGCAGCAAATTCATCCATTGAATTGCTCTCTGTCTAAACTGATTCACACTCATCTGCTGGCCTTGGTCATCCAGCCAGTCTGGGAATGGAATTCCATTTTGTTTCATCTGGTACCTCTGCCTAGGACATCTCTCAGGATGCCCAGAGCTGAGCTGCCTCCAAGGCTGCATGTGGTGGGTCATTGCTGCTTTGGGAGTTGAAACCCACAGGCCCATCATCTTCTGGGATGGTCTTCAAATTGCCTTTTTCAAGCAAGGCATTGCTGCCACTTCTTGAAGGCCTTGGAGGTGGGTGCTCTGCAGCTGGAGGATAATTGTGAAGCCTGATAAAAGAGCTTCCTGCAACCTCCAAAATTCTCTCCTTGGCCTGTGCCTGGGGCTTGGTGAAGCCTCCCTTTCAGATGCATCCCTCCTTGAACTGGAAGTTTGGGGCTCCCCACGGATTTGCTCAGCAAGTCACAAAAAGGAAACATGTAACCACATGTACTAAAGCATTTGCAAGTTGGAAACAAAACCGGAAACAACAAGCAGCTTCAAAGTCGAAGAGAAGCTATGGACGCATTTGATCGATGTCCCATCCCCAAAATCATTGCGGGGTCTATCCAACCCTGCTGGCTGCCTCACGAAACCCTCTATATTCTTTTTGCAACAACCCTGTCGAGTGGGAACAAATCCAGGGGCCAAACACATAGACAATCCAGTCTATGACAACAAGAACATTGGCCGGCTTACCTACTCCGGCACCCCGGCCAAAAATCCCCCTGGTCGAAACGATATTAACTCCCCCCTAGCGGCGGGAGGGTGGGGTCAACAAAAAGTCAACACAGCAAACCCAGCCAAACTCAACGGGTCAAATAACTTGACCACCCAAACCGCTACCACGCGATTCAAAACCTTTGGCTGGCAGCTGTAGGACTAGAGAATCAACTGTGTGCAGTCAACAACAATTCGCTACCCCGCGACAAAGACAAAACCCCCTTTTGCAGGATGTCCAAAGATCATGCACACAAACCCCTAAGCAAAACCATCAAACTCAACCCCTTAGCGGGCAAACCATTCCAAACAGGGAAACCCCCTACAGCTCACATTGGAATCAACCCAAAGGGGAAAACGTTCCTTGCTGGCAAACCCCCCTCCGCTGCACTCTGCGGGGCCCCCAATCCTGGTGTAAGACCTGCCCCACCTGTTGGAAGGGCCTTGTTCAGGCCAGGCTGACCACCCACTTGGTTCTTGCCAACCTTGCTGTTGCCCCCATTGCTGATCCCAGTTGCAGTGTGGAGGTGGGTCATCCCTGCCCCTAGAGTTCCAGCCATCTACTGGGTGCCATGAACCATCTTCTTGCCATTGCTGCCAGTATTGCCCTTCATGCCACACAGGTGGGCCCCAGGTAGCTTGTGCCATCATGACCAGGCAAGCCACCAGCCACATTGCCATTTGCAGGCAAGCCTTAGAGGCACAGAAAAACAGAAAGTTCTTCTGCCTTTTGCAGGCAAGCCTATTGCAGGCAAAAAAAAGTTGAGGGTCAGGTCGAGTTTGGTCCACTTAAACAGCTGCAGGCATGCAACACAAACTTACCACCACCAACCATGCAGGCAACCCTGCGGGCAAAGAAAAATAAATGTGGTGGTCATTTTATTCATGACTCATAACAATTTAAATGGGGCTGTTATACCTTTGCATTTTGAAAGATTATAGTTAAAATTTGAAACAAACATGTAAAAGGGCTACAGCGAGCATTTCAAAAATAACCAATGCATGTTGCTCCTTGCTCTAAGAAAAAGGCTCCAGCCCACCCTGGCAGCTGCAGCTGCCTTTTTTTCTGGCCACATGTTGCTTCTGCTTCGATGCTGCTGCCTTTTGCAGGCAAGATGCTGTCATCACCAAAAAACAACTGCCACTTTCAAGCAAAGGCATCACAACAGAAAATTTTTGTGAGAAACCACCTGAGCCTTCCCCAGGCCAGGCTCTCGAACAAATTCAAACAGCTGAAGGGCAACTGCCTTGTGGTCCACACCTTTGCCTAGGGCCTTGGACTTTCACATGCAAAGATGGTTTGTCTGCCTCCTCTTTCTTGGACAGGATGTAACTCTTTTCCTTGAAGCATCCCAGCTTCACATACCCAAAAGATTGTGACACCTTCCAGGCATCTGCTGTTTTGACTTTGCCACTTTTCTTGGCAAGCTTTTAGAGCACAGCAGCTGGTTTCTTCAACACAGGAGGTGCCTCCTCAGGCAAGGCCAAAGGACCAGAGGAAGCTTCTGGAGAACAAACCTTGGAAGATTCAACAGTCATAACAGATTCTTGGGTCATTGGCACCTCCATTTCCTCAGAGCTGCCATCAGCCTTTCCCAGGCTAGCCTTAACAGGCACAGCCAATGCCCTCAGAGCTGCAATCAGCCTTTTCCAGGCCAGCCTTAACAGGCACAACTTTGGCCCTTTGCTTGGCCTGAGCCTTGCCAACAGGAGCAGACTGTTTTGTGCCATCGGCAGGCAAGCCAGTCACCACTGCCAGCAAATCTTTGCACCATGGTGCCATCAGAGCACCTGTCTTCATGTTTCTCCCCTTTCTTTGCACCATCTTTCTCACTTCTCTGAGCTTATCCACGCATGAATTGACACTGCTTGAGGCCATTTTCTGGCCAGAAGAATCCTGCATTGCTTTCCTTTCCACTTCCTTGCTTGTCCCTTTAGACACAGCAAGCCAGGAGGACAGAAAGGTTGCGTGCTTCTCACCAACCTCTTCTGCACTACCCACAAAAATCCATTTCTGTGACACCTTTGGGGAAGTGACTCTTCAAGGCATTCTTCAAATGCAAACCTTCTGACTGCTTCTGTAGCTTCTTCTCTACTGGACCAGAGGAGCTGGAGGAAGTTCGCTTTTTCATTGTGGAAATCACTGGCATTGTGCCTTTTTCAGGCAAGCTCCAGGAGCAAATCAAAAAAAAAAACAAGTCCAGCTATCTTGTTTGAGCCAAAAAACTGCCCTAGATTGGGTTGTTGCCACAAAAGGTCTGGTTTCAACAAACTGATTTGAACACTTTGTTAAAAAGACATGTGTTGTTGCTTTGGATGTCCAAAGTTGGAAGCTCATTTTGGAAGCTCCAAAACAGAGCTTCCAGAAGCTTTGTTTTAGAGCTTCTCAAAAAAGTAACTTACCTGAGAACAATGAAAGAGGTGTAAGCTCCAAAACAAAGCTGCCAGCTTTGTTTTGAAGCTTCCAAAATGAGAGCTCCTCGGAGGTTCAGGGCGGCGTCACCGGCGACCAGCGCGGATGCAAGCGCGTCACCAGAGCCAGCCCAGTGCCACAAGGCCGATCTCACCAAGTGCCACGCCTCCCACGCCAAATGCCTCGTGGGTGTCGCCAAGGACCGGGCGTCAGCGGCGACCAGCGCGGACCAAGCACGTCACAAGAGCCAGCCCAGTGCCACAAGTGCCACGCCTGCCGGGCAAACGCACGGCTGATCTCAGCAAGTGACACGGCTGCCACGCCAAATGCCTCTGGATGTCGCCAAGTGCCACGCATGCCTGTGGACAAGTTGTATGTGGACAAGTTGTATGTGGACAAGTTGTGTGTGGACAAGTTGTGTGTGGACAAGTTGTGTGTGAGTAAGTTGTGTGTGGACAAGTTGTGTGAGTAAGCTGTGTGTGTGTGGACAAGTTGTGTGTGATCATGTTGTGTGTGGACAAGTTGTGTGTGTGTGTGAGCAAGTTGTGTGTGGACAAGTTGTGTGTGTGTGTCTGAGCAAAAAGTGTGTGGCCAAGTTGTGTGTGACTAAGCTGTGTGTGGACAAGTTGTGTGTGATCATGTTGTGTGTGGACAAGTTGTGTGTGTGTACAAGTTTTGTGTGGACAAGTTGTGTGTGTGGGTGTCTGAGCGAAATGTGTTTGGACAAGTTGTGTGTGTGTGTGATCAAGCTGTGTGTGGGCAAGTTGTGTGTGTGAGTAAGTTGTGTGTGATCAAGTTGTGTGTGTGTGCACAAGTTGTGTGTGTGTGAGTACATCGTGTGTGATCGACTTAAGCGTGTACACGTTGTGTGTTTTGACAAGTTGTGTTGAGTAAGTTGTGTGTGTGATCAAGTTGTGTGTGAGTAAGTTGTATGTGGACAAGTCGTGTGTGTGTGATCAAGTTGTGAGTGAGTAAGCTGTGTGTGATCAAGTTGTGTGTGGCCAAGTTGTGTGTGAGTAAGCTGTGTGTGTGGACAAGTTGTGTGTGATCATGTTGTGTGGACAAGTTGTGTGTGTGTGAGCAAGTTGTGTGTGGACAAGTTGTGTGTGTGTGTGTCTGAGCAAAATGTGTGTGGCCAAGTTGTGTGTGAGTAAGCTGTGTGTGGACAAGTGGTGTGTGATCATGTTGTGTGTGGACAAGTTGTGATGTGTGTGTGCGTGTGTACAAGTTTTGCGTGGACAAGTTGTGTGTGGGTGTCTGAGCGAAATGTGTTTGGACAAGTTGTGTGTGTGTGATCAAGCTGTGTGTGGGCAAGTTGTGTGTGTGTGAGTAAGTTGTGTGTGTGTGCACAAGTTGTGTGTGTGTGTGAGTACATCGTGTGTGATCGAGTTAAGCGTGTACACGTTGTGTGTTTTGACAAGTTGTGTTGAGTAAGTTGTGTGTGATCAAGTTGTGTGTGAGTAAGTTGTATGTGGACAAGTCGTGTGTGTGTGATCAAGTTGTGAGTGAGTAAGCTGTGTGTGATCAAGTTGTGTGTGAGTAAGTTGTGTGTGAGCAAGTTGTGTGTGAGCAAGTTGTGTGTGAGTAAGTTGTGTGTGGACAAGTTGTGTGTGTGAGTAAGTTGTGTGTGAGCAAGTTGTGTGTGAGAAAGTTGTGTGTCAGTAAGTTGTGTGTGGACAAGTTGTGTGTGAGCAAGTTGTGTGTGGACAAGTTGTGTGTGGCCAAGTTGTGTGTGAGTAAGCTGTGTGTGTGTGGACAAGTTGTGTGTGATCATGTTGTGTGTGAGTAAGTTGTGTTTGAGTAAGTTGTGTGTGAGCAAGTTGTGTGTGTGTGTCTGAGCAAAATGTGTGTGGCCAAGTTGTGTGTGAGTAAGCTGTGTGTGGACAAGTTGTGTGTAATCATGTTGTGTGTGGACAAGTTGTGTGTGTGTACAAGTTTTGTGTGGACAAGTTGTGTGTGTGGGTGTCTGAGCGAAATGTGTTTGGACAAGTTGTGTGTGTGTGATCAAGCTGTGTGTGGGCAAGTTGTGTGTGTGTGAGTAAGTTGTGTGTGATCAAGTTGTGTGTGTGTGCACAAGTTGTGTGTGTGTGAGTACATCGTGTGTGATCGAGTTAAGCGTGTACACGTTGTGTGTTTTGACAAGTTGTGTTGAGTAAGTTGTGTGTGATCAAGTTGTGTGTGAGTAAGTTGTATGTGGACAAGTTGTGTGTGTGATCAAGTTGTGAGTGAGTAAGCTGTGTGTGATCAAGTTGTGTGTGAGTAAGTTGTGTTTGAGCAAGTTGTGTGTGAGCAAGTTGTGTGTGAGTAAGTTGTGTGTGGACAAGTTGTGTGTGAGTAAGTTGTGTGTGAGCAAGTTGTGTGTGAGAAAGTTGTGCGTGAGTAAGTTGAGTGTGGACAAGTTGTGTGTGAGCAAGTTGTGTGTGAGTAAGTTGTGTGTGTGTGTGAGCAAGTTGTGTGTGAGCAAGTTGTGTGTGAGTAAGCTGTGCGTGATCAAGTTGTGTGTGTGAGTAAGTTGTGTGTGAGCAAGTTGTGTGTGGACAAGTTGTGTGTGAGCAAGTTGTGTGTGGACAAGTTGTGTGTGTGAGCAAATTGTGTGTGAGTAAGTTGTGTGTGGACAAGTTGTGTGTGAGCAAGTTGTGTGTGCGCAAGTTCTGTGTGGACAAGTTGTGTGTGAGTAAGTTGTGTGTGAGCAAGTTGTGTGTGAGCAAGTTATGTGTGTGAGCAAGTTGTGTGTGGACAAGTTGTGTGTGGACAAGTTGTGTGTGAGCAAGTTATGTGTGAGCAAGTTGTGTGGGCAAGTTGTGTGTGAGCAAGTTGTGTGTGTGTGGACAAGTTGTGTGTGAGCAAGTTGTGTGTGAGTAAGTTGTGTGTGGACAAGTTGTGTGTGAGCAAGTTGTGTGTGAGCAATTTGTGTGTGGGTAAGTTGTGTGTGGACAAGTTGTGTGTGTAAGCTGTGTGTGAGCAAGTTGTGTGTGAGCAAGTTGTGTGTGGGCAAGTTGTGTGTGAGCAAGTTGTGTGTGAGCAATTTGTGTGTGGGTAAGTTGTGTGTGGACAAGTTGTGTGTGTAAGCTGTGTGTGAGCAAGTTGTGTGTGAGCAAGTTGTGTGTGGGCAAGTTGTGTGTGAGCAAGTTGTGTGTGAGCAATTTGTGTGTGGGTAAGTTGTGTGTGGACAAGTTGTGTGTGAGTAAGTTGTGTGTGTGAGCAAGTTGCGTGTGAGCAAGTTGTGTGTGAGTAAGTTGTGTGTGGACAAGTTGTGTGAGTAAGTTGTGTGTGAGCAAGTTGTGTGTGAGCAAGTTGTGTGTGTGGGGACAAGTTGTGTGTGAGCAAGTTGTGTGTGAGTAAGTTGTGTGTGGACAAGTTGTGTGTGAGTAAGTTGTGTGTGAGCAAGTTGTGTGTGAGCAAGTTGTGTGTGAGCAAGTTGTGTGTGAGTAAGTTGTGTGTGGAAGCTGTGTGTGAGCAAGTTGTGTGTGAGCAAGTTGTGTGTGGGCAAGTTGTGTGTGAGCAAGTTGTGTGTGAGCAATTTGTGTGTGGGTAAGTTGTGTGTGGACAAGTTGTGTGTGAGTAAGTTGTGTGTGTGAGCAAGTTGCGTGTGAGCAAGTTGTGTGTGAGTAAGTTGTGTGTGGACAAGTTGTGTGAGCAAGTTTGTGTGTGAAGTTGGTGTGTGGACAAGTTGTGTGTGAGCAAGTTGTGTGTGAGCAAGTTGCGTGTGTTGTGTGGAGTAAGTTGTGTGTGTGAGTTGTGTGTGAGAAAGCAGTTGTTGTTTGTGGACAAGTTGTTGTGAGCAAGTTGTGTGTGAGTAAGTTGTGTGTGGACAAGTTGTGTGTGAGTAAGTTGTGTGTGTGTGAGCAAGTTGTGTGTGAGCAAGTTGTGTGTGAGCAAGTTGTGTGTGTGAGTAAGTTGTGTGTGGACAAGCTGTGTGTGAGTAAGTGGTGTGTGTGAGCAAATTGTGTGTGAGTAAGTTGTGTGTGAGTAAGTTGTGTGTGGACAAGTTGTGTGTGTGAGCAAGTTAAGTGTGAGCAAGTTGTGTGGGCAAGTTGTGTGTGAGTAAGTTGTGTGTGTGTGAGCGAGTTGTGTGTGAGCAAGTTGTGTGTAAGCAAGTTGTGTGTGAGTAAGTTGTGTGTGGACAAGTTGTGTGTGAGTAAGTTGTGTGTGTGTGAGCAAGTTGTGTGTGAGTAAGTTGTGTGTGAGCAAGTTGTGTGTGAGCAAGTTGTGTGTGAGTAAGTTGTGGGTGGACAAGTTGTGTGTGAGTAAGTTGTGTGTGAGCAAGTTGTGTGTGAGTAAGTTGTGTGTGGGCAAGTTGTGTGTGAGCAAGTTGTGTGTGAGCAACTTGTGTGTGAGTAAGTTGTGTGTGAGCAAGCTGTGTGTGAGTAAGCTGTGTGTGTGAGCAAATTGTGGGTAAGTTGTGTGTGAGTAAGTTGTGTGTGGACAAGTTGTGTGTGAGCAAGTTGTGTGTGAGCAAGTTGTGTGTGGACAAGTTGTATGTGGACAAGTTGTGTGTGTGAGTAAGTTGTGTGTGTGAGCAAGTTGTGTGTGAGCAAGTTGTGTGTGAGCAAGTTGTGTGTGGACAAGTTGTGTGTGAGTAAGTTGTGTGTGAGTAAGTTGTGTGTGAGTAAGTTGTGTGTGGACAAGTTGTGTGTGAGCAAGTTAAGTGTGAGCAAGTTGTGTGGGCAAGTTGTGTGTGAGTAAGTTGTGTGTGTGTGAGCGAGTTGTGTGTGAGCAAGTTGTGTGTGAGCAAGTTGTGTGTGAGCAAGTTAAGTGTGAGCAAGTTGTGTGGGCAAGTTGTGTGTGAGTAAGTTGCGTGTTGTGTGTGAGCAAGTTGTGTGTGGACAAGTTGTGTGTGGCCAAGTTGTGTGTGAGTAAGCTGTGTGTGTGTGGGCAAGTTGTGTGTGATCATGTTGTGTGTGAGTAAGTTGTGTTTGAGTAAGTTGTGTGTGAGCAAGTTGTGTGTGTGTCTGAGCAAAATGTGTGTGGCCAAGTTGTGTGTGAGTAAGCTGTGTGTGGACAAGTTGTGTGTAATCATGTTGTGTGGACAAGTTGTGTGTGTGTACAAGTTTTGTGTGGACAAGTTGTGTGTGTGGGTGTCTGAGCGAAATGTGTTTGGACAAGTTGTGTGTGTGTGTGATCAAGCTGTGTGTGGGCAAGTTGTGTGTGTGTGAGTAAGTTGTGTGTGATCAAGTTGTGTGTGTGTGCACAAGTTGTGTGTGTGTGAGTACATCGTGTGTGATCGAGTTAAGCGTGTACACGTTGTGTGTTTTGACAAGTTGTGTTGAGTAAGTTGTGTGTGATCAAGTTGTGTGTGAGTAAGTTGTATGTGGGCAAGTTGTGTGTGTGATCAAGTTGTGAGTGAGAAAGCTGTGTGTGATCAAGTTGTGTGTGAGTAAGTTGTGTTTGAGCAAGTTGTGTGTGAGCAAGTTGTGTGTGAGTAAGTTGTGTGTGAGCAAGTTGTGTGTGAGAAAGTTGTGCGTGAGTAAGTTGAGTGTGGACAAGTTGTGTGTGAGCAAGTTGTGTGTGAGTAAGTTGTGTGTGTGAGCAAGTTGTGTGTGAGCAAGTTGTGTGTGAGTAAGCTGTGCGTGATCAAGTTGTGTGTGTGAGTAAGTTGTGTGTGAGCAAGTTGTGTGTGGACAAGTTGTGTGTGAGCAAGTTGTGTGTGCGCAAGTTGTGTGTGGACAAGTTGTGTGTGAGTAAGTTGTGTGTGAGCAAGTTGTGTGTGAGCAAGTTATGTGTGTGAGTAAGTTTTGTGTGAGCAAGTTGTGTGTGAGCAAGTTGTGTGTGAGTAAGTTGTGTGTGGACAAGCTGTGTGTAAGTTGTGTGTGGGCAAGTTGTGTGTGAGTAAGTTGTGTGTGGGCAAGTTGTGTGTGAGTAAGTTGTGTGTGAGTAAGTTGTGTGTGGACAAGTTGTGTGTGAGTAAGTTGTGTGTGAGCCAGTTGCGTGTGAGTAAGTAGTGTGTGGACAAGTTGTGTGTGTAAGCTGTGTGTGAGCAAGTTGTGTTTGAGCAAGTTGTGTGTGGGCAAGTTGTGTGTGAGCAAGTTGTGTGTCGGCAATTTGTGTGTGGGTAAGTTGTGTGTGGACAAGTTGTGTGTGTAAGCTGTGTGTGAGCAAGTTGTGTGTGAGCAAGTTGTGTGTGAGTAAGTTGTGTGTGGACAAGTTGTGTGTGAGCAATTTGTGTGTGGGTAAGTTGTGTGTGGACAAGTTGTGTGTGAGTAAGTTGTGCGTGTGAGCAAGTTGCGTGTGAGCAAGTTGTGTGTGAGTAAGTTGTGTGTGGACAAGTTGTGTGAGTAAGTTGTGTGTGTGAGCAAGTTGTGTGTGAGCAAGTTGTGTGTGTGGGGACAAGTTGTGTGTGAGCAAGTTGTGTGTGAGTAAGTTGTGTGTGGACAAGTTGTGTGTGAGTAAGTTGTGTGTGGACAAGTTGTGTGTGAGTAAGTTGTGTGTGAGTAAGTTGTGTGTGAGCAAGTTGTGTGTGAGTAAGTTGTGTGTGAGCAAGTTGTGTGTGAGCAAGTTGTGTGTGCGTAAGTTGTGTGTGATTAAGTTGTGTGTGAGTAAGTTGTGTGTGAGCAAATTGTGTGTGGACAAGTTGTGTGTGAGCAAGTTAAGTGTGAGCAAGTTGTGTGTGAGCAAGTTGTGTGTGGGCAAGTTGTGTGTGAGCAAGTTGTGTGTGAGCAATTTGTGTGTGGGTAAGTTGTGTGTGGACAAGTTGTGTGTGAGTAAGTTGTGTGTGTGAGCAAGTTGCGTGTGAGCAAGTTGTGTGTGAGTAAGTTGTGTGTGGACAAGTTGTGTGTGAGTAAGTTGTGTGTGTGAGCAAGTTGTGTGTGAGCAAGTTGTGTGTGTGTGGACAAGTTGTGTGTGAGCAAGTTGTGTGTGAGTAAGTTGTGTGTGGACAAGTTGTGTGTGAGTAAGTTGTGTGTGTGAGCAAGTTGTGTGTGAGCAAGTTGTGTGTGAGCAAGTTGTGTGTGTGAGTAAGTTGTGTGTGGACAAGCTGTGTGTGAGTAAGTGGTGTGTGTGAGCAAATTGTGTGTGAGTAAGTTGTGTGTGAGTAAGTTGTGTGTGGACAAGTTGTGTGTGTGAGCAAGTTAAGTGTGAGCAAGTTGTGTGGGCAAGTTGTGTGTGAGTAAGTTGTGTGTGTGTGAGCGAGTTGTGTGTGAGCAAGTTGTGTGTAAGCAAGTTGTGTGTGAACAAGTAGTGTGTGAGCAAGTTGTGTGTGGACAAGTTGTGTGTAAGCAAGTTGTGTGTGGACAAGTTGTGTGTGAGCAAGTTGTGTGTGAGCAAGTTGTGTGTGAGTAAGTTGTGGGTGGACAAGTTGTGTGTGAGTAAGTTGTGTGTGAGCAAGTTGTGTGTGAGTAAGTTGTGTGTGGGCAAGTTGTGTGTGAGCAAGTTGTGTGTGAGCAACTTGTGTGTGAGTAAGTTGTGTGTGAGCAAGCTGTGTGTGAGTAAGCTGTGTGTGTGAGCAAATTGTGGGTGAGTAAGTTGTGTGTGAGTAAGTTGTGTGTGGACAAGTTGTGTGTGAGCAAGTTGTGT
This sequence comes from Cladocopium goreaui, assembly GCA_947184155.2. NCBI lineage: Eukaryota > Dinophyceae > Suessiales > Symbiodiniaceae > Cladocopium > Cladocopium goreaui. The sequence continues at coordinate 103,559 of CAMXCT020000291.1, read as the reverse complement.
GTGAGCAAGTTGTGTGTGAGCAAGTTGTGTGTGGACAAGTTGTATGTGGACAAGTTGTGTGTGTGAGTAAGTTGTGTGTGAGCAAGTTGTGTGTGAGCAATTTGTGTGTGTGAGCAAGTTGTGTGTGGACAAGTTGTGTGTGAGTAAGTTGTGTGTGAGTAAGTTGTGTGTGGACAAGTTGTGTGTGAGCAAGTTAAGTGTGAGCAAGTTGTGTGGGCAAGTTGTGTGTGAGTAAGTTGTGTGTGTGTGAGCGAGTTGTGTGTGAGCAAGTTGTGTGTGAGCAAGTTGTGTGTGAGCAAGTTAAGTGTGAGCAAGTTGTGTGGGCAAGTTGTGTGGGCACGGTTGGTGTAGCTTAAGTTGTGTGTTTGTGGAGCGCGTTGTGTGTAGCAAGTTGTGGTGTAAGCAATTGTCTGGTGAGTAAGTTGGGTGTGGACAAGTTGTGGTGTGTGAGTACTTGGTGTGTGTGGTGGACAAAGCTGTGTGTGAGTAGTGTGTGTGTGAGCAATTGTGTGTGAGTAAGTTTGTGTGTGAGTAATTGTGTGTGACAATTGGTGTGTGAGCAAGTTGTGTGTGAGCAAGTTGTGTGTGGACAAGTTGTATGTGGACAAGTTGTGTGTGTGAGTAAGTTGTGTGTGTGAGCAAGTTGTGTGTGAACAAGTAGTGTGTGAGCAAGTTGTGTGTGGACAAGTTGTGTGTGAGTAAGTTGCGTGTGAGCAAGTTGTGTGTGAGCAAGTTGTGTGTGAGCAAGTCGTGTGTGAGCAAGTTGTGCGTGAGCAAGTTGTGTGTGGACAAGTTGTGTGTGAGCAAGTTGCGTGTGGACAAGTTGTGTGTGAGCAAGTTGTGTGTGAGCAAGTTGTCTGTGGACAAGTTGCGTGTGAGCAAGTTGTGTGTGGACAAGTTGTGTGTGAGCAAGTTGTGTGTGTGGACAAGTTGTGTGTGAGCAAGTTGTGTGTGAACAAGTAGTGTGTGAGCAAGTTGTGTGTGGACAAGTTGTGTGTGAGCAAGTTGTGTGTGGACAAGTTGTGTGTGAGCAAGTTGTGTGTGGACAAGTTGTGTGTGGACAAGTTGTGTGTGTGAGCAAGTTGTCTGTGGACAAGCTGTGTGTGAGCAAGTTGTGTGTGGACAAGTTGTGTGTGAGCAAGTTGTGTGTGTGGACAAGTTGTGTGTGAGCAAGTTGTGTGTGAACAAGTTGTGTGTGTGAGCAAGTTGTGTGTGGACAAGTTGTGTGTGAGCAAGCTGTGTGTGAGTAAGTTGTGTGTGAGCAAGTTGTGTGTGTGTGGACAAGTTGTGTGTGTGAGCAAGTTGTGTGTGGACAAGTTGTGTGTGAGTAAGTTGTGTGTGAGTAAGTTGTGTGTGAGCAAGTTGTGTGTGAGTAAGTTGTGTGTGAGCAAGTTGTGTGTGAGCAAGTTGTGTGTGCGTAAGTTGTGTGTGATTAAGTTGTGTGTGAGTAAGTTGTGTGTGAGCAAATTGTGTGTGGACAAGTTGTGTGTGAGCAAGTTAAGTGTGAGCAAGTTGTGTGGGCAAGTTGTGTGTGAGTAAGTTGTGTGTGTGTGTGAGCGAGTTGTGTGTGAGCAAGTTGTGTGTGAGCAAGTTGTGTGTGAGCAAGTTAAGTGTGAGCAAGTTAAGTGTGAGCAAGTTGTGTGGGCAAGTTGTGTGTGAGTAAGTTGTGTGTGTGTGAGCGAGTTGTGTGTGAGCAAGTTGTGTGTAAGCAAGTTGTCTGTGAGTAAGTTGTGTGTGGACAAGTTGTGTGTGAGTAAGTTGTGTGTGTGTGGACAAGCTGTGTGTGAGTAAGTTGTGTGTGTGAGCAAATTGTGTGTGAGTAAGTTGTGTGTGAGTAAGTTGTGTGTGGACAAGTTGTGTCTGAGCAAGTTGTGTGTGAGCAAGTTGTGTGTGGACAAGTTGTATGTGGACAAGTTGTGTGTGTGAGTAAGTTGTGTGTGTGAGCAAGTTGTGTGTGAACAAGTAGTGTGTGAGCAAGTTGTGTGTGGACAAGTTGTGTGTGAGTAAGTTGCGTGTGAGCAAGTTGTGTGTGAGCAAGTTGTGTGTGAGCAAGTCGTGTGTGAGCAAGTTGTGCGTGAGCAAGTTGTGTGTGGACAAGTTGTGTGTGAGCAAGTTGCGTGTGGACAAGTTGTGTGTGAGCAAGTTGTGTGTGAGCAAGTTGTCTGTGGACAAGTTGTGTGTGAGCAAGTTGTGTGTGGACAAGTTGTGTGTGAGCAAGTTGTGTGTGTGGACAAGTTGTGTGTGAGCAAGTTGTGTGTGAACAAGTAGTGTGTGAGCAAGTTGTGTGTGGACAAGTTGTGTGTGAGCAAGTTGTGTGTGGACAAGTTGTGTGTGAGCAAGTTGTGTGTGGACAAGTTGTGTGTGAGCAAGTTGTGTGTGGACAAGTTGTGTGTGGACAAGTTGTGTGTGAGTAAGCTGTGTGTGTGAGCAAGTTGTGTGTGAGCAAGTTGTGTGTGGTGTGAGCAAGTTGATCCCCCTTACAATATTAAGCTGAACCCGGGGGGCGCCATTTTATAAGAAATTCCTTATGAAATGGGAGTTCCATGGGGATAATTCTTTATAGAATGCAGATACTCAACGCTACAGCAATATAGGGAACTCCAATTAGCATTTTATAAGAAAAAACGCCAGCTTATAATATGACAGACCAGAGTCCAAAAAAACAGCTTATAGATCGTGGCCCAGACAATTTACTTTTTTGGTGATTACATTTTATACATTTTATAAGGTGGGAGTGGAAATTCCACAAATTATCACAAATTTATACTGAAAGTGACAAACTGTCATTCTATAAGGCACCTCCAGGGCATCTTATAAGAACAAAAACTGTGCAAACCTGATTTCTCCGGGATTCTCCGGGTATGTTTTTCTCAGTTTGTGCTGGTAAAACCTGCAATTATCAAAAGAAATTGTTTATATTGCAAACCCCATGTTTTCTCCTGAGGAGATACCGGGGTTTGCCATTTTATAGCCCCCAGAAAAAGGGGCGGTTTATAAAATGACAGTTTCAAGTAGGGATCTTCCCAAACCCGTTATTGCAAAAGACACCATTTTATAAGCAATTTCATGTTTGATTTTAACCCGGGGGGCAGGACTCAATAAGGAATGAATGGCGCCACCCGGGTGGCGCCATTTAATAAGGAATATTATAAGGGGGATGCAAGTTGTGTGTGGACAAGTTGTGTGTGAGCAAGTTGTGTGTGGACAAGTTGTGTGTGAGCAAGTTGTGTGTGAACAAGTAGTGTGTGAGCAAGTTGTGTGTGGACAAGTTGTGTGTGAGCAAGTTGTGTGTGTGTGGACAAGTTGTGTGTGAGCAAGTTGTGTGTGGACAAGTTGTGTGTGAGCAAGTTGTGTGTGGACAAGTTGTGTGTGAGTAAGTTGTGTGTGAGCAAGTTGTGTGTGAGCAAGTTGTGTGTGAGCAAGTTGTGTGTGGGTAAGTTGTGTGTGAGCAAGTTGTGTGTGGGTAAGTTGTGTGTGTGAGCAAGTTGTATGTGAGAAAGTTGTGTGCGGACAAGTTGTGTGTGTGAGCAAGTTGTGTGTGAGTAAGTTGTGTGTGGACAAGTTATGTGTGAGTAAGTTGTGTGTGAGCAAGTTGTGTGTGAGTAAGTTGTGTGAGCAAGTTGTGTGTGAGCAATTTGTGTATGTGAGTAAGTTGTGTGTGATTAAGTTGTGTGTGTGAGTAAGTTGTGTGTGAGCAAGTTGTGTGTGAGCAAGTTGTGTGTGAGTAAGTTGTGTGTGAGTAAGTTGTGTGTGGTGTGAGCAAGTTGTGTGTGGACAAGTTGTGTGTGAGCAAGTTGTGTGTGAGTAATTAGTGTTTGAGCAAGTTGTGTGTGGACAAGTTGTGTGTGTGAGCAAGTTGTGTGTGGACAAGTTGTGTGTGAGTAAGTTGTGTGTGAGTAAGTTGTGTGTGGACAGTTGTGTGTGAGCAAGCTGTGTGTGAGCAAGTTGCGTGTGGACAAGTTCTATGTGGACAAGTTGTGTGTGTGAGTAAGTTGTGTGTGATTATAGTAAGTTGTGTGTGTCTGAGTAAGTTGTGTGTGAGCAAGTTGTGTGTGAGTAAGTTGTGTGTGAGTAAGTTGTGTGTGGACAAGTTGTGTGTGAGCAAGTTGTGTGTGTGAGCAAGTTGTGTGTGGACAAGTTGTGTGTGGACAAGTTGTGTGTGTGAGCAAGTTGTGTGTGAGCAAGTTGTGTGTGAGCAAGTTGTGTGTGAGCAAGTTGTGTGTGAGCAAGTCGTGTGTGAGTAAGTTGTGTGTGAGCAAGTTGTGTGTGTGAGTAAGTTGTGTGTGAGCAAGTTGTGTGTGAGTAAGTTGTGTGTGTGAGCAAGTTGTGTGTGAGTAAGTTGTGTGTGAGCAAGTTGTGTGTGAGTAAGTTGTGTGTGTGAGCAAGTTGTGTGTGAGTAAGTTGCGTGTGAGCAAGTTGTGTGTGAGTAAGTTGTGTGTGAGCAAGTTGTGTGTGTGAGTAAGTTGTGTGTGAGCAAGTTGTGTGTGAGTAAGTTGTGTGTGTGAGCAAGTTGTGTGTGAGCAAGTTGCGTGTGGACAAGTTGTGTGTGAGCAAGTTGTGTGTGAGCAAGTTGTCTGTGGACAAGTTGTGTGTGTGAGCAAGTTGTGTGTGGACAAGTTGTGTGTGAGCAAGTTGTGTGTGTGGACAAGTTGTGTGTGAGCAAGTTGTGTGTGAACAAGTAGTGTGTGAGCAAGTTGTGTGTGGACAAGTTGTGTGTGAGCAAGTTGTGTGTGGACAAGTTGTGTGTGAGCAAGTTGTGTGTGGACAAGTTGTGTGTGAGCAAGTTGTGTGTGTGTGGACAAGGTGTGTGTGAGCAAGTTGTGTGTGAGCAAGTTGTGTGTGAGCAAGTTGTGTGTGGTGTGAGCAAGTTGTGTGTGGACAAGTTGTGTGTGAGCAAGTTGTGTGTGAGTAATTTGTGTGTGTGAGCAAGTTGTGTGTGGACAAGTTGTGTGTGAGCAAGCTGTGTGTGGACAAGTCGTGTGTAAGCAAGTTGTGTGTGGACAAGTTGTGTGTGAGCAAGTTGTGTGTGTGTGGACAAGTTGTGTGTGAGCAAGTTGTGTGTGGACAAGTTGTGTGTGAGCAAGTTGTGTGTGGACAAGTTGTGTGTGAGTAAGTTGTGTGTGAGCAAGTTGTGTGTGAGCAAGTTGTGTGTGAGCAAGTTGTGTGTGAGTAAGTTGTGTGTGGAAGCTGTGTGTGAGCAAGTTGTGTGTGAGCAAGTTGTGTGTGGGCAAGTTGTGTGTGAGCAAGTTGTGTGTGAGCAATTTGTGTGTGAGCAAGTTGTGTGTGAGCAAGTTAAGTGTGAGCAAGTTGTGTGGGCAAGTTGTGTGTGAGTAAGTTGTGTGTGTGTGAGCGAGTTGTGTGTGAGCAAGTTGTGTGTAAGCAAGTTGTGTGTGAGTAAGTTGTGTGTGGACAAGTTGTGTGTGAGTAAGTTGTGTGTGTGTGGACAAGCTGTGTGTGAGTAAGTTGTGTGTGTGAGCAAATTGTGTGTGAGTAAGTTGTGTGTGAGTAAGTTGTGTGTGGACAAGTTGTGTCTGAGCAAGTTGTGTGTGAGCAAGTTGTGTGTGGACAAGTTGTATGTGGACAAGTTGTGTGTGTGAGTAAGTTGTGTGTGTGAGCAAGTTGTGTGTGAACAAGTAGTGTGTGAGCAAGTTGTGTGTGGACAAGTTGTGTGTGAGTAAGTTGCGTGTGAGCAAGTTGTGTGTGAGCAAGTTGTGTGTGAGCAAGTCGTGTGTGAGCAAGTTGTGCGTGAGCAAGTTGTGTGTGGACAAGTTGTGTGTGAGCAAGTTGCGTGTGGACAAGTTGTGTGTGAGCAAGTTGTGTGTGAGCAAGTTGTCTGTGGACAAGTTGTGTGTGGACAAGTTGTGTGTGGACAAGTTGTGTGTGAGCAAGTTGTGCGTGTGGACAAGTTGTGTGTGAGCAAGTTGTGTGTGAACAAGTAGTGTGTGAGCAAGTTGTGTGTGGACAAGTTGTGTGTGAGCAAGTTGTGTGTGGACAAGTTGTGTGTGAGCAAGTTGTGTGTGGACAAGTTGTGTGTGAGCAAGTTGTGTGTGGACAAGTTGTGTGTGGACAAGTTGTGTGTGAGTAAGCTGTGTGTGTGAGCAAGTTGTGTGTGAGCAAGTTGTGTGTGGTGTGAGCAAGTTGATCCCCCTTACAATATTAAGCTGAACCCGGGGGGCGCCATTTTATAAGAAATTCCTTATGAAATGGGAGTTCCATGGGGATAATTCTTTATAGAATGCAGATACTCAACGCTACAGCAATATAGGGAACTCCAATTAGCATTTTATAAGAAAAAACGCCAGCTTATAATATGACAGACCAGAGTCCAAAAAAACAGCTTATAGATCGTGGCCCAGACAATTTACTTTTTTGGTGATTACATTTTATACATTTTATAAGGTGGGAGTGGAAATTCCACAAATTATCACAAATTTATACTGAAAGTGACAAACTGTCATTCTATAAGGCACCTCCAGGGCATCTTATAAGAACAAAAACTGTGCAAACCTGATTTCTCCGGGATTCTCCGGGTATGTTTTTCTCAGTTTGTGCTGGTAAAACCTGCAATTATCAAAAGAAATTGTTTATATTGCAAACCCCATGTTTTCTCCTGAGGAGATACCGGGGTTTGCCATTTTATAGCCCCCAGAAAAAGGGGCGGTTTATAAAATGACAGTTTCAAGTAGGGATCTTCCCAAACCCGTTATTGCAAAAGACACCATTTTATAAGCAATTTCATGTTTGATTTTAACCCGGGGGGCAGGACTCAATAAGGAATGAATGGCGCCACCCGGGTGGCGCCATTTAATAAGGAATATTATAAGGGGGATGCAAGTTGTGTGTGGACAAGTTGTGTGTGAGCAAGTTGTGTGTGGACAAGTTGTGTGTGAGCAAGTTGTGTGTGAACAAGTAGTGTGTGAGCAAGTTGTGTGTGGACAAGTTGTGTGTGAGCAAGTTGTGTGTGTGTGGACAAGTTGTGTGTGAGCAAGTTGTGTGTGGACAAGTTGTGTGTGAGCAAGTTGTGTGTGGACAAGTTGTGTGTGAGTAAGTTGTGTGTGAGCAAGTTGTGTGTGAGCAAGTTGTGTGTGAGCAAGTTGTGTGTGGGTAAGTTGTGTGTGAGCAAGTTGTGTGTGGGTAAGTTGTGTGTGTGAGCAAGTTGTATGTGAGAAAGTTGTGTGCGGACAAGTTGTGTGTGTGAGCAAGTTGTGTGTGAGTAAGTTGTGTGTGGACAAGTTATGTGTGAGTAAGTTGTGTGTGAGCAAGTTGTGTGTGAGTAAGTTGTGTGAGCAAGTTGTGTGTGAGCAATTTGTGTATGTGAGTAAGTTGTGTGTGATTAAGTTGTGTGTGTGAGTAAGTTGTGTGTGAGCAAGTTGTGTGTGAGCAAGTTGTGTGTGAGTAAGTTGTGTGTGAGTAAGTTGTGTGTGGTGTGAGCAAGTTGTGTGTGGACAAGTTGTGTGTGAGCAAGTTGTGTGTGAGTAATTAGTGTTTGAGCAAGTTGTGTGTGGACAAGTTGTGTGTGTGAGCAAGTTGTGTGTGGACAAGTTGTGTGTGAGTAAGTTGTGTGTGAGTAAGTTGTGTGTGGACAGTTGTGTGTGAGCAAGCTGTGTGTGAGCAAGTTGCGTGTGGACAAGTTCTATGTGGACAAGTTGTGTGTGTGAGTAAGTTGTGTGTGATTATAGTAAGTTGTGTGTGTCTGAGTAAGTTGTGTGTGAGCAAGTTGTGTGTGAGTAAGTTGTGTGTGAGTAAGTTGTGTGTGGACAAGTTGTGTGTGAGCAAGTTGTGTGTGTGAGCAAGTTGTGTGTGGACAAGTTGTGTGTGGACAAGTTGTGTGTGTGAGTAAGTTGTGTGTGAGCAAGTTGTGTGTGAGCAAGTTGTGTGTGAGCAAGTTGTGTGTGTGAGCAAGTTGTGTGTGAGTAAGTTGTGTGTGAGCAAGTTGTGTGTGTGAGTAAGTTGTGTGTGAGCAAGTTGTGTGTGAGTAAGTTGTGTGTGTGAGCAAGTTGTGTGTGAGTAAGTTGTGTGTGAGCAAGTTGTGTGTGAGTAAGTTGTGTGTGTGAGCAAGTTGTGTGTGAGTAAGTTGCGTGTGAGCAAGTTGTGTGTGAGTAAGTTGTGTGTAAGCAAGTTGTGTGTGTGAGTAAGTTGTGTGTGAGCAAGTTGTGTGTGAGTAAGTTGTGTGTGTGAGCAAGTTGTGTGTGAGCAAGTTGCGTGTGGACAAGTTGTGTGTGAGCAAGTTGTGTGTGAGCAAGTTGTGTGTGAACAAGTTGTGTGTGTGAGCAAGTTGTGTGTGGACAAGTTGTGTGTGAGCAAGTTGTGTGTGTGGACAAGTTGTGTGTGAGCAAGTTGTGTGTGAACAAGTAGTGTGTGAGCAAGTTGTGTGTGGACAAGTTGTGTGTGAGCAAGTTGTGTGTGGACAAGTTGTGTGTGAGCAAGTTGTGTGTGGACAAGTTGTGTGTGAGCAAGTTGTGTGTGTGTGGACAAGGTGTGTGTGAGCAAGTTGTGTGTGAGCAAGTTGTGTGTGAGCAAGTTGTGTGTGGTGTGAGCAAGTTGTGTGTGGACAAGTTGTGTGTGAGCAAGTTGTGTGTGGACAAGTTGTGTGTGTGAGCAAGTTGTGTGTGGACAAGTTGTGTGTGAGCAAGCTGTGTGTGGACAAGTCGTGTGTAAGCAAGTTGTGTGTGTGGACAAGTTGTGTGTGTGAGCAACTTGTGCGTGGACAAGTTGTGTGTGAGCAAGTTGTGTGGGCAAGTTGTGTGTGAGTAAGTTGTGTGTGTGTGAGCGAGTTGTGTGTGAGCAAGTTGTGTGTGGACAAGTTGTGTGTGAGTAAGTTGTGTGTGAGTAAGTTGTGTGTGAGTAAGTTGTGTGTGGACAAGTTGTGTGTGAGCAAGTTAAGTGTGAGCAAGTTGTGTGGGCAAGTTGTGTGTGAGTAAGTTGTGTGTGTGTGTGAGCGAGTTGTGTGTGAGCAAGTTGTGTGTGAGCAAGTTGTGTGTGAGCAAGTTAAGTGTGAGCAAGTTGTGTGGGCAAGTTGTGTGTGAGTAAGTTGTGTGTGTGTGAGCGAGTTGTGTGTGAGCAAGTTGTGTGTAAGCAAGTTGTGTGTGAGTAAGTTGTGTGTGGACAAGTTGTGTGTGAGTAAGTTGTGTGTGTGTGACAAGCTGTGTGTGAGTAAGTTGTGTGTGTGAGCAAATTGTGTGTGAGTAAGTTGTGTGTGAGTAAGTTGTGTGTGGACAAGTTGTGTCTGAGCAAGTTGTGTGTGAGCAAGTTGTGTGTGGACAAGTTGTGTGTGGACAAGTTGTGTGTGTGAGCAAGTTGTGTGTGTGAGCAAGTTGTGTGTGAGCAAGTTGTGTGTGAGCAAGTTGTGTGTGGACAAGTTGTGTGTGAGTAAGTTGTGTGTGAGCAAGTTGTGTGTGGAGTAAGTTGTGTGTGAGCAAGTTGTGTGTGAGCAAGTTGTCTGTGGACAAGTTGTGTGTGGACAAGTTGTGTGTGGACAAGTTGTGTGTGAGCAAGTTGTGCGTGTGGACAAGTTGTGTGTGAGCAAGTTGTGTGTGAACAAGTAGTGTGTGAGCAAGTTGTGTGTGGACAAGTTGTGTGTGAGCAAGTTGTGTGTGGACAAGTTGTGTGTGAGCAAGTTGTGTGTGGACAAGTTGTGTGTGAGCAAGTTGTGTGTGGACAAGTTGTGTGTGGACAAGTTGTGTGCGAGTAAGCTGTGTGTGTGTGAGCAAGTTGTGTGTGAGCAAGTTGTGTGTGAGCAAGTTGTGTGTGGTGTGAGCAAGTTGTGTGTGGACAAGTTGTGTGTGAGCAAGTTGTGTGTGAGTAATTTGTGTGTGTGAGCAAGTTGTGTGTGGACAAGTTGTGTGTGAGCAAGCTGTGTGTGGACAAGTCGTGTGTAAGCAAGTTGTGTGTGGACAAGTTGTGTGTGAGCAAGTTGTGTGTGTGTGGACAAGTTGTGTGTGAGCAAGTTGTGTGTGGACAAGTTGTGTGTGAGCAAGTTGTGTGTGGACAAGTTGTGTGTGAGTAAGTTGTGTGTGAGCAAGTTGTGTGTGAGCAAGTTGTGTGTGAGCAAGTTGTGTGTGAGTAAGTTGTGTGTGGACAAGCTGTGTGTGAGTAAGTTGTGTGTGTGAGCAAGTTGTATGTGAGAAAGTTGTGTGCGGACAAGTTGTGTGTGTGAGCAAGTTGTGTGTGAGTAAGTTGTGTGTGGACAAGTTATGTGTGAGTAAGTTGTGTGTGAGCAAGTTGTGTGTGAGTAAGTTGTGTGAGCAAGTTGTGTGTGAGCAAGTTGTGTATGTGAGTAAGTTGTGTGTGATTAAGCTGTGTGTGTGAGTAAGTTGTGTGTGAGCAAGTTGTGTGTGAGCAAGTTGTGTGTGAGTAAGTTGTGTGTGGACAAGTTGTGTGTGTGAGCAAGTTGTGTGTGATCATGTTGTGTGTGAGCAAGTTGTGTGTGAGTAATTAGTGTGTGAGCAAGTTGTGTGTGGACAAGTTGTGTGTGTGAGCAAGTTGTGTGTGGACAAGTTGTGTGTGAGCAAGTTGTGTGTGAGCAAGTTGTGTGTGAGCAAGTTGTGTGTGCGTAAGTTGTGTGTGCGTAAGTTGTGTGTGATTAAGTTGTGTGTGAGTAAGTTGTGTGTGAGTAAGTTGTGTGTGAGTAAGTTGTGTGTGAGTAAGTTGTGTGTGAGCAAGCTGTGTGTGAGCAAGCTGTGTGTGAGCAAGTTGCGTGTGGACAAGTTGTATGTGGACAAGTTGTGTGTGTGTGAGTAAGTTCTGTGTGATTATAGTAAGTTGTTTGTGTCTGAGTAAGTTGTGTGTGAGCAAGTTGTGTGTGAGTAAGTTGTGTGTGAGTAAGTTGTGTGTGGACAAGTTGTGTGTGAGCAAGTTGTGTGTGTGAGCAAGTTGTGTGTGGACAAGTTGTGTGTGGACAAGTTGTGTGTGTGAGCAAGTTGTGTGTGAGCAAGTTGTGTGTGAGCAAGTTGTGTGTGAGCAAGTTGTGTGTGAGCAAGTTGTGTGTGAGTAAGTTGTGTGTGAGCAAGTTGTGTGTGTGAGTAAGTTGTGTGTGAGCAAGTTGTGTGTGAGTAAGTTGTGTGTGTGAGCAAGTTGTGTGTGAGTAAGTTGTGTGTGAGCAAGTTGTGTGTGAGTAAGTTGTGTGTGAGCAAGTTGTGTGTGGACAAGTTGTGCGGAGGAGGCGGGAGGAGGCGGGATGAGGAAGCGCGCGGGAGTGCACAACCAAAAACAAGAACCCCACACAAAGATGCGGGGAAAAAATGACAAAGCCCAAGCGAGAGGCCAGAGCGCGAACCCTGATCTAACCCCGGCCTCAACACCTACCGTAAGAACCCCTCAGTGTGGACACACTGCTTGGTGAATAAAATGTCAACAACGCAAAACTGAAAGCTCAAGCACTTGAAGTTGCAAAAGAAGAACGACCCAAACGGAAAAGGCCTGAGCTCAGGGCAATCACAAAGCGCTTTTGCCACAACATGATTGCTGCTTCGTACCACCACCTCAGCAAGCTAACAAGATCTTGTGGCTAACCAGCTGCCTTGACTCTAGCCATCCACTGAGCACGACTGAGAACCAGCATGCTAGACGCGATTAGACTAGCTGCTTGACTTATTAGTTTTTTCTGGGCAAAGGACCCTTGCTTTCCCAGTGAACCGACCACTTCCAACCTGCGTGCCCAAGTGGGGTGCAGCGGGGGAACTTCTGAACGGATTTTAATGAGCCCCTGGCCACGAGCAGATTTTAAATGAGAACCCCCCATATGCACCTCCACACGCATCAGGGAAAGACCTCCATCTGGGTCAGCAGACTGAGGAGCGGAGTCATGTCCTCCGAGTTGCCACCCCTCAAGTCACTGAATGAAAACTACAAAAGCTGGCAGTTTCACCTGCCTCGTGGATTGACGCCGGCCAGCATGGAGACCTGGACATACAAAATGCAGCAAGCGGTGGGGCCAAGTGCCAAGTGTATCCAAATGTCTCTTGTAGAATCTGGAAGTGTTCTCGGGGCAAATACGACGAGGCTGCAACCATCACAAAGTTGTCAGCATTGCTGTCGATGCCATGATGTCTGGCATTCAAAGCTGGGTATCCACTGTGGGATGGTTTTGAGGTGTCGGGTAATAAAGTGATATAAAGTGCGTGTGTCTTGTCGGAGGTACTGAGACTGTTCACAACAACATGCACAAGCGCCTGAATGAGGTGGGGTCGGGGTACAGTAATAATCTTTATCACACTTGCATTTGGGGCCGCAAATGCAACGCGCACTTACACCCAGTTGATGCTGCACCACAGTTTCGCTGTCAGGCCGGGTGGGGTGGGGAAGGGGAATCGCACAAATATATAGATAGGCAGACAAACAGACAGATGGAGAGACAGAGACAGAAAGACAGACACGCAGAGACCCAGACAGACACAAATGAAACAGACAGACCCAAACAGACCCAAACAAATACAGACAGGCATAGACAGAGACAGACAGGCACAGACAGAGACGGACAGAGACCGACAGCGACAGACAGCGATAGACAAGGACACAGAGAGAGAGAGACAGAGACAGAGACGCAGACAGAGACAGAGACAGAGACAGACAAACGCAGCCGGGCCAGCAGCCATTCCTTAGGGCCTTAGGGCCTTTGGGGTGTGGTGGGTTGGGGATGTGCACGGGGAATCATGTGCCTTCCAGGCAATCAACACTGCTAAGCTTGCACTTGCCACGGATGCTACGCTGACTACTGTCCTTTGCAGTTGCTAGCGATTTAGCGCTGCTGCTATTGAACGTACTCTCTCAAACCCTTCCTCGCCCGCGGTCGAAACTTTGTGCTGAAAACCACCTGGAACAAGTAGTTGAGGAGGAGGCTTTAAAGTCAGAACCTGCTGACTGGAGACCATAAAGTTTTTTACACATTTGATGACGCATCCCACTATGTATATGAACTGGGATCTCCACTCACAAACCAGATCAGACTCATCTATATAATAAAATATCATATATTATATTATATTCATATATAATATATACACGGCACATACATGCTACATGAACTATTTATACATGTGTATAATATATATATATACATATATGCATGTATATATATATATGCATGTAAATTATACAACATATAGTCCCCACAGAGTGCCCAACATGTTGAAATACCACATGACATGGCCAAATAAAAGAACAGGTTTCTAGTTTCTTATCGTGGTGCTGTTGCTGCAACGCCACTTTGGCTGGAAGCAAGCATTCTGAATCAGGACCATATATAAAGTACTACAATGTCAAGGCTCACGTGGCTCAACACCCAAAAGCATTGACAATTGAGCCCAAAGTGAAACAACGGATACATAAATAAACATCTGAGACAAACATATCGGCACAGACATCTGCACTGCAAATTGCCGAGTTGCAATCGGAATGCCCCGCCAAAAACAATGCACCTCCCACAGAGTACTCTGGTCTGATATTGTGGCAATGGAAAGCCACATCCACATCTGACACGCGCCCCATGGGGGAAAAAAGCGTCCTTGCTATGTTGACCAGTGGACCACGAAGCCGTTCTGCCAAATGCACGACGCTTGTTACCTCCAAATTGGAAGCGCAGTACACAACTTTCCGTGTTTGAACTCTGCTTGAAATCTTCCCCGTTAAGGCATTGCATTTGACTCTCTGCAGCCTCGTTGAGAACGAAGTGCTGCTGCCTTCAGCCAGGCGCAGCATTTCTCTAACACAATGTCTGTTTGCAGGACCTGCCTCCAATAGCGAAAGAAGTCTTGCTGAGAAAGGTCGCGTCCGACCTAAAAGCTGCGGCATTCAATCAGCTGAGCAAACTTTCAAATTTGCAAAACAGGAACATGCGAATTTCATACGCCACCTGTAGTGAAGACCCAAGCTCCACACCATAAACTTCGGTAAAATTATCGGAAACTTTAGCTGTATCCTACAGATGACATCGTGATAGGGTGGCAAACAGAAGTCAGCGCACACTTTTTTTTCTATTTGCAGATACGTCGGATCAAAGACTGCATGTGGACCATGATACGAAGTTTCCAGAGTTTGTGCAGTTGAGTCTATCAATGTCTTGGTTCCAGGTCATGTACCTGCCTTCTTGGGCTTGCATCAGGTCTGGCACGTCAAGTCTGAAAAAGGTCTACCTACCTAGCTCAGTTATGCTCAGCTACTCCAGTGACTACAAGTACCGAAACATCAGGAAGTATCGCTGAACAAACATGCCCGATTGGCAAAAGAAACTGGAGCCGCAGCCATGGATACTCGGAAAATGGTTCCAACAATGTTACCTGCAATCGCTGCCTCAGACCCACACGCAAAGCAACCAGGAATATGCAAAGTCTCCAACATTGCATTTCCCCTGCTTGAGTTTCAAACACGATTTGCTCGTCTGCCTCCAAGTGCTGGTTCAGGGGAGATGCCACCACTTTTAGGGCGTTTTCCTCACAAACACGGTGTAAGTTCGTTCGATCCTTTTTAGACCCTGCACTGGAAAAACCATTCGATGCACACTGGCTGTTGTCCAGAGTTCCCAGCATACAGAATTTATTTGTTACAAAATGTTATGTACGTGTATGTGAATAATGTGGGATACAGATTAGTATGGGGATACACAATTGTGTCCACAGACTCCAAAATAATTGTGTATCTTTGGAAATGATCGAGGGGTACAGTTTTGTGTCCACAGGATTTTGGAGTAATTTTTCAGTTTTTTTTTATTTGATTTAAATTATTTTATATTTTTGTTTATTTGTTTAAAATTGATAATTAATTACCATTAAAAAAATATTCAATTTTTAATTTGACAATTTTAAACAGTATATTTATTGTCTCAGGATACACTATTGTGTCTTGGTCTTGTGTCTGGGGTACACTATTGTGTCTTGGTCTTGTTTCTGTTCAAACATTTTTCATTTTTTATTTTTTACTTTTTATTTCCCATCATTGAAATTTTCCAATGTCCTTCCACAGAAAATACATCCAGTTCCACAATAGTATGGGGATACACTATTGTGTCCAGCTGCTTTCCTGAGGTGATGATTTTGAATTTTTCAATCATGTCCTTTACCTTTTCCTTTGCTAAAGGGTTTTTTCCTTTTAATTAACTACTTTCTTAGTTTCTTTCATTTGAAATTCTCAGAAATGCCAAATTTCCCAAAATATATGATGCCTTATTAAAACCCAATTAAAAAACATCACTCAAACAATTTTTCAAGGGGGTAGTCCATGAGCAACCCTGATCCACAATAGTGTGGTTTGTTTGGGGGGTACACGATTGTGTCCTGCTGTTTCCTGAGGTGATTTTGTTTTTTTTTGCAATCATTTCCTTTGCCTTTTCCTTTGCTAAAGTTTTTGTCCTTTTAATTAGTTATTTTCTTAGTTTCTTTCATTTGAGATGCTGAGAAATGCCCAATTTCCCAAAATAAATGACACCTTATTAAAACCAAATTAAAAACCATCACCCAAACAATTTTTCAAGGGGGTAGTCCATGAGCAAAGCTGATCCACAATAGTGTGGTTTGTTTGGGGGGTACACTATTGTGTCCAGCTGTTTCCTGGGGTGATTTTTTTTCAAGCAATCCCTTCACCTTTTCCTTTGCTAAAGTTGTTCTTTTACTTCCTAAATGTTCTTAATTAGTTTCTTTCATTTGAAATTCTCAGAAGCGCCCAATTCGCCAAAATATATGATGCCTTATTTAAAACCAAATTTAAAAACATCACTCAAACAATTTTTCAAGAGTGTAGTCCATGAGCAACCCTGATCCACAATAGTGTGGTTTGTTTGGGGGGTACACTATTGTGTCCAGATGCTTCCTGGGGTGGTTTTGTTTCAAACAATCCCTTTACCTTTTCCTTTGCTAAAGTTGTTCTTTTACTTCCTAAATGTTCTTAATTAGTTTCTTACGTTTGAAAATTCTCAGAAGTGCCCAATTCCCCAAAATATATGACACCTTATCCGCCGACCCTGTCCTAGCTGTGGCCTAGGCAGGGCGGCGCCTGGGACCACCTTTGGTGTGGGGCTAACCCTCCGCAGCGGCTCCGCACAGCTTGCAAACGCGCTGCTGTGGCCACCACCTGTGCCGGCAGACTGTTCAAGTGTGCCATTTGGCCGCCCTAAACGGTGTAAACCCTCCGCGGCGGCTCCACACAGCTTGCAAACGCTCTACCACCTGTGCCGGTTGACTCTTTTCTTGGGGGTTCAATTGTGCCGTTTGGCCGCCTTAAAAGGCTGCGCAGCGGCTCCACACAGCTTGCAAACGCGCTGCTGTGGCCACCACCTGTGCCGGCAGACTCTTTTCTTGCGCGTTCAAGTGTGCCGTTTGGCTGCCTTAAAAGGCTCCGCAGCGGCTCCACACAGCTTGCAAACGCGCTGCTGTGGCCACCACCGCAGCGGCTCCACACAGCTTGCAAACGCGCTGCTGTGGCCACCACCTGTGCCGGCAGACTCTTTTCTTGGGGGTTCAAGTGTGCCGTTTGGCCGCCTTAAAAGGCTGCGCAGCGGCTCCACACTTTGATGTTCTGGGGGCTTGCTAACATGTTATGGCAATTAAGATGTTTAGCTAACTATTTCATAACTATTTATAACTAGTTAGCTAACTAGTTAGCTTTTTGAAAAAACATAGCTCTCGGCCTTGTTTTTTTCATTTTGGATTTCAAAAAGATTGCACATGGTCAGTTTTTTCCCCACCTGCCAGGTGAGGGTTGTTAGATTTTATGTCAGTTGCCTCCTCCTCCTCCTCTCCTCCTTCTCCTCCTCCTTCTCCTCCTCGTCCTCCTGCTCAACTGCGACTCGCGATCCACAGTGTTCGCTGTCGGACCTCAACCACGACCATCCACGCCCAGTGTTCCCTGCCGGACCTCAACCACGACCATCCACGCCCAGTGTTCCCTGCCGGACCTCAACCACGACCATCCACGCCCAGTGTTCCCTGCCGGACCTCAACCACGACCATACACGCCCAGTGTTCCCTGCCGGACCTCAACCACGACCATCCGCGCCCAGTGTTCCCTGCCGGACCTCAACCGCGAGTATCCATGCCAAGTGTTCCCTGCCGGACCTCATGTAGGAATGTCAGATAGACTGCCAGATAGAATGCCAGATAGAATGTCAGATAGGATGCCAGATAGAATGCCAGATAGAATGCCAGAAAGAATGCCAGAAAGAAGATGCCAGATAGAATGCCAGATAGAATGTCAGATAGGATGCCAGATAGAATGCCAGATAGAATGCCAGAAAGAATGCCAGAAAGAATGCCAGATAGACTGCCAGATAGAATGTCAGATAGAATGTCAGATATAATGCCAGATAGAATGCCAACATATATGCCAGAATATATGTCAGATAGAATGCCAAAATATATGTCAGATATAATGCCAGATAGAATGCCAGAATATATGCCAGAATATATGTCAGATAGAATGCCAGAATATATGTCAGATATAATGCCAGATAGAATGCCAACATATATGCCAGAATATATGTCAGATAGAATGCCAAAATATATGTCAGATATAATGCCAGATAGAATGCCAGAATATATGCCAGAATATATGTCAGATAGAATGCCAGAATATATGTCAGAATAAATGACAGGTAGAATGCCAGAATATATGTCAGATGAAATGTCAGAAAATATGTCAGATAGAATGCCAGATAGACTGCCAGATAGAATGCCAGGTGGAATGTCAGGATATATGCCAGATAGAATGCCAGAATATATATGTCAGATAGGATGTCAGAATATACTAAATATATGTCCAAATATACGTCCTGACATGTCATGGTGGGGATCACACGAAGTAGAGTAATTTTTTTTAATATGACAGCTGGGCATTCAAATGTTCAAAGGCCCAACCATTTTTTGACACCTTAGCTAATCTGCTTTGCAAGATTCAGGCCAAGAATATTCAAATCTTGGGTCTTGTGAAACTTGTGCATGCATAGGCCCCAGGTTCATTTTTTCCAAGGCTGCATGCAAAATATCTAGCTTGCAGAAGCTGAAATATGAGCTTTCAAAAGCTGGAAAGGCAGCTTGTAGAAGCCAGGAAGGGCTGTATTGAGCTTGCACAAGCTAAAGCTGACATGCCCTTGCATCAATTCACTGAGCTGCCAGAAGCTGAGACCACTGAGCTTGCAGAAGCTAAGTTCATCCAAGCTTGTAGAAGCTGTATTGCAACGAGCTAGCTGCAGCACATGGTTTTGTCATTTAAAGCATGAAAGTGGTGCTGGGGTCAGACATGTTACTTTGCCATTCTTCCCAAAGTTGTGAACCACTGGCTGCACCAATTCTTCAAGCAGGGCGAGTTCCAAGCAATCAGTTGAGCTGTGCCACATGGTTGCATGCTTGCCCTTCGTGTCAATGAATGTGAACATTTCCAATAAGCACACTTGTACTCCAGCAAGCAAGAGGTGCTTCACCTTGCCACACCTCCAAGGGAAGCCACCCATGCCACCTTGCAAGAACACAACATCCCCAAGTGAGCAAGAAGACCCAGAGGCAAGCTTGCATTCAGTTGCACTTTGCAGTCCTTCAAAAAAGAAATTGAGCTCCTTCAGCTTTTCCACCAGTTTCTTTGGTAGTGGTCGAGGGTTGATCAGATGGCAACTTGTATTGAAAAGGTCTGTGTCATTGAGCAAAGTATGGATCTGCTGAACAGTGACTGAGGTCAAAACGCCTTTGTCAAAGCTTGACAAATTGCAATGTGCACTGCCATACCTCCTGGGGAGCTTGTGCTTCCTCTCCATTGCCCAGCAAGCAGGCATCTGCCTCCAGCGCCCAAAGCAATCACTGTAATGCAATGTCCAATGGTGCTTGGGTTTCATCTCTTCACCATATCCAGCATTCTTTGTTGCTTCCAATGCATTTTCAACCAAGGTCAACAAATCTGCAGGCAAAGCATTTGGAAGATGTGGGATAGAGACCAAAAAGTCCAACACCTGTGCCCAAGCATCAAAGCATGCACAAACTTCAAGCATCACATTGTTGGCTGAAAACATCACTTCAAGAAAATATTGCAAAGGTTTGTACAAAGTCAACATCTCAGAAGCTGAGCATTTGAAATGCCTAGCTTTCCTGCAGCTTGCAGCCTTTGGCTTTTCAAAAAGCTTTGACAGATTAAAGCTGCTTTGCTGCTGAGGCAAAACCCACAGCGCCAACCAAGAATGAAGAGTGTCCCAAACTTTGTATCCAGCTGCATCTAAGCTCTCCAAAACTGCAAAGACAATGTCATTGAGAACCCCATTGGAACACAACCCATGCATCCAATCAAAGCAGTAGAGGGAAGCAGGCTTCAGCAAGCCTGCTGCTTTCAAGGCTGGGCTTGCCATCAATGCATGATGGCTCCAAGAAATGCCTGAAGCTTGCTGCCATCTCTGGAATTCCTTTGCTGTGGAAGTTCTGCTCTTGGCTTCTATCCTGGACCAGGCTTCCAGGAGTTCATCATCTTTGGCAATGTCTAGCTGGGAATATTTGACATACTGGCTGAATATTTTGTCAGCTGGTTCACCTTCACCATGGTCATGCCTTAAATGAAAAAGGTTCTTGCACAACATGCAAGGCTTTGAACCACTGTCTTGGCGGTTTGCCCAAACAGCCTTCTGAGCAGCTCCATCTTGCAAAAACATTCCCAGTGTAAAAAAAAGTCTCACATTTCCCTTGGCACTTGAAAGCAGCACACCAGTTTGAGGCTGATCATGAGCAAAAAGCCTTTCAAGTAAGAGTCGAACTACTTGGCTGATGCCTGCTTCCAGTAGCTGAACTTCTGAGCTCCTCACAACAAAGAGGCAAATCCAAAGGTCTTCTTTGGACAGCATGGATCCTAGCTCCAAAAACGACATGTAGCAACACCATGCTTTTCTCCCACTGCTGTTGAGGATGTTTCCTGGGTGGACTTCATCCACATACACCACGGCTTTCCATGGCTGAGTGGCACTTGAAGGCTTCAGACTGTGGAATTTGAGCAGCCAATCAGTAAATGAACCACATTTGTGGCACACACCAGCCAAGAAGGGCAGAATATTCACATAGAAGATCTCCAAGTGTGAGCCTGTCTCCAAAGCACCTGATATGCTCTGCTTTTCTGGCAGCACTTGTGCAGCCATTGTTTGCAAAAGAGGACCATATTTGCACATTGCAGTGCTTTCCAGCAAGTCTTTGTTTTCTTTCCAAATGTCTTGCCTTCTCTTCTGGTCTGGCAAGCCATGCTTCTCAATTTCCTTACAGATCAAACTCAAAGCACTCTGTGAGCAATAAGGCACAGCATTTCTCAAGTCACTGATTTTCCTCCTTTTGGAAGGTTCACCACCATCCTCCATGGTGCATTGAAAGGGTGCATGGCTTTGCTGCAGCAGCTACAGAAACATGGTATAGCTTGAATTCAAGTAGTCATCCAATAAAGTTGCTGTGGTCAGCTGTGTATGCTTCCTCCTACCTATTTCTTTGTCAAACTGGCTTGCATGCTGTCACAAGTGACTGCCTTGAAATGAAGCTGCTGAAAAACAAATTGGCGAGTTCTAGCTGTGCCAAAAGCCTTGCATGTGAAGAAGTTGAAGCTTGCCATCACTGGCTCAATGGGGTGAAGTTGTAAAACTGGAGCTGCAGGAATGTGCAGACAGCCAGCAAAAAGCAAGGGTGAAGTTGGGAAAACTGGAGCTGCAAGAATGTGCAGACAACCAGCAAAAAGCAGTTATTATGGAATGAGAGGGTGAAGTTGGGAAAACTGGAGTTGCAGGAATGTGCAGGCAAGCAGCAAAAAGAAGTTATTATGGATTGAAAGGGTGGAGTTGGGGAAACTGGAGCCGCAGGAATGTGCAGACAACCAGCAAAAAGAAAGGGTGAAGTTGGGAAAACTGGAGCTGCAGGAATGTGCAGACAACCAGCAAAAAGCAGTTATTATGGAATGAGAGGGTGAAGTTGGGAAAACTGGAGTTGCAGGAATGTGCAGGCAAGCAGCAAAAAGAAGTTATTATGGATTGAAAGGGTGAAGTTGGGGAAACTGAAGCTGCAGGAATGGGCAGACAACCAGCAAAAAGAAGTTATTATGGAATTCTGAACAAACTTGCGCACATGAGCCTGCATTGGCATGCAGATGTGACATGAGCCTGCACAGGCTTGAGAGCACATGAGCCTGCAGAGGCTGTAGCAAAACACGCCTATAAAGGGTGCAAAGATTTTCCCTCATTTTGGAAGCCCCAACCTGATGTCACCTTGTCAGATGTTCCAGCACAGTCCTTAAGCTGTGTAAACTTACCCAGCAGGATGTTCTTCTTTGAGAAACATCCAACAACCCCAGCCTTCATTCTTGAAGGATCGCAAAGCTTTATTTCAGCTTCATGACTTTGGCTCTTGTGGCCCATTCATCCTTGGAAAACATCTGCCCCTGGAATGCAGGATTCTTGCACTGTGTGCACCCACTTCCTCTGCACTTGGAGCAGCCTACTGACTGCAGTGACTTGCTACTTCGGTGGCTGCAGCTTACACTGGCAGCTGGTCTCTTCATACCCTTGGGCTTGCCTTCGCAAAGTTTTCTAACACCTCTTCCTTTTCCACCACCTCTGCCTTTGGCAGCAGTGTTTTTACTAGCACCTTTGCCTCTGCCTTTAGCAGTCTTTTTGTCATCCCTGTCCAGCAACTTTTGCATGTTTTCGTTTTCATAGTCCTCCAAAGTCTTTTGGTCATTGACAGCTTCAGCAGCATCATTGTGGGACCCTGCTTTGACTTCGCTCTGGGAAGGAGGGGCTGCTGAGACAGCAGGCTGCTGAACAGTGACTGAGGTAGGTGCTTCAATGGGCAAAGGCAAAGACCCTGCAGAACTTGCACCAGAATTTGCAGCTTCTTGAGAAGCACCAGTCTGCAAGTATTCTATTTTCACACCATTGCCAGCAAGGATGCTGTTTCCAACAGCATTGAATTGTTGAAGCAGCCTGCACATCATTGTGTCAACAAGGGCATGAGAACTGGGAGGTGCAGGCTCAACTTGCTGCTTTGGAGATGTAGTTGGTGGCACATTCTCCTTGGCAAAAAATGAAACAAAAACCAATGTGCATACATGAGCCTGTACAGGCTGATCAGTTGCAGACCATGCAAGCAGCACAAAAGAAAATTTGCCAGGCTTTGAAAAGACAAGGGTCCTTCCCCAAGGTGACAGAAGCACTGGACATCCTCACAGGCACAACCTTGGAGTTCAAGAGGCCAGCCAAGCCTGGAAAGTCTGCCTTCATAGGCTTTCCACCTTGAAAGGAAGCATCAAAATGGCTACTACTCAAACTCCCTGGGTCATCAGGGTACTGTGCCAAACTCAAAGCACTGGCAGGCACTTCCATTGCAACAGTCTGCAAGGTGTGCACCAGATGTTGGGAGAGATTGTACACAGAATCTGGAATGGGCAGCTTGTTGGTTCTTTGCTGCTCATGCCAAACCAGAATTCCACAGGCAAGTCTTTTCAGGTTTTCCTTCATTCCCCTGATACCCAGCAACTTCATTCGTTTTGCAACAGTAGTGCAGCCTTCCCACATATTGCTTTTCTGCAATGCACTGATGTCCTCCTCTGTCAAATACTTGTAGAAAGTCCTGCAGTCCTGTGCCCCTTGGATCACTTTGCCAGCTGTTTTGACCTCCACTTCTTCAACAGCCAGCTTGTCCAGGACAGCAATCAATTCACAATGCATAGTTTGAGGAAGATTTGCTTCTTTCAAAGCATCATAGCAAAGGACCAGGTCAGTGCTGGACACATTGGACATCAGTTGCAGTTTTCTCTTCAAAGCTGTGCACAGCTTCACCTCCAAGTCGAAAACTCCAGGTCTTGCAGATAGCAACTTGGAGATGGAATGGAGTTCTGCTCTGATGTCATTGGGTGTCCAAGACATGCTGCCAGGACAGTGTGCTACCCCCAGGCTTGAGCAGTCAAAATGCTACAAGCATCCCAAAAGTTTTTGAACCTTACAACTGCTTGCCTACACAGGCATTCTAATCCATTTGAAGTATGCACCTGCTATTGCATGTCTTGTATGTCTGATTGCTTCTACAAGCATGGGCACAAAGCTTGCAAAGGCTGGTAATAGTAAACATAAGCCCTTAAAGGTTGTCACACACATGCCTGCACAGGCACAAAAAGCAATTTTCCCAATCAATTAGCTTAATGCCTGGCTGCTGCAATGCAGTCACAAGCAAGGTAGACAAGCAAAAATGCAGCCATTGCACTAAGAATGTTTCAAAAAGAAACATGTCTTCAATCTAATTCATCTCCAAACCTGCTTCTTCAGCCAACCTCTTCTTGCCCTTCTGATTGGTAGAGTCTTGGGAAGGTGAGCTTGAAGATGTAGACCCTGGACCCTCTTCAGGGGCTTCTTCAGGTTCTACTTCAATATCATCTGGAAGTGGAACATTGAAGTAGATTCTCCATTTGGCAAATTGTAATGCCCATGTTGTGGGAGCTCCATTCTCCCAAACTGTCACCTGAGAATCTTCATCTCCATCCAGAATGATGTCTCCCAAAATGAAAGGGTTTGCAACTTCCAAATTGAAGTCAGCAGCTCTGGCCATGGCTGACAAGGTTGCAAAATTTGCAAAGAAACAAATTATGAAAATGTATGAGAGAATCCCTAATCTTCAAGTTTCAATTCAAAAATTTGAATTGAAATTTGAAGCTTTCAATTTTCAATTCAAAATTTTGAATTGAAATTTGAAGTCTTCAATTTTCAATTCAAAATGTTGGATTGAAATTTGAAGCTTTCAATGTTCAATTCAAAATTTTGAATTGAAATTTGAAGTTTCCAATGTTCAATTCAAAAAATTGAATTGATATTAGTTTCTTCAGTTTTGTAAAGATATATATTCTGAAAATATGAGCTCTGAACATGAGAATTTAAGAAAATTGAAACTTTTTGCCAACATGTTTGATCTTTCTTGGCACTGATTTTCTTGAGCAACAACTATATACACAACATTGAATTGAGACATGCATTTCCATGCAGTCAGTAGAGACTCTAAATCTTGACAGCATATTGTTGAGCTTGCACAGGCTGTTTGAATTGTCTGTAGTGACAACATAAAACACAGAAAACAACTGAAGCCTGTAGAGGCTGAATGTGATCACCTGCTTTTCACCTCCATCTGTTGCAGTCCATCTGTTGCAGCCAGGTCGTTTTCTACAGCCACTTCTTATAGGCATTTTTGCCTTCCTGTTTGAATTCTCTGTTGGGTTTCCGAAGTGGTTCCCTCATAGCATGGTGGCCACTCAGTCTGCTCAGAGCTTGCTCCATGCCCTCCTGGTCCTTCATGGTATACATGTGGATCACAGCGCAAGTCTTGGCCAGCCAGCCACTCACCTTCTTGCCATCTGGATCCTCACTGATACATTCTGAATCAGTTCAAAAAACTATGCACTGCCAACCTTCAAGATGTTGAAGCTAAGAAATGCCAAGAAACAGTTTGGTCTCTGAACCTTGACCAGCTTTTTCCTTGCTTCCATCGCCACCACAAACCTTCCTCTTCTGCATCTTTTTCCCACCACTCATCACCCACAAAGAAACCACCAGCATTCCAGTCATAGGAGGCCCACCAAGATGTGGAAGCTGATGGGGCCCCAGCTGCAGGACAAGGAGGCGAACCAGCTGCTGCAGGAGGTGGTGCAGGAAGGTGGCCAGCCACAGCCTCCAAGAGCTTCCTGGTGAGCTCTTCATCAGAATCCTCCATCTTGACTCCACTTGAGGAACTTGGAGCACTTGCAACAGCAGGTGGTTTTGTTGCAGTGATCTTCTTGACTTTTGCCTTGGAGCTTGCCTCCATAACCTAAGCTTCACCAAAAAATACATCAGCATTGCAAAGGCAACTTGTAACAACAATCAAAGCCTGTACAGGCTGTAATTGAAAACTGGCATCATTTTTGGGCCTGTATGGGGCTGAATGTGGCAGAAGCATGTGAATGCATGAGTCTGTGCCTGCTGATGCAGCAAAGAAACCGGTTGTGGCAATCTTTTCTTCTTCCTTTCAGAGTCCTGTGAAAATTAAACAGGTACATTGCTTGGACTTGCAGCTTTTCAACACAGCCCAAGGCTCCTTCTCTGTGGTGGCTTCTGGTGGGCTTGGAGGTTCCTCAGCATGAAGAAAAACAATGATGCAACACCAGCGAGTTTAAACTAAGACAAGATACTGTGGCTTCATCCTCCTCTTTCACTTCTTCCTTTACCCATTCATATTGTTCCTGCAATGTGGAAACAAAAAGGTTTTCTTTGAAACTACAATGGGATTGAAGCTGTCCTCTTTGACTTCAGGTTTGGATGCTTGCTCTTTGTACCACTCTTGCTCTTCCCATTCTGCCTGGGCTGCTTTGGAAAATGAATATTGTGCCAACCAAAAAACATGAACACCCAAGAGGACAACACAAGCAGCCAAGCCACATCCAGCTCAGAAGCCCACTTTTCCCAAAAGTCGCGAGGCCCTCTGTGGCCCTCCATATGTGAAGGCACTGCTTGAGGTGCAATGCCTGCAGAAATTGCACTAGGGTTCCTGGACCAGAGATACATCATGCTTGTATTGGCAAGCTATTGAGCCTGTAGTGGCTACATGAATTAAGCCTGTAGTGGCTACCCATCTTGAGCCTGTAATGGCTATACATTTGGAGCCTGGAATGGCTACACACCTTCAGCCCGTAGTGGCTATATCTTGAGCTTGTAATGGCTGCACCTGCAGCTGCACACTTTTTTGCAGTTGCAGCAGCTCTGGGTCACTTTGCTTCTTCCTTTGCTATCTTTTTAGCATATTTGCCAGTTTGATTATATTGCCTCTTTTGGCCTTTGGCCAGGCAATCAGAAGCATCTTCCATGATGTAGTCACAAACTGCAGTCAGAATTGTAGCTTCCAAAGGAATGACCAAGTCTGTCTCTTTCAGCGATCTTGGTGTTTTCACTGGTACTTGAACTTCTCCCACTTGAATTGTGACTGTCTCTGGGGCATCATGAAAGAGCTGTTTCCAACAAGGTGGTTTCATGTGAGGGGCTTCTTTGCTGCTATCATCAAACATGCTGGCTTCTTCCCCTGACTTGTCACCTTCAGCCACAGACTTCACAGCTTCCTTCACCAAATCCATGAGCACTTTCAGCTGTGGACTGGCTGCCAAACTTGGGTTCTGCAGGTTTTTGAATTCATCTAGATGCCCGAGGATGAGCTTTGCAATGCCAACATTGGAAGCTCTGAGTCTCAACCATTTTTTACCTTCCTTGTCAACATGAAGGAGCCCTGATGGAACATACACCTTAGGGCCATCCCTGTAGCACAGGGAAACTTCTTCGAAAATTTCCATGGCTTCCAAAAACTGCAGAGGTAAATCCTATCCAGCAAATGCTACAGCCTGATTGCCAAAACCAGCAAGATTCTCAAAGCTATGGGCAAGGCAGGTGGAGGTTCAACATGAGCCTGCACAGGCTAAGGCAAAAGCTGAATCAGCAAGCTTGCGACATGTTTTCACCATGCCTTGGGTTCAGCGATTATAGCACAGTCAAGTGGCCACCTTCTTCTTCTTGGCACCTTGCTCTTCTGCTGGTTCCACCAAAAGGGGCGTGCCCTTTTCAACAACCTTCTTGTTGGTGAAGCATGGAATAGTCAAGGTGCCTACCTTGATCGAATGCTTCTGCAAACAACTCTCATCAGCATTAGGGCCTTCTTTCACCATCCAATAGGGGCAGAACAGCCCAGACTTTTTGGAGAAATCACATTTCCAAGGCTGGACCAAGTACCTGACATTGGGTGAAGAAGTGCATGTCATGATGCAGTGGTGCTTCTGGACCTTGTCGACTGTAAGCACTTGCAAGCTACCCAGAGGCAGCAAAATCAACTTCCCTTTGGTGAATTTGGCACCTGCAAAAATTTGGTGCTGGTTGGACACTTTGACATTCATGTCTCCAAGCCTGAGTTGCCCAAACAAAAGCAATGATGGAAAAGTCATTTAACAAACTTGCATGTTCAATGTGCAAATGCAGCTTGGGAGCTCTTGGTACTTCCCAACCAAAGCACAATAAGCCTGAGCTTTGCCCAATTCCTCTTCCAAGGCAGCAGAGTTGCAAGGGAGGAGTGTGGCCAGCCCTGCTTCATCAATCAGCTGGGGTGCATCTTTGATCCATTCTTTCAAGTTCCTCAAGTCAGAGAACTTTATTTCCTTCAGCTCGTCCTTGTCAGCGAAGAAAGGTCTGTGAGACAGCTTTGCAACTGTTTCTGTCAGCTCCAGCAACTTCCACACCTTTGCAGGCTCATTTTTCAAGGTGTACAGCTTGTCCACTTTGATGTGCTTGTGGGATTGCAAAGCAATGGCTTTTGAATTGCTGGCTTCAGCTAAACTCTTGACAGTCCCCTTTGTTTCGCCAGCTTCTCCATGTGTAGGTGCTGAAGAAGTTGCAGCAGCTTGTGTTGCACAATTCGCAATGTCCTCCTCAAACTTTGTTTTGATTGCAGCCATATCCTGGTAGCAAGTTCCCTCCCACCCTTTGGTTTCCTTTTGCAGCAAATGCAAAACCAACAAATCTGGAACTTGCCAAATGGCAATGCTGCTTTGGACAGACCCAAAGCTGATTTTTCAACCACATCCCATGCTGCCAGCATCAAGTTCTCAGCAGCCAGAACTGATGGCATGACTTTCTTGCTCTTCAGCTTGTCAAAATCAGCTTTTGTGATCATCCTGGAGAAGCCATCTTTCTGACAAGACTTAGGGGCTGTCACTTGGCAGCAAGCCAGTGCAAGTCTCAGAAAAGGGAAAGTTGTAGTTTGCTGCTTCCAGTCACAGTAGGCAAGAAGCTGTGTGAACTCCTCACCAAACCTTGTCGAATTTCCAAATTGCCTGCCTTAGCTGAACAAGCTGGATAGCACCAAACATTTGAGCCTGAAATTGGCTGTGTTGCTTGGGCTTGTGCAAGCTACATGTCTGTGAGCAGAAGCCTGCATGGGCTATATGTCATGTGCTTTGTGAAGCCGAGGTGCCAATGAGATCCAAATATTCCAGCAATTTAAATGACTCTCCTCCTGAATATGAAGCCACAAAGTCGCCCACTGCCTTGATGTACCCTTTGCAGGGTGGCCTGCAAGTTAAGCAGCTGCTTGCAGCTGCTTGTGCCACTGCTTTATCCAAATCCTTCTCTGAAGCAGCTTGCATCTTGTAGAAAGTTGCAATTGTCAATGCAACTTCCAATTCATTGGGGGCCTTCACCAGACCATGCTCACCTCTACATGGCAATTGGATGCTGAAAACCGTATATGTTGCTTTGAATTTTTGGGTGGAAGAACAAAATTCTGTGAAAGTGCTGACTGAGTGGCTGTTGTAAGCTTGCTGTAAAACTGCCAGCAGTGAAGGAACTTCTTCTTCAACTTTGGAAGAAATCACAGTCCAGAGCCAGCCTTCTTGAACCAATTGCTGCAGATCATCATTCCCATTCTGAAACTTCTCCAAAGCCAGGTCATCAGGAAGTTTGCAGCCAGCTTCCAAGGCCTTCAAAAAGGCAGTGGTGTGGCTTGCACTGATTGAGGCCACTGTCTCTTGCCCCGAAGGTTTTGCCAGCATGCCACTTGATTGCTCACTCAGCTGCTTGTTTGCTGAAAATATGGCATCCTTTTTGTCACCAACATGTGGGATTTGGACAGCCACTGGTGATCTAATTTTGCTCGCATCCCATCCAACTTCAGATATGGATTGCCCTTTGGACACCACATCATATGGGTTGACTAAGTGGCCTCCCCTGTTTGTGGTGTGAATCAACACATCCTTGGGTTTGATTTTGGTGTTCCAAGCCATTCCTGCTTTTTCCAAAATTTGCATCCCTTTGGAATCCTCCAGCATCACTTTTATGTCCTTGGACCATTGCGAAGACATTGCTCAGCTACAGCTTTGTTTCAAGTGAAAGGAACTGCATGCCAAACAGAACAATGGCTTTTCCCTTCACCAATGCATATGCTGCTAACAAAACATATGCCATGCTCATTCTGATTTCATTGCTGTTGCTGCCATGGCTGCCACGCATGGCTTCCAATGTTTGGGCCATGCGCCTGCAAGGTGTGAACTTTTGGTACTGAACCTGTGTAAGTTTGGAGCTGGCACAAGCTGGTCACACTAAAGCCTGCACAGGCTGAGAAATTTGAGCATGTAAAAGCTGGTTGTAACACTAAAGCCTGCACAGGCTGAGAAGTTTGAGCTTGCAAAGGTTGTTAACACTAAAGCTTGCACAGGCTGAGAAATTTGAGCTTGCACAAGCTGGCAGCACTAAAGCCTGCACAGGCTGAGAAATTTGAGCTTGCACAAGCTACAAGCCAAGCTTGGAGGAACTGAAGAAAAGAACCATCCAGCCAGCAGAACTTTTTTTAGCACTTCTCCCAAAAGTTTTTGGTTTGGCTTCAGCAGAACCATTTCTGCACAGCTTCGCCAGCAACCAGCAGGTCATTCATTAGCAGAAGCTGGGACAGCTCTTTGATGCCAATTGTCTCCACTGGCTTGCCATGCTCTTTCCTCCACCTCCCAGCATGACCTTCACACCAACCAGTTTGAATCTCAGCTGTGGAGGCTGGCTTTCTGAGAGGCCTGCTTTTGCCATCGCTGAAGTAAGCCAGGAAGTAGGAGCCATTCACATTGCTCCCAATGGTATAGTCCACAACCTCAGGGGAGGCTTCCATGGCCACAGGGAAGTTAGTGCCTTGAGCCTTGAAGCAGCAATGAGAAACATCCAAGCATTGAAATTCCCAAGGTGTAACAGGAGCTTATAGGAGCTGGGTTGTGCAAGCTTGTACTAGCTGATCTCATGAAAGAGCACTTTCCAGCAGCTGGATTGTGAATTTTGTGCTCGCTGATCCTATATGAGACAGCAGCTTCAAGCTGGACCGTGGAAGCTTGGAAGGCCTGAGTCCTGTATGCCCAAGGAAGAAAAAACACAAATTGAGATGGAAAAAAAACAAAAAAAATAAGGTTGCACATGCCAGGAAAAAAAGTTCCAACCTTGAACATGTTCAATCCAACATCAAAAAATC
This sequence comes from Cladocopium goreaui, assembly GCA_947184155.2. Classification (NCBI taxonomy): domain Eukaryota; class Dinophyceae; order Suessiales; family Symbiodiniaceae; genus Cladocopium; species Cladocopium goreaui. The sequence continues at coordinate 73,578 of CAMXCT020000291.1, read as the reverse complement.
ATGGTTTTAAACCTTCTATTTTTTAAATGTGTTTTTAGCTAACTATTTACTAAAATTGCTAATTGTTTATGTTGTTTATCATGATTAGCATAATGTTTAAAAAACATTAGCTAAACATCATAAAAAGATAGATGGATTATAATGGATTATATGAATTATAACTAGTTATAACTAGTTCATAGCATGTTACTAGAAACTTAACAACTACTTAGATAAATGCTGTAAGTGCCATAACATGTTAGCAAGCCCCAAGAACATCAAAGCACAGCTTGCACACGCGCTGCTGTGGCCACCACCTGTGCCGGCAGACTCTTTTCTTGGGGGTTCAAGTGTGCCGTTTGGCCGCCTTAAAAGGCTGCGCAGCGGCTCCACACAGCTTGCAAACGCGCTGCTGTGGCCACCACCTGTGCCGGCAGACTCTTTTCTTGGGGGTTCAAGTGTGCCGTTTGGCCGCCTTAAAAGGCTGCGCAGCGGCTCCACACAGCTTGCAAACGCGCTGCTGTGGCCACCACCTGTGCCGGCAGACTCTTTTCTTGGGGGTTCAAGTGTGCCGTTTGGCCGCCTTAAAAGGCTCCGCAGCGGCTCCACACAGCTTGCAAACGCGCTGAGGCCACCACCTGTGCCGGCAGACTCTTTTCTTGGGGGTTCAAGTGTGCCGTTTGGCTGCCTTAAAAGGCTGCGCAGCGGCTCCACACAGCTTGCAAACGCGCTGCTGTGGCCACCACCTGTGCCGGCAGACTCTTATTGGGGGTTCAAGTGTGCCGTTTGGCCGGCTTAAAAGGCTGCGCAGCGGCTCCACACAGAACGTGCTGCTGTGGCCACCACCTGTGCCGGCAGACTCTTTTCTTGGGGCGCGCTGCTGTGGCCACCAAATGTGCCGGCAGACTCTTTTCTTGCGCGTTCAAGTGTGCCGTTTGGCCGCCTTAAAAGGCTGCGCAGCGGCTCCACACAGCTTGCAAACGCGCTGCTGTGGCCACCACCTGTGCCGGCAGACTCTTTTCTTGGGGGTTCAAGTGTGCCGTTTGGCCGCCTTAAAAGGCTGCGCAGCGGCTCCACACAGCTTGCAAACCGGCAGACTCTTTTCTTGGGGGTTCAAGTGTGCCGTTTGGCTGCCTTAAAAGGCTGCGCAGCGGCTCCACACAGCTTGACAACACGCTGCTGTGGCCACCACCTGTGCCGGCAGACTCTTTTCTTGGGGGTTCAAGTGTGCCGTTTGGCCGCCTTAAAAGGCTGCGCAGCGGCTCCACACAGCTTGCAAACGCGCTGCTGTGGCCAACACCTGTGCCGGCAGACTCTTTTCTTGGGGGTTCAAGTGTGCCGTTTGGCCGGCTTAAAAGGCTACGCAGCGGCTCCACACAGCTTGCAAACGCGCTGCTGTGGCCACCACCTGTGCCGGCAGACTCTTTTCTTGGGGGTTCAAGTGTGCCGTTTGGCCGCCTTAAAAGGCTGCGCAGCGGCTCCACACTTGGATGTTCATGGCCTTTAGTAAATGTTTAGTATATGTACTAAATGTTCGGACTTAGCTGGGTTTAATTTATAAGTTGGACTTACTAACTAATACAAGTCTGCCTCAGTAAACAAATAGCAGATATAGCTAAATCAGATTTCGCTGAAATAGTCAATTATACTAAATTGGCTAAATCAGACTTAGGGGCTTTGATTTTTCTTCTTTGGTGGCTAAAAAAAAGCACTTACATATGTGAGATCATGTGAGTATTTGGGTGGAAGCTTCGAAAATGGCAATGTATATATATATATAAAGGAAATCAGTGGCCTGTATAAAATCGCGTGCGGCTGGAATAACACCCGTGCGGGTCCGGTCACTGTGTGTGAAAGTGTTTGTGTGTAAAAGCCTCTGCGTGTGAAAGCTTGTGTGTGTAAAAGCCTCTGTGTGAAAGTGTTTGTGCCTAAACGCGTCTATGTGTAAAAGCGTCTGTGTGTCAAAGCTTCTGTGTGTAAAAGCCTTTGTGTGTAAAAGTGTCTGTGTGTAAAAGCGTCTTTCAAAAGCCTCTGTGATTTCATTGTGAAAGTCTCTGTGTAAAAGCTTCTGTGTAAAAGCGTCTGTGTGTACAAGCCTCTGTGTTTGAAAGTGTGTGTTGTGTGCAAAAGTGTCTGTGTGTAAGAGCGTCTGTGTGTAAAAGTCTCTGTGTGTAAACGCGTCTGTGTGTAGAAGTCTGTGTGTGTAAAAGCTTCTGTGTGTAAAAGCCTCTGTCTGTGTGTGCATGTGTGTAAGAGTCTCTATGTGTAAAAGGGTCTGCGTGTAAAAGCTTCTGTGTGTACAAGTCTGTGTATGTAAAAGGTTCTGCGTGTAAAAGCCTCTGTGTGTGAAAGCTTCTGTGTGTAAAAGCCTTTGTGTGTAAAACGTCTATGTGTAAAAGTGTCTATGTGTGTATGTGCGTGTATGTGTCTTCCTCTTTGTGTTCTGTTTGTGTGTGTGCGTGTGGTATCTTTGTTTGTGTATCTGTGTGTGTATGTGTTTCTTTGCTGTCTGTCTCCGTCAGTCTCTCAATTTTTGTATTTATCTTTGTCTACTTCTGCTTAGAATCTGACATATAGTATTTCTCCTTTCTGCTGATCATCTGCATCATCTTCAATGAAGCTTTCACCTACAATGTCTTTGATACTACCTACAAACAGACGGCATATAACCAGCCAAAACCAAAGATGCCAGCCACATTTCTGACAATCGCAGATAAAGTTTGCAGGCGCCGTATACCAGTTTTTCTATAGGCTAGTGGAAAGAAGGAATTTCAACAACAATTCGTTCATTCAACAGCAATTTGTTCTTTCGCCGTTGCACTTGCAGCCTCCCTAAACGGCCTGCACATAGATCGAAGACAACCACACCTGCCAGTGACTATATATGACTGCATGCAGAGCTATGTTGCTCGCAGGCAATTCTTGCAGAGATGTTTTCTCGCAAGGCAAGTTAGTGCGGGGAAGTTGGCGAAGGAGTTTCTCAAATAGGATGCAACTTGCAACGAGATTTGAAACATGGTCAAAAACAAAGATCCTGCGAATCATCATGTTGCAAGCTGAGCTTTTTCACTTGCGAAATGTCACCCCTCTGGAATCTGTCAATGCTCAAGAAATGCACCCCTCTTGGTTTGCATGGCTCCTTCAAGGAACACTGCAATCATGACAATCAATGCCATGATGATCATCTCTGTACGAAGATTATACCAGGTGCACCACGCCTATACATAGGCTAAAGCCGGATACGGCTATCCACGCCTACGGCTATATCAACGCCTATTGCTCACTTCTTCTTGCTGCTCTTGCCGCCTGGCCTTTTCTTCGGGTGCGGTTCGTAGCCATGCTTTTTCAGCTCTGCAGCATCCACCTTGGATGCCTTCTCGCATGCATCTTCCAGTGTCATGCCCTCTTTCAGGCCCTTCAACTTTGCAGCCGTGTATGTTCTGCTGTGCAGGTTCTTTCGGTCCATCTTCCAAGGCTCCTTGTCCTTTTTCACCGCCTTTGTCGCGTCAATTCTCTTCGGCTTGGATTCTGGCACTGCTGCGGCTGGCCTCTTCATCTTGGCAGCCTTGGAGCGACGATCGATGGCATCCTCCACAACTCCTGCCTGCTGGATTGCATCCAACGGCTTTTGGGATGAGGTCTCCGGAGCTGGCTGGTCATCCGTCTCATCTCCACCGGTGTAGAACAACTTGAGAGGCTTGACGCCTGCAGGGTTCACTTCATGAGGCTGGCTCTCTTGGGTGTCCTGCGACTCATCTGGTGGAGACTTGGACGGCACTCGAGGAGCAGCCATGCCTTTGCCCTTTGGGGTCCAGTAGACCAGATCTTCCGGAGATGCCGGATTGCCTTTGCCGAATGGGTTCACTCCCTGCTGCATCATGGACATGAAGTACTGCGCACCCATCATCATCATCATCATCATCATCATCATCACCATCATCATCATCATCATCATCATGGCCGGGTCAAATCCCCTGCATGCAGCACCACCCGGCATGCTGCCCATGCTGGCGCCCATCATGGGTCCTTTTGAGTGAGAAGGGAGCATGGCCATAGACTCCGTCCGGTCTCTGCGACTTCGAAGACCTCCTCAGATCTACTTGGCTACGAGCAGCCAATCCCTGACCTTCTTCCACGCCACCCATAGTGGAACCAGCGAAACATTGTTTCAATGCAGGTGGCAAGTCCGTAGGGTCATGGGGGTATGTGGTGAGGTATGGCTCCGGCAGGCCTTTTGCATTCTTGCCCCTAGCGACAAGTCTTTTCAACTCCTCTAAGTATGGAAGTCTTTCGAGAATTTGCATCGTCATACCAGCGGCAATTCCTGCCGCCATGATAGGCTTCCAACTTTTCTCCAGTGGCCTCACACTGCCGACTGACACGCATCGGTCTGCCAGCACTTGGATCTTTGCCAGCAAAGAATGCTGAGGGTCACTCAGCTTTTGCACATCCTCCAAGGTGAGGTATGCTGAGAAGCTTTCGACAAGCTGGCGCCGAGGGCTGCTGCTCAAAGCTCCAGTTGAGTGGTGGCTGGTGAGCACATCAGCAAACTCACCTTTTTGCTGTCCAGTCCATGGGCCTGCAAGGACCAGGCGCTGCATCTGCATGCTCTGTTGATGATTCAATCCTGTCAAATTGCGAAGCATCTGCAGCACGCCAGCAGCTTGGTTGGCGATCGCCGAAGTCATGTTGTGGCCTTCAGGGAGGTTCTTCTTTTGCTCTTCAAGCATCGTGTGAATGTGGGTGATGTCTGCGTGGACCTGCTCGTAGGTCGCCATATCGGCACGTCAAGAGTTTTCACCCGGCACTTTGAGAATCACTGAGAAAAAAGGCAGCATCAAAGAATGAAACTAAAATCATTCTTTTTGCGAATAGGTCGGTGGACCCAGCATCTTTCTGGATAAAAAAATGATAAATAACTCTGCCAACAGAAGTGCGAGTGAAAGCACTCTGCAACTCAGCACAGCGAGTCAGACTCTGCTGCGCAAATTCCTGGCCTCTTCAATGGCCCACACATCAGCTGCAAGCTGCAGTCTCTTAAAACCTGCATGCGACGGGACAGCACCAAGGAAGTAAACATCCAATAATACTTTGGCTGACATATATAGCTTCTGTGTCTCCTTTTCTGAAAACTAAACATATACTTTGCTAACCATCAAATTTGTTGCCTGGCGCTCTTATACAGGCAATCACTCTTTCAATGCCAGAAGCAAATGAAACCAAGCAATTCGAATGCGATCAGGACAAACCATTTTTTTCATGGGGCAACTGTGGCGTGCTGTCCATCATCGTCTCGTCTATATGTGCAGGTTCGCATCAACCACCTCAGTTTGGGTTTCAGTTTGAATTTGAAATTTAATATATACTTGTCTCTAAAAGAAATGCATTGGATACAAACATTGTAGAACACCCCACAAGTAAAAAAAACAAAACCACGTCAAATAAATGGACCCAGGGACGATGTTTCCACCCATCTTCCGATAGTGTCGTTGACTTGAAACCGGTTTTTGCCAAGGGGTGTCCACAAAGCAACAATACTCCATGGGTGATCATTGTATTCAACGTGTGCATGAACGATGCCAACATGAAGCTCACTGTCAATCTGCACGACAACGACATCACCTGTGTGGCAGATCATGCCATGGATGGTCGCTTGGGTTGACACCTTGATGCCATCCTGACCACTGCGACCTAAGAAATCCAAAGCCATCTTCCTGATGATCTTGCCTGTCATTGCTTTGGGCTTGATCAGGTGCACACCTTTCGGGCAAAATGAGTGCAGGTTCTTCATGCATGTGTGGCTCACTTCCTTCAACACCGACATTTCGTACCAGTCACCGGCGTTACTGATTTGATTTGCCCACATCTTTAACTGTTTGTGCTTGCGCTCATGGCACCAACAGCTCACTAAGAGCTTGTGGCGTCTCAGCAAAGCAGGGAGGTGTATGCTAAAGTGAAACTTGGGCTGCATGTCATCTGCAGAATGGGCTGACTTGAACGATTCGAGGTGCTGCAGGATCAGCTGCTCCAGCTTGCCTGGATCAACCTGCTTGCCCTTGCCACCTTCTGACAACAAATCTAAGATCTTGCAGAGGATCAGAAAAGACTTTGCCGCAACTTTGTCCACAGCATCGTCAAAGGACGTTTGCAACACCAGGAGCCGAAACAATGGGTAGATGCAGAGCACCTCCGAAGCAGCAGGCTTCCACGCATCTTTGGTCTTTGCTTTTTCAAACGTTTGAACAGCTGCCTTGAGATTGGAGGCTTGTTCTTTCGGACCAGAAAAAGTTGTGAAAAAGGCTGTGGCATCGCCGTGCCTGCATCCGCACCGGCCAAGAATCTCAAGCATTAAATTCACCTGGGTCACGAACAGCCCATTGACTAAATAGATATGGAGCCAGTCGTACATGGTGTGGCTGATTGGCTTCAAATCTAAAGATTCATCAAACAGCATCCCCTTTGGGGTGTAATTTATCCCCAGGCTTTGCTCCAGAATCTCGACCTGCTTCTTGGTCCTCACGACCTTCTCAGCAGCCAAATGTCTCGCAGCTGTTTTGAAATCCTCGTCGGTCCTCGCGAGGATTTTGTTCAGGTCTGTGCACGTGTGAGGCACAAGCCTGCCAGTGGAGTCTTCTAAATGAAGTCCACCGCGCTGCTGAACTAGGTTCCAGCACATGATGCAGGGTACAGTACCTGCAGCTCCCTTCGCGGCCCACATCGCCTTGAGCGCGGCTTCATCGGCCACTAAGACCGGCATGGTTCCAAACAGGAACTTTCGATGTCCACTTCTAAAGGTGAGAAGAAAACCACGTTTCAAGGGCTCGAATAGTTTGACCACTACTCTGCTCAGCGCAGATACTCCGCCTTGCAGTTCCTGCACCTTGTGGGTTCTCAACAAGGCGCACGTGAACCAAAGGTCTTCCGTTGTCAAGCCCTTCTGATCATACTGCATGAAGCTGAAGTAGTACGTATAAAACTTACCTTACATTGCGTGTGGCCACAGAAATCAACCAATTCAAAAATCACTATGCAAACATGGACTTGAAAACCCGCTCCGAACAACAGCGCATGTCAAGCCTAGCCACGTCGGTTATCAGCTTTAAGCTGATTACCTGGTGACACCTCATCGCTGTAGAGCACAATTGACCACGGCTGCCTCTGGATGGGAGGTGTCCTTTCCATCTCATCCTCCATGAAATCCGAAAAGCCATGAGATGTGGCACAAAGGTGCCACAACAGTGCGCATGGATCGACCATTGTGCACTCCATCTGACCTAAGCTTCGAAATCCCTGTTTCGATTTTAACATCATGCAGTTCAATACTACATTCCATAAAAAAATAAAATCACGAGCATTTGCTGTGAACACACACACACAAAAATGTCGACAAAAATTCAATCAAAAGAACCAATCAGCTCAGCCCATGAATTTAATCAGGCAACCACCATTCACTGTGGCCAGAGCTCGCTTCACGAACAATGGCCCACATGGGGTCGTGATGTCGACCTTTTCATCTCGTGCTCTCTTGATGCTCGACCGTGACGTTGCCTCTGGCAATGGAGCATCCTTCAGCTCCGACAACAGCTCTGCAAGGGCTGCCTGGCTAACAAACTTTTTCCTGCCCAAGTCTGCCAGCATGGCCGAAAGCAGCACCGAAAATGGTATAAGATAGCTGAGATCCATTGCAACAATAAGTGGATTGTGTATGATGTCCATATTAAATGGCAAAATTCTATCAGACAGCACCTTCAAATCTCAGATACACATGGATCACTCACTGGTGGCATGGTTTCTGTCTCTTGCAAAGTTGTCATGATCCACCAGGCGACAGTCTACACCTTGTCTCCCAATGCTGCACGAAAAAAACAACTTGTGCCATGCCGTGGATTGCGAGATCGGACTCTCTGCAACCCGACCCTGCGAGTCTGCAATGACTCTGCATGGGTTGACTAGCATGCGCTGAATCCCCACCACCATTCACGCCTTGCAGGGCAGGCCCAAGCTCCGGCAGCCCTGCCGACAGAAGTCAAGATCTGGATATTTTTAAAGGATGCAAAGAGCAATGCAGTGATCTATACAAGTACGGGATCGTCTAGATGGGATATATGACTTGTCACTGTGACTATCTTGATGGTAGAAGAGTTCATGTCAAACCCAACTTTGAAATCTGAACTTTGACAGTCGTTGATCAGGAACAGAAGGGGTTCTATATAAGGTTTCAGTCAGACTCCGGATGTAGCCGCAGGCAGTTCATCAAATCTGCCACGTTCATCGCTCAGAGATGCATGATCGAAAAGTGTACTGTCAAAATTGAGAACACGTTCATAAAAATGTATAGAACGTTTCCAAAACAAACACTCCGCTACATCAGGTGCATCTGAAGATGTGACCTTGACTGGCTCGATGTATATTATTCAAACATTATAACATAAGTGAATGCCAATAACTATGCAAATTCTTGGCACCATGCGTCTCGCTTCATCTCTGCAGAGTGGCAACTCGCAGTGGCACCTGCAGAGAATGAATACTCGCAGGAAGTCCAAGCTAACATAACCGCAAGAATTCGTGCAGCTTTAACATCAAGCATTTTTGGATTATTTTGCGATAATTGTCAAGGAAGATACTGTTTGAACAATTGTTTGCTGTCAACTGTAAGTGAAGCTTGTTTGCTGGAGATTTTTTCTCACTTCAGGCACGGCGGTGATGCAAAAACTGATGTATAGATGGGCATCCCAGAATGCGTTGAAACAACAACTCCGCTCATATGAGCCGAAACCCTGAGGTGGCCAAATGCCTGTTTTTTTGCATGAGAATCCCACCTACACAATTTGAAATGACAAACTGCTGCTGCAAATCCTTCTTTGGCAGGCAGCTCGAAGCCATCACATGTCCAGGTCAATGGAGTTGTACATGCGGACGCAAGGTGGCACCATGAGTCATCGGCGGCAAGATGTTCATGGCCCTGCCAATGAATCGCCACTCAACGTTTGGTCCATATAGGACTCCTCGATGTGATGTTGCGCAAGGTCTTGAATCTGCCTTGGATAGATCCGATCCGAAGACGGCAATAGCCACCCGTCGGCTTTCAAACACTCGCCCGACGCTGCCATCCAGGCTTTGAAGCGGATCAAGGGCTGATCCCAGTCAGGGCGAGTTTCCAAGTGGCCAGTCAGCTTAATGACCACTGTTTTCAGCGACATCTTCTTGCAGTAGATGCAATCTGCCGTCCACTGCGGTCCCCGGAAAAGGACCGACTGCCCATCGTCGCTGCGGCACACCAGCAAGTAGCGCAGGGCTGGATACCCGTTGCCAAGGATGAAGATAACCTCATGGGCCTCCAGTCTCTCCACCTGCCTTGGCGGCACATGTTCGAAGTCCTTGTCAGGGATCGTGCACGTCATCACTCCCTCGCTCAGCTGCAAGTAGCTCTGGAGGCGTTCGGTTCCAATGATCACCATGCCCCAAACATACTCGGCAGCTCCAGCCATGGATGGATCAGCAAGGTGATAGTTGAACACTATATGCGAGGTGTCTGGGCCAAAAGTCTTTCTTGCCAATACAATTGCGAGGTTAGTACCCCTGCAATTGAACCCTGCGATTTATTTGAACAAAAATCTGCAGAGTTTGTTTGGCAGTCTTATACACTTCTTGTTTCAAACACACGCTCGCAATTCCAGTTTAAGAAGAAAGATTGCACATCTATTGCCACGCACTCTGCCGATGTCAAAACAAGGATGATGCATTCGGCAAGTGGTCAAGTAATGCAACTTCAAGGAGTGAATTCCATCAAAAGGGTCGCTCAAACCCTTTGGCATGCAGAACAAGTGGTCAAAACTAAATTCAATCAACCATTTCTTGTGCAAGTCAAAGATCCCAGTGCGTAAAGACCCTTTCTGTTCATCAAGTTTCACACGTGTTGCCATGTAGTTTGCCAATCTCAAAAACGACTGAAGGATGCATGCAACGCGCTCTCTTTTCGTCCCTCATACCATCTAATCGTCAGTAATCATCTTCGATCCTTTTGATCTCCTGCCGTGCCATGTACATGGTCGTCGTCTCCCACTCCTTCTTGGTTGCAGTCTGCAACATGGACACTGCTGTTGACAACACCTCAGAATTTCCGCAACCTACCCGTCTCACAATGTTTCACTGTTTCGCACCTCTATAATATTGCCTTGATACAGGCTCAGCTACATGTGATGGCACTTTACACTATAGTCACACCATAGTGCATGCGGGCTACGTCATCCAAAACATGGAGTCCCAAGCAGTAGTATCTCTGACGGAAGAGGTCCAGAATGAACTCCCGCTTGCGGGCACGAGTGCCATGGCTGAAGGAACAAGGTGTCATCGCTCTTCTGTGGCAGGCATTTGAATTGCCAAAAAGGACTTCGTGTCACACAAGCAATCGAATCGTGTGGCAGCAATGACAAATCTAGTTGTATAGTTGCGAGATCTAAATCTCTGCAACCCAACCAGGCGAGCTTGCAACAGCTCTGCAGTGGTTCACAAAGGTGTAGAGTCGTAGAGTCCCACAGCGGTTCCCGCCTCGCAATCCAAGTTGGCAGCATTCCAGCCTGGTGAGGACATGTGGTGGAACAAAACACCTTTCTTGGTGCTTATGTTTGTCGATTCATTTTTGAACCTTGTGTCCATTGATCCATGCACATGTTGGATGATCACATTGTGTTCCAACCCCCTTTGCAAACCTGCAAAGCCTACAGCCTCACGTCCAAACGACTTCTCTTAACACAACGTTCACTGGTGATTCTACTTCTTTGCCTGAGGAATGAGGTGGAGCATGCAATCCTTAAGTTTGTCTTGGGCCATGAGCCACAGTCGCGAGATCAATGACTCTGCGACAAAGTCTGCGACGAATCTGCAGACTCCGCAATCAGTACATCAGAGCAAAGGCCATGGAAAACGTTTCCTTAGGCTACCCAGAGGCGGTACATTAAGCAAACCACCTACCAACATTTGTGACTTTTGTAGCCATGTAACTCTTTCTGGGCTCGATCAGATAGGAGATTTCGGGGAAGTTACACCAAAGGTTTGACCAACTTCGCAGCACAAATGAGGTGGCAGTGCTTGTGAACATGAAGGCGGTCTACCTTCTGAAAACCCTGCAGAGTTTCTCGCAGGGTTCAGTTGCAGAGGCTCTACATTCTCGCAACTGAGTCCACTTGTGTCATCGAACCCATGGGCATGTGCTAAAAGAATGGGTGCCACAATCATTCCAGAAGGGAAAATCCAGTCCCATGCAAGCCTGCAATCATCCGAAGACAGACCTCAGAGCGCAATGACGCAACAAAAAAAGACACATGACCACATAGGAAATTCAGGAAAAGATTGAATGATTTTCAGCAACCAGTTGACACAAGACAGATGCATCAATCATTGCCCAAATTTCCCAAAATGTTGATCAACAAAAAAAATTGTTGATCAACAAAAAAATATATCAATTTTTTCTTGATCAACAAAATCTCCAATGTGGAAACTCACCAGAATGTTGATCAACAAAAAAAAAATGTTGATCAACAAAATTTCGACCTCAAATTTTGTTGATCAACAAAATTGTGATTTTTCAATATTATCTCTTGCCAGGGGGGACCGCCCCCCCCCCCGCGGTAGCGCTCGCCAAATTTTTGGGAGCCATTTTGAACCCTAAACCCTAAAGTCCATGTGACTATAGGAGTGATGGCAGTTCATCAAAGTTCATCCAAGTCCTTTTGATGGGGCCAATGCTGAAAATCATACAGGTGGAAGTCGCCAATTTTTGCTCAATGATGTGTTTTATGTATTGCAGTTGGCCTTTACGAGATGAGATATATTGCAAAATATGCTCGAATATGATTCCAATCTTTCTGTCCTTGGAAATCTTTGATCTTGGGATATGATCCTTGACACCAGCCCCACGCTCCAACTGGGATCTCTGGCAGTCCCGGCACTCGAAAGAAAGTTCTGGCCTCAGATGTGGCCGTGTGGAAATTCAGCTTATGATGCAATTTCACACGCTGATGATGACAAAAACAGTTTGTACGTTACTATGGCAAAGGTGAGTAGAAGGTTCAAGGTGTTTACAAGATGTTGGTCGATATGTTTTTCCGTTGGTCCTTGATGACATGTGAACATATGACGAGACTTTGATGAAGTGTATGATGTTCAACAAAATTGATTTTTTCAATGTAAACTCTTCCCAATTGTTTGGCATGCATTTTCAATCCAGAACCCTAAACTCCCAAAAACAAAATGATAAAATATTGTGCGATGAAGTCGAAAAGCCTGATGGCACCAATCTCCATTCATTGATCAGCCATCACATTTCAGAATCGAATTCTATGATTTTGCCTGCAAACCCAATCCCGGACCAGACTGCGCCCCGACTTTTTTACTCACCCACAAGGGGAGGAAGCTGCGGTGAACCGCAGAGTGCAGAGGGGCGGCCAATGGATGCAGCTCCAACTACATCATGATAATGACTTGAATACAATGCTGCATGTGCCATGGGATATCACCCACAGTACCAACAATGTCATCCATTGGCCGCACATGCACGGCTGTGCGACGCCTGAGCAGCAGCTATGGGATACATTCCCAAGCCCACCCAATATTTGAAGTGAGGTTGGATAAAATGTCATCCCATGGCCACACTGTGGCATCTCTATCCGAAGCATTGCATGCCGACGAACCGGCAGGCCAAATGCAAGATGACTGGCGAACACAGCACGAGTTTCAATGCCAACTGCAGTTTCAATGCAATGGGAAGCATATACTTTTGCTCTGAGCACCTTGCATCGGCAGCCAGTCAATTTCTTTAAAATACCATCACTTTGGCTAGGGAAGCTCAAGCAAAACACAGGGTATACAGTGTACAAGAAACACATGTCAATCTTAAATTTTGAAATTAATGAATCACATGACCCGTCTTGTGGTCCACACTGCACTCCATGGGTGTGCCTTTGACCATGCAAGCTTCATCTGTCACTCTGTCACTCTGTCACGAGTCAATGAGGCTATGATCATAAACCAAGTTGTTGTGAAGATTCATCTCATGGATATGGTATATGTTGTTGCTTTTGGCCACAGCCCCACTCTTTGAAGCTTGCAGGCACTTTGTTGTTTGTGCAGGAGTTGCATCAGGGACCACCATGCCAAAGTGTGCTGCTTCAGGATTTTGGCATGAAAGCTCCCAAAACTGGGGACGCAACTGTTGTGCATCCGTTCCCCGATGGCAAATGGAACCAATCACAAACACAGAGATTGATGTGCTCATTCTGCAGCTGAGGATTGTTCCATTTGTCACCATGGGGCTGCCTTCTCAGATCTTGTCAAGGGCCTTCTCAGCCAGGGATGCCAATCTGTCCATCATCGTTCGCTGGTGCTTGGTCTGCTCCAGCTTCTCGCTCTCCTGCTGAAGCTTGCGCTTCTGCTGTTGTGCCTTGGCACCGCCCCTGATTCTGGTCTTGCCTTGCTCGGCCAATCCTTCCCCAGGCCTAAGTGCCAAGGGAAAGGCAAACTGATCTGGAAAACATTGTTTGCAGGGGAAACCAAAACTTGTGGGTGCTGCACCACTTGGAATATCACAACTATTTGGATATCAGTCAAAACCTGAGAAGCTTCGACCTATATAGCGCTTCCTTCCCATATGTTTGGAAATAGGTGTTGATTCGCCCCTTTGGGGAAAGGACTGATCAAAGCCAAGCTGCGGATGGAAATTCCCATCAGGATCCAAATAGCCCTGCCCCTTGGGCAAATAGTAGCCGCCCTTCTTGCACTGCTGGAGCACCACACCAGCATCTTGCTCCTTCGTGGCACCTTCATCCCAATCCCACCATTGATGCTTGCCCCAATCCTCACGGTTGTAGTTCCAATCCTGATGCCACTTTGGCCAGCGATAGCCCTTGGACTTGCCCTTGCCTTTTCCTTTCTGCCAGCCCTTGCCATGCCAGCCCTTGCCATACTGCTTCTTGTTGTTGCCCTTATATCCATTGTTGTACCCCTTGTTGCGGTACTTCTGACTCCACCCTTCTTGACCATGGTGACTCTGTTGCACCTTCTTGCCGTGCTCGCCCTCCACGAACTTCTGCAGATCATTTCGGTCCTTCTCATCCTCTTCCAACTCATCTGCGTAGAGGTTCTTGTCGGCTGCATCTGATTGACCATCTCCGTCAATATGCTCATCAGCATCTTCCTCAGGTGGAACTTCCTCTGGGGCTTCATCGGCTGGATTGATTTCTTCATCCTTGGTCACCTCCTCCTCTTCCTCTTGTTCCTGATATACCCCACTTTCAGGGTGATCATCATCGCCTGCAGTGGGTACACCAGGGCTGGTCTCCATCTTGCGGATCCACTCATCATGCCCTGCCTCGTCCTCGGTCTCATAGTCTTCAGCCTCCACATCCGGCGGAGGGTCTTTATCACCCTTGTGCATGGGAGCAGCTGTTGCCTTGGGCTTCAGCGCACACAGAGAGATTGGTCCCGACATGGGTTGGCCACGCACTGGTCACTGGCAATTCCGTTGGTGAAAGTGTTTGTCAGAAGCCCTGAAATTGCAGTGACTGAGAATGAAAAGGATTGCTGTGTTGATGTGACGTGACAGGATGCTGGTTTCACTTTGGTGAGTGACTGAACCCTGCGAATATTGGTCAATTAGCACATGATTGTGTTTGGCCAGTGACACCGTTGCCGCGGATCTGCGATTCCGTGGGAGGTGCTGAACAACGGTGTGTTGACATGAAGAATGATCTGTTTTTACTATAGAATGCAACAGCATATATTCCCCCGACCAAGTGAGAATGCTAATGTTGTGGCCATAGGCCGTGACATCCGCCATCAAGTCATACCCATAGGGTAGCCTTTATGTAGAGAGCAAGAAGGACGGCGAGGGCACTGTGTCAGACCGTGAGCACCGATGCAATGCTCACATGTGATCAGTGGGGCTCTCCTGCAAAATGATGAGAACACACCTTTCAAATTTCAAACCATGTTTTCACCTGCGTACGTCTTGGAGATTCAATAAATTGAATATTTTACATTCTTTGACTCTGTTCAATTCTATGATGCAATGTTAAGGTTGCAACTGGCAATGCAAAAATCTGATCTCCAGCCATGTGCACGTCACCTCCAATTGGGAGCCCCGACTTTCTGTGGATGGGGATGGACATGATCCAAGATGGTTGTGGCCTCATGACATTAGACTGCAGAGTGAATGTTTCGTGCGTTCCTGTACTCGCAGTTGTGCCAGCAGATCAACAGCATCGCTGGGAATGTCTCACCAAAAAACGAACCAGTATTTAGATGGCATGCCAAGGTGCAACATCGGAAAAATGTTCAAATCAGTATGCAATATAACTTTCATCGTTCATGAATTTGTGATGCATGTCAATGTCACACTGGAGATGTTGCTATTCAAAGTCAGCTATAGCAGGCATGCCCCAAAGCTGCTCCCTCTGGGAGCCCTGACATTTGATAGATGTTGACCATGATGATCGAAGGCGGTTCTGGCCTTGCATCCGGCAACGGTGCGGTGAGCTACAGAAGATGGGTTTGCCTGCATTGGGTCTTTGGCTATCAACTAAACCAAGTTCACGGGGTTCACAAAAGCAGGGCACTATGTACAGGATTCCATTGTCAATACCAGTTGGAAATACAAAACGTATACAGTATCTGAGGGTCCAAGCCATGACATACTTGTCCAAGTCGGCCATTCAAGATTGGCCTGGCTGCGCGAAGTGCTATAGCAAGTTTCTCGCACGGCATTCTGATAACAGATCGACCCCAACTGGCAGGAAGTGCTGTTGATGACATCGTCAAATCCACAAATTATCATTACCAGCTGGAACCCCTTTTAAAATGAAACCTGTACAGATATATAACGTTTCTCCAGGGTTTGAAGTCCATACGATCTAACATTAATTGTTTGTGGAAACTGCACTGAACACATTGCAATAGAAGGGTGAACCCATATACAGGCTGCCCTGAGTCACGTCCGATTGGGAGCCCTGACATTCCATTGGAAGAAGGTTTGGCCTCATGTGCAACAGACTGCCGTGAACCAAACAGGAATACTGTATCCATCATATTCACGGACTGATCAGTTTCCCAAATTTCAGAACATGTAAGTGGAAACACCGTGCCATGAAAGTGGATGCACCATCAAATCTAACAAGTTAACTAACAGTGGTCGTTTGACATCACGTGGGTGAAGCCGCCAAATCAGCAGCGACTGAGCGTCCAAAGCCATCCACTGAAGAATTGCCTGGCTGCAGGTGAGACCATATTTACGTATATATATATATATATATATACGTATGCTGCAGCTAGCGAGGACCCTCTGCTAGCACAAGGTTGCGAGACAATGGCGTCTCTGCACCTACAGAATGCAGCAATCAAAAATCCCACCCATAGAATCTTGGGTGTTTTCCATGGATGGTGAACCGGCTAACTCCAATATCCAATCAACATTGTTTGCACAATCTCGGCATATATTGACAAGCCACTCTCCAAGTACAACAGGGTCTCGTCTTGCAGTCTTGTTTTGACTGCGCATGCCGGTCAAACTCGGGCAGCTATACTTGTTTCAAAAAAAATCTAAACACCACCCCTCATAGCGGGGAAACGGCGCATCAGCCCGGCTGATCAGCCCTCTTCTTCCTCGCTTTCAGATTCCTTGTTCGCATCATCGCCTTCCTCCTCACCCACTGTTTGAGCTGGCTCATGAGTCTTCTTGGCCTTTTTCTTGGGGGACCGTTTTGGCTGGAATCGTATCCTCTTCTTTTTGGGAGATTTCACGACATGTTCAGCGGCCTCACCGGCAGCTTCAGATGCAGGGGCAGAGTCATCATGAGGCTGAGCATCTGCAGCCTCACCGCCATCTGCCGGCATCTTCATGGCAACGGACAAGTAGTGCAACACATCGGTGTTGAGCTCCAGCCACAGGTCAGCTGCTTTGGTGCCCCACAGGCATTTTGCCTGGAAAACCAGAATACACATATAACTTATAACACGAGTTCCATGGCCAAGGTCTAAAACAAATGCTGCATTCTAAAAACTATAAGCTATAAATTGTTCTTGACAAGGTATTCCATTGTTGTCTCAACTGTTCTTGAAACCTGTCCAACTGATTTGTTTTGAAAGGGCCCTTGGCCTCCAAAGGGCCAACACACTCGGCATCTTTTTGCAGCACTGGCAGAGCGATCGTGATGTACTGTGCCACGATGAGGCGGTGATCATCCTTCGCCATCATGGAGTTTTTGGTGGGCTTCCACTCATCCCCTATAGCCTCTGCTGATAGCCGCATGGTCTCCTGATATCGACGATTGCACTCAGCATTCCTCAGATGGACAATGCGGTCATATTCTTTTCCATCGAGAAGATGAGGGCTTTTGGTCGCCCTTAGTTCTAGGCCTTTGCCTGTGAAAGCGATGACAACGCCTCTGTCAAACTTCTGAAAACGGAAGAAGGTGTGACCCCCCACGTCTTTACAATCAGGAAACCAATCTTTCTTGCTGTGGGGTGTCTCCACAGCAACAACGCGCTTGATTGCCCACTCCCTCTCCATGGAGCAATCTCTGCACTATGCGAAAAAAAATGATGGAAATTTGATTCTTTCAAGTCCTGGGACATTAATTGAGCCATGTATACAGTAAGAACTGTGCAAAGCAAGTCACTGAAGACACATGCTGGGCGTTCATGTTCAGAATAAATGTGCCGCCCTGTCCCCCCACTATACTTCAACAAAATATTTGATTCTTATAGTGAAACCCATCCAATCATCCTGACAAAATGACGACTACATTGCATCCAAATTGAATCGAGCCTGTGCTCTGCAGCACTGCGCACATAGCGCAAACTTTTTCCATTGCCGAGTTGCAATCTCTATATGCAATTTATGTGTAGCCTACACTTTTATAGGGTGCCACACCGCGTGGTGCTAGCAAACTTTCCGTTCATCCAAAATTGCAATCATTTCAAACAGTTGAATTTTGAAGTCCAATGAAGTTTGACAATATTTCTGCTCATGAACTGAACGGGAACAGCCACCCTTCAGAGCGAAATCTACCGACAGAATCAGCTACTCTGCGGCTTTGCTTGTCTTACGTCTCTTGACATCTTTCAACTCCTCCACTTGTGCTGTGACCTGTGGTGGCTTCGGCCTGTACAAAACAAGTGATGTTCCCTTTGTCACTGGGCAACTGTTCTGGAGGAAAGGAATTTCGACCCAGCCACCTAAGGTCACATCTTGTTTACTCAGGTCCTGCGACAAGACCAGATTGCAATCCTTCTTTTCGTGTTCAACCTTGATGTGCCAGCACGGCGCGACGAAGGTCTCTGTGACGTATGGCATCAAATAGATCTTCCAAACATCACCATCCTGCGTTGTGTTCCATGTTCTTCTATGGCTTATTTCATATACATCTTAAATCTTGAAGTTAATCAGCCAAACCATGCAAATCGGTGAAGTGATAACAACACCAGTCCTTGGAGCTCTTGCCAAGGCAAATGGAATTCGGGGGCACCTTGTCATCACCTCTGATGTCAACCCGCATGGTGCTGATTGGGATTTTCAACTGACGAGTCTTGTAATCCTTTGTTACAATGACATTCTTCGGTTTCGAGTAAACCTCAAGAGATAGGGATGCTTGCCCCTTCGCCTTCGCGAACATCTCCTTGAGAATCTGGCCCTTCAAAACTTGAACAAAGAAATACTTGTTGGTTTCCGGGGAATGCTGACTCCAGTTTTCGATCTTCACTGGGTCAGCTTTGACAGCCACTTCTTTCCATTCTTGTTTCAAGAAAGATTCTGCGGATGCGGACTTCTCAACGCCCCCAACCAAAAGCAACACATTGTTTGGGGTCATCTGCTTGATGGTTCCCTCCATGCCATCCGACTTTCTCTTCACCTGCATGCCGACTGCAAAGCCTGCGTCCTTCAACAATGCCGCATCGGCGGATTTGCCGCTGGAGTCCAATGCTCGCAGCCTTCAGTTTTTTCAAGTCGGCCCAAATTAAAACATTTCCTCTATATGTAGAAATAGCTTTCGAAAACTTCAGATATGAAAAGATCAGTGTCGGTTCCGTCTTTTATACGCCTAGGAGCGCTGTTGATTTTGGCATCTTCGCCTTTGAAGCGGCAGGCTTCGAAACATTCCCTTTGTCCTGTGGGCTGGATGCCGAAGCCACCCATGGAGATGCGATGCTTGGGTTCTTAGCCAATACCCTGAGATGCTCAATGAACATCCGACCTGCGTCACTGACAGACTGCAGTTTTGGGAGATCCTTGTGAACCTTCTTGATGGTTGCCAACACAAGGTTCACTGACATGAGGCCAATTGCATGCAATTTGTCGGAGTCTCCTAGCTGGTGTGTGGTGCAGAGCTGCTGAGCCAATGCCATGGCAGCCTCGGCATCCTTCATGCCAGGAATCATATTCCCTGCCAATGCTTTGCGGACGTCACCGATACCAAGAACCTTGTCCGGCACCATGTAGAGAGCCCTCAAAACACCTTAAGTGCCATCAAGATTGATGCAAATCAACATGAACCATTGGGCAAAATATGAAAGCAGCTCATTCACGATCAAGGCACAGTGGCGATATATGGCATACTGCTCAGTGCCCTTCAAGTCCTGGCTAAGAGCTGCAAAGACATCTGGCCCCAGACTCCTTCGAGCATGCCCATGTGCACGAATGCAACTTTCCGTTTCGTCCATCAAATGGCCAGAAACACCGCCGGAAAACTTCAGCACGAACCCAAACATCATGGGGCATGCCATAGCCAACGTTGGCTTGGATATCAGCACAGCAGTCTTCACATCGTTCCATGTGATGACCGTCTTGCCTTGGCCCATCTGAGCAACCACAGCAGCCCAAATCTTCCGGAGGAGCTGGAGCTCTGACTCCGAACGGCTCAGATGTGAGGCCACGTTCATGGAAGATTGCAGTAGGTGCGGGAGCTCAGGAAACTCATGAGGAATTTGGCTGCTGACCACCAGCCATGGCAGGCCCTCTGTGCAGTCTGCATGATAGGCCTTGTCCATCTCTGACAATTTTGCCAGTGACAGTTTCCCATCTTGGCCTGTGCATGCTGGGTTGTCGTGCATGACACCATGGATCCAGCAATTCAACCCAGCGTTCAGGTGAGAGCCTGCAACGCTCGCATACCTGATCAACTCGGTGTTGAGGCTTGCTAGCTTCCCTGCACTTTCCTTGTGCAGCCGGCGGTTGAAGTTCACAACCTCTGTCTCGGATGGATCCGTTTCGAAGCAAATGCAGCGAACTTCCTCTGGAGAAAATCCTACTTGCACGATGTCTGTGATGAGACCATGAACTTCTGATGTGGAGATGCCAAGTCCGTCTCTGTTGCGAGGATGGCAGCCTACCTGGTGAGGCAGAAGCTTCTGCGACCAGGCCAAACCCCTTTTCTTGAGAAGGGCGAGGATCTTGTCAATCATGCTCACCAGTTTCTCCCCGCCTTTCGCTTTCTCCAACAGCGCCATGATCTCTGCCTTCAGCTCTGCTGAGATCGCCATGGCAGGAACTTTCCGTTGTTATACCTTCAAATCTGAACCAAATTTCTGCAGTCGGCAGATGCGAGTTTACTCTGCATCTAGAGATGCGATCAAAGACCTGCATCCCTCAACAGCAATTTGATTGCGCGACCTTTCTGGCACATGGATTACCATCGCCACTGAAGGTATATATATGACCAAGTCAAACCTCTTAAGATATTTGGCCAAATCAATTTTCCAAAAGCACCCCTTGTCAGAAGGCGCCTGCACAGGCCAACGCATGCCCACCATCGACGATCGGGGTGGACCAACATCCAGGAAAATGATGATTCAAAGGAAAAATCATTGCACAATTTAAGATACACAAAAAAGGTTCCACCAAACCATATTCGTTTCGTTCTCTGTTTTTTTTGGTTCCGCTCTGCTCATCATGTTGTACTTTGCAAGATGCATGGGTTGAAAGATATCTGAGCCAAGGCGGTTTAATTTTAAAACATGATTGAAATCATTGTTTTCGCACCAGGACACACCCAAAAACAAACGTAACAGATTTCAAAAAAACATATTTGTATTCCATGGCCTCTGTTCTTTCACCCGCTGGGCTGCATCTCAAACCCAAATTGGCACGTGAAAAAACAAAACATCCTACACCAAAATTGAAAAACATCATGCACACAAATGATAAAAATAAAAATTCAGCCCGGTCCAAACACAAAATCGCTCCGTGTGAATTCAAAAAAAGCAACCTGCACCAACCCAAAAAAAAATAATCCCATGGTAATTTTCCTATGTTCTGGGATCCCTAAATCAGACTTAGCAGACTTAGCCAAAATTACTAAGTTGTACTTAGGGGAGTTATGTAAACTTTCTAAGTGGGACTTAGACAAGTTATGTAAACCCCTTAAACCCATTTATGCAACTTACTGTAACTCGTCTAAATTATGTATTCCACTTAGGCTAACTCTGCTATATCGACACATAAAGTTAGCTAATCGAACTATCTACTTATGCGATATAGTAAACTTTAGTAACACATTCGAAAAGTTAGTATCTAGATATATGTTTTATGCCACTTAAACGATATATAAGTTTCATAAGTATAACTTAAAACACTTATAACTATACTTAGCAGACTTATGTAACTCATGTAAACCATCCAAATATTTACTAAACCCCATGAACATCCAAGCACAGCTTGCAAACGCGCTGCTGTGGCCACCACCTGTGCCGGCAGACTCTTTTTTTGGGGGTTCAAGTGTGCCGTTTGGCCGCCTTAAAAGGCTGCGCAGCGGCTCCACACAGCTTGCCAACGCGCTGCTGTGGCCACCACCTGTGCCGGCAGACTCTTTTCTTGGGGGTTCAAGTGTGCCGTTTGGCTGCCTTAAAAGGCTGCGCAGCGGCTCCACACAGCTTGCAAACGCGCTGCTGTGGCCACCACCTGTGCCGGCAGACTCTTTTCTTGGGGGTTCAAGTGTGCCGTTTGGCCGGCTTAAAAGGCTGCGCAGCGGCTCCACACAGCTTGCAAACGCGCTGCTGTGGCCACCCCCTGTGCCGGCAGACTCTTTTCTTGGGGCGCGCTGCTGTGGCCACCACCTGTGCCGGCAGACTCTTTTCTTGGGGGTTCATCTGTGCCGGCACACTCTTGTCTTGGGGGTTCAAGTGTGCCGTTTGGCTGCCTTAAGCTGCGCAGCGGCTCCACACAGCTTGCAAACGTGCTGCTGTGGCCACCACCTGTGCCGGCAGACTCTTTTCTTGGGGCGCGCTGCTGTGGCCACCACCTGTGCCGGCAGACTCTTTTCTTGGGGGTTCAAGTGTGCGGTTTGGCCGGCTTAAAAGGCTGCGCAGCGGCTCCACACAGCTTGCAAACGTGCTGCTGTGGCCACCACCTGTGCCGGCAGACTCTTTTCTTGGGGGTTCACCTGTGCCGGCACACTCTTGTCTTGGGGGTTCAAGTGTGCCGTTTGGCTGCCTTAAGCTGCGCAGCGGCTCCACACAGCTTGCAAACGTGCTGCTGTGGCCACCACCTGTGCCGGCAGACTCTTTTCTTGGGGCGCGCTGCTGTGGCCACCACCTGTGCCGGCAGACTCTTTTCTTGGGGTTTCAAGTGTGCGGTTTGGCCGGCTTAAAAGGCTGCGCAGCGGCTCCACACAGCTTGCAAACGCGCTGCTGTGGCCACCACCTGTGCCGGAAGACTCTTTTCTTGGGGGTTCAAGTGTGCCGTTTGGCGGCCTTAACAGGCTGCGCAGCGGCTCCACACTCTTGTCTTTAAGAGTACTGCCTTTTTCTGATCTTGAAAATTATTATATAAATTGTCGGTGGGTGATAAGAAAAATAACTTCTGTAACATATGAACTAATCTACTTATTCATACTCATTTCACTTGCAATGGGCTACAATATGTTATATACAATCCGGTGACTGACCATCACTCTTGGTCATTTCACCCCAACAACACCCCACCCTTCAGCCATGGGTTCTCCATAAGCAGCATCCTCTGCTTGTGGTGACTATGGCTCACTCTTTCGCACAGGGCAACATTTTGATGAACCAACGCAGAAATAGGACATCACCAAATTATAAATAAATATATATATATGTATATGTCTATCGATCTGTCTATCTATCTATCTACCTACCTACCTATCTATCCATCCATCCATCCATCCATCCATCCATCCATCTATCTCTCTGTCTGTCTGTCTGTCTATCTATCTATCTATCTCTCTCTCTCTCTCTCCCTCTCCCCCTCTTTACAGGACCCCCCAAATGGGGGGTCGGCGGCACCAGGGCGCTAGCCCATTCTATTAAAACCCAATAAAAAAACATCACTCAAACAATTTTTCAAGGGGGTAGTCCATGAGCAACCCTGGTCCACAATAGTGTGGATTGTTTGGGGGGTACACTATTGTGTCCAGCTGTTTCCTGGGGCGATTTTTTTTCAAACAATCCCTTCACCTTTTCCTTTGCTAAAGTTGTTCTTTTACTTCCTGAACTTTCTTAATTAGTTTCTTTCATTTGAAATTCTCAGAAATGCACAATTTCCCAAGCTATATGATGCCTTATTAAAAGCCAATTAAAAACATCACCCAAACAATTTTTCAAGGGGGTAGTCCATGAGCAACCCTGATCCACAATAGTGTGGTTTGTTTGGGGGGTACACTATTGTGTCCAGCTGTTTCCTGGGGTGATTTTTTTCAAACAATCCCTTCACCTTTTCCTTTGCTAAAGTTGTTCTTTTACTGCCTGAACTTTCTTAATTAGTTTCTTTCATTTGAAATTCTCAGGAATGCACAATTTCCCAAACTATATGATGCCTTATTAAAACCCAATTTAAAAACATCACCCAAACAATTTTTCAAGAGTGCAGTCCATGAGCAACCCTGATCCACAATAGTGTGGTTTGTTTGGGGGGTACACTATTGTGTCCAGATGCTTCCTGGGGTGGTTTTGTTTCAAACAATCCCTTTACCTTTTCCTTTGCTAAAGTTTTTCGTTTACTTCCTAAATTTTCTTAATTAGTTTCTTTGATTTGAAATTCTCAGAAATGCACAATTTCCCAAAATATATGACACCTAATATTAAAACATCATACAAACAATTTTTCAAGCGGGTGGTCCATGAGCAACCCTGATCCACAATAGTATGGTTTGTTTGGGGGGTACACTATTGTGTCCAGCTGTTTCCTGGGGTGATTTTTTTCAAACAATCCCTTCACCTTTTCCTTTGCTAAAGTTGTTCTTTTACTTCCTGAACTTTCTTAATTAGTTTCTTTCATTTGAAATTCTCAGAAATGCCCAATTTCCCAAACTATATGATGCCTTATTAAAACCCAATTTAAAAACATCACCCAAACAATTTTTCAAGAGTGTAGTCCATGAGCAACCCTGATCCACAATAGTGTGGTTTGTTTGGGGGGTACACTATTGTGTCCAGATGCTTCCTGGGGTGATTTTTTTCAAACAATCCCTTCACCTTTTCCTTTGCTAAAGTTGTTCTTTTACTTCCTGAACTTTCTTAATTAGTTTCTTTCATTTGAAATTCTCAGAAATGCACAATTTCCCAAACTATATGATGCCTTATTAAAACCCAATTTAAAAACATCACCCAAACAATTTTTCAAGGGGGTAGTCCATGAGCAACCCTGATCCACAATAGTGTGGTTTGTTTGGCGGGTACACTATTGTGTCCAGATGCTTCCTGGGGTGGTTTTGTTTCAAACAATCCCTTTACCTTTTCCTTTGCTAAAGTTTTTCGTTTACTTCCTAAATGTTCTTAATTAGTTTCTTTGATTTGAAATTCTGAGAAATGCACAATTTCCCAAAATATATGACACCTAATATTAAAACATCACCCAAACAATTTTTCAAGCGGGTGGTCCATGAGCAACCCTGATCCACAATAGTATGGTTTGTTTGGGGGGTACACTATTGTGTCCAGCTGTTTCCTGGGGTGATTTTTTTCAAACAATCCCTTCACCTTTTCCTTTGCTAAAGTTGTTCTTTTACTTCCTAAACTTTCTTAATTAGTTTCTTTCATTTGAAATTCTCAGAAATGCACAATTTCCCAAACTATATGATGCCTTATTAAAACCCAATTTAAAAACATCACCCAAACAATTTTTCAAGAGTGTAGTCCATGAGCAACCCTGATCCACAATAGTGTGGTTTGTTTGGGGGGTACACTATTGTGTCCAGATGCTTCCTGGGGTGATTTTTTTCAAACATTCCCTTTACCTTTTCCTTTGCTAAAGCTTTTTTCTTTTATGGTATTTCTATGGTATTACTATTGGATTTCTATGGAATTCCTATATGGGATTTCCATGATGTTTCTATGATATTTCTGCAGGATTTCTATGGGATTTCTGAAGGGATGCTATGGGAGTTCTATGGTATTCTTATGGGATTTCCATTGGATTCCTATGGGATTTCTATGGTATTTCTATTGGGTTCCTATGGAATTTCTATTGGATTCCTGTGGGATTTCCAAGGTATTTCCATGATGTTTCTATGACATTTCTAGAAGATTTCTATGGGAATTCTTTTGGGATTTCTTTGCGGTTCCCATGCTATTCCATGTTATTTCTATTATGATCTTTCTATGGGATTTCTGTGGGATTCCTGTGGGGTTTCCATGATATTTCTCTGGTCTTTCTATGGGATTACTATTGGATGTCAATTGAAAGTAAATTGAAATCAATTGTAAGTAAATTGAAAGGAATTCAAATCAATTGAAAGTAATTTTAGGAAAATCTTGGGCCTGCAAACATTGGAAATTCCAAAATAGTTATTTTGTCATTTTTTTGCATTTTTGTTGCATTTTTTTGCATTTGGGTTTGTCATTTTGGATTTGTGTTGTCATTTTTTTGTCTTTTTTTTGAATTTCTTTGTCATTTCTGTGTCATTTTTTTGTCATTTGTTTGTCATTTTATTGTCATTTTATTGTCATTTTGGGAACGGGAAAATGGAGAAAAAATATTGTTTAAAAATGACTACCATGACAGACCTTTTGTTATCTCGTGGCAGCACCAAATACAAGGAACAAGTGGAGAAACTCTTGGAAAGCCAGCCGGCGGTGAAGAAGGATAGGGCAGGGGAGCTTGCCCTGGGGAATTCGTTTTTGGGCCTGCCTGGACGAGGAGTTGTCTCCCGGCTCGGGGTGCAGGGCCGGCTCAAAAACCGGGTGGGGGGGCGGGGCCGGGGTGAAATGGCCCGGGGGGGCAGCTCAAGCCCGAGAAGCGGGGCCGACCTGGAAACTCCAAAAACGCAACTTTACCAGCACGCGAGTCATTTTTTTCGCATGTTTTTTGCATTTTTTTGCATTTTTTTTGCATTTTGTTTGCATTTTTTTCGCATTTTTTGCATTTTTTTTGCATTTTTTTTTGCATTTCCCAGACTAGGAGTCATTTTTTTTGCATTTTTTTGCATTTCCCAGACTGGGAGTCATTTTTTTGGCATTTTTTTTGCATTTCCCAAACCGGGAGTCATTTTTTGCAATTTTTTGCATTTCCTAGACCGGGTTTGCCACCTTCACCGCTTGCCTGATCCTTATGAGAAAACGACAAGAAAATGAACAATGCTAGAAAGTAGAAAACGACAAGAAAACGACAAAAAAATGACAAGAAAATGACAAAAAAATGACTTAACAAATGACAAAAAAATGACTTAACAAATGACAAAAAAAATGACAAAAAAAATGACACCACAAAACAGGAATGACAAAAACATGCAAAACCAAATGACAAAAAATGACAAAAATAAATAACCAACAACCCTCAGAGTTTGCTGGTAAGATTTCCATAAAAGTAATTAAGTTGAAATCAAATGAAAGTAATTAAATTGAAATCAATTGAAAGTAAGATGAAAGTAAATTGAAATCAATTGAAAATAAATTGAAATCAATTGAAAGTCAATTGAAATCCATTGAAAGTAAATTGAAAACAACTGAAATCAATTGAAATCAATTGAAAGTAAATTGAAATCAATTGAAACCAGTTGAAAGTAAATTGCAACCAATTCAATTCAAAGTAAATTGAAATCAATTCAAAGTAAACTGAAATCAATTGAAAGTAAATTGAAATCAATTCAAAATAAATTGAAATCAGTTCAATTGAAAGTAAATTGAAATCAATTCAAAGTAAATTGAAATCAATTGCAAGTAAATTGAAATTAATTGAAAGTAAACTGAAATCAATTGAATCAATTCAAAATAAATTGAAATCAATTGAAAATAAATTGAAATCAACTCAAAGTAAATTGAAATCAGTTCAAAGTAGATTGAAATCAATTGAAAGTAAATTAGAATCAATTGAAAGTAAATTGAAATCAATTCAAAATAAATTGAAATCAATTCAAAATAAATTGAAATCAACTCAAAGTAAATTGAAATCAGTTCAAAGTAGATTGAAATCAATTGAAAGTAAATTGGAATCGATTGAAAGTAACTTGAAATCAATTGAAAGTAAATTGGAATCAATTGAAAGTAAATTGAAATCAATTCAAAAGAAATTGAAATCAATTCAAAGTAAATTGAAATCAACTCAAAGTAAATTGAAATCAGTTCAAAGTAGATTGAAATCAATTGAAAGTAAATTGGAATCAATTGAAAGTAACTTGAAATCAATTGAAAGTAAATTGAAATAAACTCAAAGTAAATTGAAATCAATTCAAAGTA
Organism: Cladocopium goreaui; assembly: GCA_947184155.2. Lineage (NCBI taxonomy): Eukaryota > Dinophyceae > Suessiales > Symbiodiniaceae > Cladocopium > Cladocopium goreaui. The sequence goes on along the minus strand of CAMXCT020000291.1, from coordinate 45,921 downwards.
ATTTGAAATAAATTGAAAATAAATTGAAATCAATTGAAAGTAAATTGAAATCAATTGAAGTCTATCATTTTTTTGATTCCACACTATTGTGTACCCGGTCCCTTGTTTTTTCCACACTATTGCGTATCCAGAATTTGTTTGGGGGGGAGGGGGGGGACCCCCCTGTACTAATCAGTAACCTACATTATCTACACATATAAATATTATTCCAATTATATCACGGGTATACTGGTATACTGAATATATTATGTTGGTCAAACTCGTTTTATTGTCAAAGAGTCATACATGTATGACATGCAAACTATGTTTGTAGGTGGCCACTGGCCATCATTGAAATGATCACAGAATCTGAACAGAATCGGCGGCAAGGCATGGCATTGAGGTATTGCATCCCAGCATGGAATGTCCTCCCGCACAAAATATTGTGCCATGAAGGTCTGCAACGCCGCGTGACCTGTGGATGAATGTTGCCTGGAATGGTTTGTAACACGAATTGCACCTTTATGCATGCAATTTTCTACTGTTTCTCTGCTTAAGGTGTTGGTTTCTGCGGCCCTGCCTTTGTTTCCATAAAAAACCGCAATCTGACCTGCACATAGACATTATGGATCACATCACATGCGTTCGAGGATTGCCTAAACATACCAACGAAGCTTGCAAGTTGTACGGGTGAGTCAAGAGTTGAAGCCACGGCTTTGCTGCAGTGATGATGTTGTCAAATGAAAACATGATACCCCGCTTATCACAAGCACCACTGCCACCGCCCCAGCTTCCCAAAACCAGAAAACAATGGCAAAGGCAAACGCGCAAGTGCATGCGCGCGCCCAGAGAAAGACACACATTTTCACTCGCAAAATGCATTCCTCCAGAGAAATAGTAAATATTGGTTCCAAAGAGAACACACCTTGGAAAGTAAGATGCATCTCCACTATACAGTAGAGTATCTTGACGGAACATGCAAGAGTGCAGCGGAGAAGTTCAGGTCTTGAGTCATGATGGTCATGTAGTCCCAAGACAGAATATTCATACTCTCTTTTATGTGGCAATTCATGTCAAACTAAAAATATACTGTGTGAAGTCTGGGAAATCACTGCTCAGGATTGTTCAGGTATTTTCACGTGATTCGGTTACAGTACTACGCTCCATTGAAAGAAGTGAGCCACCTTTGATAAACACAACTTCAATCCATGTACAAAGACTACTTTAGTTGGAAAGGGAAGGAGCCGCCCTGGTTTGTTGTACAGGCTCATCTTCAAGGTTACGTTTGACATGCAGTGTGAGCACTCGGCTCAGTGGCGGACAAAGCAATCAGCGCTTGTTTTGGTGCAAACGCGAGGCCCAGGCCGTCTTGAAGCCGAAAGGCTAGTTGAAGGACCCATGCGCTTTACAACTGCAAACGCATGCTACAGCTTTCGGTCACTGTGCTGTTCCGTTTGTCAGCAACCTGAAAATTTTGCTGACCGACCGAAAGCTCTACCTCTTATTATACCCGACTCTTCGCCGGTCCTCTAACCTCGCATCCAACGTAACCGCTTCTTCAGTCACGCTAAACTTTCCAGTCTCTAAGAGTCGCAAAAGAGGTCCGATCCGGCCTCGCTTCTTCGTCAAACAGTCCGCTATCATGTGCATGCGATCTATCCAACGCGCCTTTGTGAAACTCACTAAGCTCCTCTCAGCATCTGCACGTCAAACGCTGTTCTCCTGTCCGCCCCGCCGCCAGTCTCATTGGCTAACGGGTCGTAGAGTGACTTGGCATCCACAATGGCCAAAGCACTTTCGACTTGTTCGGACTACGCTTCAGTCACTGACAGTCTTCATATCTCATATCTCAGTAATCAGGGCTCTCCCGCGGGAGCGGCCCACGAACGAGATCTTATGGGCACCCACCACTCAAGAGCCTACGGGCCTCCATAATGATCTCATGGCAAACAAAAAATAAAGTAAAACGAAAAGGGGAAAGCATCAGAGGCCGCCCCCCAGGCCATTCAGATCTCTGCGTTCGCTTTCCACAATAGCGCCTCCCTGGGCACCAAGAAACCAACCCACTCAGTTAGCGCTTGTTTCTCCACTACAGGCAATCCTTTGCTGCCTGCTTACATGCAGCCACCAAGCTGGTGCTGACAAAGCGAACCCGTTCAGCGAAAGATTCAACCGGATCCAGGTCAAACCAAGATTCCCTTTGTGGCCGATTGACCGGCAACCTATTACAAGCCAAAACGTGCTCTATTCCGATCCTGGGAAGATAACAAAAAGGGCATCTGGGAAGTTCCTCAACAAGCGACTGCGTGCTGGACACGCAATGCGAAGGGAAGGCCCCCGTTATCCTTACAAAGGACCAGATTCTAAAATGGTATCACATTGGCTTAGGCCACATCACAGTTTTGAGAAAGCGTAAGAGTCGCAGGTGGTGTGAGTCCCAAGCAACTCTGACACTATGGGTTGTTTCCCACAATGCGCTTTGTTCCTGGAAACATTTAGCCTCGTGTCTTTGAAAATGGGGGAGCAAAATTTGTGTTTTCCAAAGGTGCACAGCCCGCTTTACATCGCTGTCCAGTCCATGGCGTAGCAGTTGCGCCACACCAGGTGTTTCAAGGAAATCGTTCTTAATGCCAAATAAGTGTGCCAATTCCTGGGTGTGAGAGAGCCACGTTGATCCCTTAGTGACCAAAGCCGCCCAGATTGGAGTTGCCGCTTCCAAGTTGACTGGGAGACATAAGAGTCGTACCCGCAAAACCAAGATCCGAAAAGCCAGTCGCGTTCCCAATCGCCACCGCATTCCCAGTTCATGCATTACCCGACTCTGACCCCCAACGCCCAATGATGCTCCACTGCACCCTAACAATTCTTTGCATACCATATAGTGGACCTTGTTTACTCGTCTAGAGAGGGCTGGCCATCCCTGGGCATGGCTTGCCAAAGCGACTGCAGCATGCAATGCTGCTGGCTCAACTCTGTTCCATATTTGATCAACTTGAAGAAGATGAAGAAGAAGCCCTAGGGAATGGTCACGACAAGTGGAAATTAACCCTTGGGCTTCCTTTAGAAACCTCGCGCAGCATTCAGCCACCAAAGGTTCAAAGGATAAATTCTGATCTACCAGCACCCCCAGCACAGAGACTTCATCCACCAAGCGGGGTCGTTGAGCGTCAGGAATGTGTCTAAAGTCAATTTCATTCCGCGTCCAGTTAACCGGTAAAACCACCGGACCCTTTGCCCCAGAAGCAAACTTGTGTCTCCAGAAGTGTGTGAAAAGGAAATCTGCGATGCAAGAAGATGACAAACCAAACATTGAAGAGTCTAACGAGAACGCATCATCAACAAATTGGAAAAAATAAAAATTAACCTGAAAGGGAGCAGCTTCTTCCAATGCAAGCAATCTTTCAGTCATTGAAAAAAGGTTGATTGAGTGGTCTACTTGATCTTGTGTCTTCATCCTGTTCACAAGTTGTACAAGCTGCGGAAGGCTCCAGATCCGCACCATATCCACATGCACATCCGTTGCTACAGGTGACCAAACTCGCTCAACTTCAGTCTTTGTCCACCCCATCCCTACTTTTGGAGAAGTGCTGTAGAGGTCAGCCAGTCCCCGTGTTAAGGCTCCAAACAAGTGTACCGATGTTCGTTTGCCCTGCCCAATAGCAAACTCAACCAGTTGGTGGATGGGCCCCACAAGATTCAAAAGCCTTACCCTCACCTTATCCTGGCTAAAATTTGAATCAACGAGAAGCCAATCTCGTCCTTGGATCTGAGCACGCGCTAAATGTACTAGACATCCACTTCTCCAACTGAGGTCAAAGCCTTGCAGTAGATCGGCTTTCTTTAACAATGTAGGCAATCCCGCTGCTGTTCGCAGTTGTAAACAAATAATCAAGGATAGTGATACCACTAGAGCATCCACGCGTCCACCGTGTTGATGTGCTCCCAGATAGATGTCCAATTTCTGTTTGTTTCTCCAAAGCCAACAGGCATCAAAAATACACTCTAGTGGGCAAATATAGGACACTGGTCTTAAATTATTTAAGTTAGAAACCTTCATAGGGCCTTTCTTGCGAATAGGCGTGACCTCCCGCAGCCACGAGCTTGGAGTGATGCACATATTTGCAACGAGGTTTACCAAAGCCCAAATCACTAGAAGCCCTTGATCCGTTTGAAACCGCAGAGATGCCCGAGGCAGCCTAACTGCCGCTTTCTTCCGCTGCAGCACTCCTTGACCATGGTCCAGGAAGCAAATTCTGAAGCCTCATTATCCGTGTGCTTTAATGCTGCAGCCCGAATCTGCACGACCTCTTGTCGGACCTGTGCATGAAGCGTTGGGCTACCTGCTTCTGCTTTGTCACTTCTGTGAAGGAGATCATGTTCGATTTCATGGAGAGCTTCATGTAGGGAAAGCTCTTCACCAGTGGTTGGGTCTCTCAGTCCCATGACGAGAGGAAGCTTTGGGCAGATGCCGCGTCATGTAAGAATAACCTCTGTAATTTAAGCAACTTTGGTGCATTGAATTGTAAATCAATTTGAGCACGAACCTCATCATCCAATCCATTATCCTCTGTATTATGCTCAGTGGCGGCGTGAGACAGCAGGTCTTTCAATGTATCAGAAATTTTGACCATCTTTCCGGTGCCACAAGATAACCTAACAAGGCGTGTCATTCCCATCATGTGGCCCACCACAACCATATTCGCACAATACCACCAATCAACTAAGTCTACCAATCGCTGCCTCAGTTTCTTTCGAGCCCCTTCTGTCACCCAACGTCGCACTTGAGGGGATTGTGTAAGGGTAAAGGCCCAGGCTGCAATGAAAAACATGGATTTGCTGCATGTGTTTGTCGCTTCATTCCATCCCGCGTGTTGTTCCCAAACTACTTTCTGGGTCAGAGGTTCCTCAGACGCACCCAATTTGCATTGGTCCACAGCGAGGATTAACGGGTAATGGTCACTATTGAGAAGTTGTCTGTTTGAAGCAACATGAACTGAAATATTCATGGCGTGATGAGAAAGGGCAATGATCCAAAACCGCACCATCCTTGTGCGTGGGCACCCCAATAGGGTTCCGTGGTTTGAGGTTGAATCCATCCCGATGGGTGAGAAGCATCCAAATTTCCCGGTCAACTGGTCGACACAATCGGTCATCCTGTTCAGAAAAGCCGCTCATGTGGATGTTCAAATCACCACAAATAAATAACTGTGCATTTTTCCAACGTTGATTGCTCCGAAGTTTGTGCAGTTCCACTAGCCGTTGTTCCCAGAATTCCTTCCTTTCAGCCACCAGACGGTTTGGTGGAAAGGCGTATGCCGCAAGTCCTAGTAATCTGACCTGATCTTCCCTAGCACTAAGACCTGAAATCTCAAACCAAATCGATCTTGAATTGCCCACTCCTTCTAGGAGCTGAACTTTAGGAAGGGCTTCGTTTAAAACAACCAAAGCAACTGAATCCGGATCGCGTGATCTCTCACCAAAAAACTGTGCCCCTGTCCATCCTGGCCATACCATACCTGTACCACATTGCGGATCCGACACCACCGCTATTGCAGCTCCTTCTATGTGCATGAAATCCAGCAGCTTGGCCACATTAACAACATTTGACTCACCACCCGAGCTGAACGCTCCCCTCACATTCCAAGCTATCATTTTGAGGTCAAATGTTTGTTCGCGTTGTGTCCTTGTGCCTTCTTCTCTAATGCCCATGCCTCCCTCCCAGGGTCCATAAAGTTTTGCCAGCGGGATTCCTTGTGTGTGAAATGTGCACCGATCCTCTAGCTTTTTGAGAAGGCGTGTAAATGATACATGAAATTCCTGATGATTTGGTATACCTTGGTCAGTGATCTTGAAGCTGGCATCAGGCATTTCCCGCCTGACAGCTCGTAAGTCTCTTCTCATTGCCAGACACGCCCATTTGCTGTCTGGTATATCTGTTCTACCGAGTATTTCATGTTCCGATTTCCGGGTTGCACTATCTCCTGTCGTCATTGCATCCCTTGAGGATTGCAACAGTGCAGGATCCATAGCTCACTGATTCAAACTGGAACTAAGCTGAGATACGAACTTTATTGTTTTTTTCGGAAGGAGCACATGAAATTCAGCTTGAAGAAGAATATATGAGGATCAAAAACAACACATGAGTCAACAAACAACCTTAGAGTCCGTGGTTCCAAGTCACCAATCGGGATAAGGAGGGAGAAATGAGACGCCTTGGTAAATCAGCATAACCTGCGATTGAGCATATGGTTGCAAATCAGAAATTAAAAGACCAAAGCCCCGCAAAGTTCAACAAGACCGAGTGAAAGCAACATCATCGCAAGGTGCAAACTGTAGGGTAGTAAAACAGCTTAATTGCCAATCTTTTATCTTAATTGCCAATCTTTGCAAAAGCAGAATATCCTAACTTGTGCACGTGACGGTGCCAATTCCTGAGCTCGAAGTCAGGCTCAGTCACTCAGTCATCTCGACATACACCACCATCATCCACAGAACATCCCCGACCCTCGAACGAGACTCTGTGTCTCTGCTGCCAGCGTGCTGCCCACAGTGCGATGAAGTTTTCCGCTCTTCTAGTGCACCAAAACTGTTGAGGGAATGAGCCAGCTTGAAAAGCAGGACCATGCAGCGGAGAAATGAAAGGCTGAAACGATTTCTAAGCCAAGAAACTCGCATGGCTCTGGGGAGACGTGCGGAAAAGATATTCAAAGAATTGTGTGGGTGCCAAGGGTGGGTGCACATGAAAAAAAGACAGCTAACATAGATGTTGTATGATTTGTCATTATCTAGACCCCCTAGCTAGAAACCACCGCTAACATAGATTTTCGAAAGATTGGGGTTTGACCACATTCGATGTTCAATCCACCCTGAATACTGTACTCATTTGGGAGCACTAACATGGATATTGGGAAAAAGGTGAAAACATACCAAAATGACAAAAAAGACCCCTAACATAGCTATGTGGTCAAGAAATGAGAAAGCAGGCAATTTTTATCTCACATAGATTTTGGAACCTGTCTACAGTCATGTTAGTAACATTTTCTATGCATTGAGAATGTGCAGAAACCCACAATAGTTTGCGCACCCATGATTGGATCTATTTTAGGAAGTTTTTTCTCCAATATCCAAGCTGCATTTTTCCACTAACATGGCTGTGCCTTTCATTTCTCCGCTGCATGGTCCTGCTTTTCAAGCTGGCTCATTCCCTCACGAGTTTTGGTTAAAAAAATGCCAAAGGAACCGAAGGGCGATGATGAGCGCTTGTCGCTCGGTTCTGAATCCGTCACTCCATGAAGGAGCACGGTTCATGTGTCCGCTATTGTCAGCGTGTGGATATTCAGCGTGCCACTGCTTGGAGGACGCATGGTAACTCAAAAAAATCCGGGTACGGGGGGCAACTCTGTGCATCCCTCGGCTTCCAATCGAAGGAATGCCGGTCGAGAGTTGAAGCCCTTTGGCTTGGAAACAGGGTCGTCAGACTTCAGAACTTGCATCATGCACTCAGACAAGTCCTGGCCCTCCTGCTCCACGAGCTTTTTGCTAGGATCTTCCCAATCCTCGTGAACACCTGAGCCAGGGTACAATATCCATGTTAGGGCTATGTTATATTTGTCCCAGGACAGTGGCCGAAAGTAGTTTCCGCCAGGTGCTTGAACCCAGGGAACTCATAAAGTCAGAATGGTGTGGAAAAAAACAGGGTCCATAAGCGAAGTATTGGGGTCACTACTAGGACTTTAGGAGCACCACAGCGTCTATGTTAGCAAAACAACATTCTCCCGATCTGCCTTTTTCTATGCAAACAAACACACACATATATATATATACACACATATACAAATATAATAACCTGCAAACGGCGTCATATGTACTCTATATGTTCACGTCCATCCATTCCATCATCCTCATCAACCAAGTCTTGTGGTCACTGCTACAATGTCGTGCCCCCTAGTTATAGATGTCTACAAACCCCATTAACTATACTTATAAGTATCATAGACCATAGCTATGGGAGTCAGAAACCAACTTAGCTATCTTGGGGTCCCCACATTGCACGAACATCTATGTTAGCAAAAATTATGCCCGGATCTAAAAGTAAAAACATATCAGACAAGGTGTCATTTCAGATCAACCACATCAACGAACTGCTGTCGTCACTACAAGGATTCTAGGACCACCGGAACATCTGAGTAAGCACAAAATGACATTCCCCATCATTCTCCCATGTATACATAAGATATATCTATCTATCTATCTATCTATCTGTCTATCTACCTACCTATATATCTACCTATCTATCTGTCTATCTACCTATCTATCTATCTATTTATCTATCTATCTATCTACCTATCTATCTATCTGTCTATCTATCTATCTATCTATCCATCTATATATATATATATATATATCTCTCTCTATCCATCTATCTATCTATCTATCCATCCATCCATCGAATCCATATACCGTTAAAATGAAAGTTAGAATGCCTCCGCGAATTCCAAATATTCCTCCCCCTCAGTTAGAATGCGGCACGCGCACGGCAAAAAATCATTCAGTTAGAATGCCTCCCCACCCGGGTTTTAAGTTGTTTGTTGTTTTCGGAAAACCCTTTGCACAAATCCCTCACTTAGAATGCCTACACACTGTGAATATCATCAGATGTCAAAACACGCCTTGTTTTTACCCCCTAGAAAAAGGGCACTCCCCATTCTCCTGCAGAAAATGTGGCTATAGTTGGGAAAAACAACAGATAGAATGCCTGCGGAAATTACAGCACTTAAAGATCAATGAATATAGACATAGAAGAAAAGGAAAGGGAAAGGGCACTCCAGGTTCCACTGCGGGTCACAAACGCGTGACTACAGTGGGGAAAACAGCAGATATAGAATGCCTCCCCGGAAACTACCGCAGATATAGATCAATGAACAAATACATAGAAGAAAAGGAAGGGAAAGGAACATTATACAAACAAAAGGACAAGGAAAGGGAAGCGGATAAGATCGGATAAGAGACAAGGGCACTCCAGGTCCCTGCAGGTCAGAAACATGTGGCTACTGACAGTGGGGAAACAACAGATAGAATGCCTCCCTGGAAACTGCAGCAGATATAGGTCAATGAACAAGACATAGATCAAAAGGATGGGTAAGGAACAATATAGAAGAAAAGGAGGAGAAAAGGGAAGAGGATAAGGTCGGAAAAGAGACAAGGGCACTCCAGGTTCCCTGCAGGTCAGAAACATGTGGCTACAGTGGTGAAAACAACAGATAGAATGCCTCCCTCGAAACTACAGCAGATATAGATCAATGAAAAAACATAAAGAAAAGGAAGGGTAAGGAACAATATAGAAGAAAAGGGAGAGAAAAGGGAAGAGGAGAAGAAAAAGGGCATTCCTCATTCTCCTGCAGAAAATGTCGCTATAAAGGGGAAAAAAATAGATAGAATGCCTACGGAAACTATAGCACGTATAGATCAATGAATAAAGACATAGAAGAAAAGGGAGGGACAGGAACATGATAGAAACAAAGGAAAAGGGAAGGGCACTCCAGGGTCCACTGCAGGTCACAAACACGTGACTACAGTGGGGAAAACAGCAGATATAGAATGCCTCCCCGGAAACTACCGCAGATATAGATCAATGAACAAATACATAGAAGAAAAGGAAGGGAAAGGAACATTATACAAACAAAAGGACAAGGAAAGGGAAGCGGATAAGATCGGATAAGAGACAAGGGCACTCCAGGTTCCCTGCAGGTCAGAAACATGTGGCTACAGCGGGGAAACAACAGATAGAATGCCTCCCCGGAAACTACAGCAGATATAGGTCAATGAACAAGACATAAAAGAAAAGGAAGGGTAAGGAACAATATAGAAGAAAAGGAGGAGAAAAGGGGAGAGGAGAAGAAAAAGGGCATTCCTCATTCTCCTGCAGAAAATGTGGCTATAGTGGGGAAAAACAACAGATAGAATGCCTACGGAAACTACAGCACGTATAGATCAATTGATTAAGACATAGAAGAAAAGGGAGGGACAGGAACATGATAGAAACAAAGGAAAAGGAAAGGGCACTCCAGGTTCCCCTGCGGGTCACAAAGACGTGACTACAGTGGGGAAAACAGCAGATAGAATGCCTCCCCGGAAACTACCGCAGATATAGATCAATGAACAAATACATAGAAGAAAAGGAAGGGAAAGGAACATTATACAAACAAGGGAAGGGAAGCGGATAAGATCGGATAAGAGACAAGAGTTCCCTGCAGGTCAGAAACATGTGGCTACAGTGGGGAAAACAACAGATAGAATGCACCCCCGGAAACTACAGCAGATATAGATCAATGTAAAAGACATAGAACAAAAGGAAGGGTAAAGCGGGTAAGGAACAGTAAAGAATTCATGGAAGAGAAAAGGGAAGAGGAGAAGAAGAAGGGCACTCCTCATTCTCCCGCAAACAAACCAATCTGGAACCCAACTTGGAACCTGAATAGGCACCCCTCGGACCTGGTAGGTGAAAATTTATTTCAACAGTGTGGTAAGTTTGCAGAGCCGCCCGAAACAAACCAACTTGGAACCCAACTTGGAACCTGAATGGGCACCCCTTGGACCTGGTAGGTGAAAATTTATTTCAACAGTGTGGTAAGTTTGCAGAGCCGCCCGAAACAAACCAACCTGGAACCCAACTTGGAACCTGAATGGGCACCCCTTGGACCTGGTAGGTGAAAATTTATTTCAACAGCGTGGTAAGTTTGCAGGGCCGCCCGAAACAAACCAACCTGGAACCCAACTTGGAACCTGAATGGGCACCCCTTGGACCTGGCAGGTGAAAATTTATTTCAACAGTGTGGTAAGTTTGCAGAGCCGCCCGAAACAAACCAACCTGGAACCCAACTTGGAACCTGAATGGGCACCCCTTGGACCTGGCAGGTGAAAATTTATTTCAACAGTGTGGTAAGTTTGCAGAGCCGCTCGAAACAAACCAACCTGGAACCCAACTTGGAACCTGAATGGGCACCCCTTGGACCTGGTAGGTGAAAAATTATTTCAACAGTGTGGTAAGTTTGCAGAGCCGCCCGAAACAAACCAACCTGGAACCCAACTTGGAACCTGAATGGGCACCCCTTGGACCTGGTAGGTGAAAATTTATTTCAACAGTGTGGTAAGTTTGCAGAGCCGCCCGAAACAAACCAACCTGGAACCCAACTTGGAACCTGAATGGGCACCCTTGGACCTGGCAGGTGAAAATTTATTTCAGTGTGGTAAGTTTGCAGAGCCGCCCGAAAAAAACCAACCTGGAACCCAACTTGGAACCTGAATGGGCACCCCTTGGACCTGGTAGGTGAAAATTTATTTCAACAGTGTGGTAAGTTTGCAGAGCCGCCCGAAACAAACCAACCTGGAACCCAACTTGGAACCTGAATGGGCACCCCTTGGACCTGGTAGGTGAAAATTTATTTCAACAGTGTGGTAAGTTTGCAGAGCCGCCCGAAACAAACCAACTTGGAACCCAACTTGGAACCTGAATGGGCACCCCTTGGACCTGGTAGGTGAAATTTTATTTCAACAGTGTGGTAAGTTTGCAGAGCCGCCCGAAACAAACCAACCTGGAACCCAACTTGGAACCAGAATGGGGACCCCTTGGACCTGGCAGGTGAAAATTTATTTCAACAGTGTGGTAAGTTTGCAGAGCCGCCCGAAACAAACCAACCTGGAACCCAGCTTGGAACCTGAATGCGCACCCCTTGGACCTGGTAGGTGATTTTTTAAGAAAAACAATTTTTATCGATAAATTCTGCCCACAATCAGTTTTAAAACATTCAGTGGATCATTTTCAAGGTATTGCAATGAAAATTTGATTTTTTTCAAAATATTCTTTGGATAGAAATAAGTTTTTAAAAAATATCAAAGTATGATACCTTCAGCGCGGCACGAAGTGAAAATTGGTTCGGCCGGAGGTCACTAACATGGAATTTTCAGGGAGAACATCTTAAAGACAATTTGGGTTCCAGGTTAACCTGCAAATCACCCTTCAAGTTTGCAAATCGCTTTGGGACAACTTGTTCAACTTCCAGGTTGGCCGTTTCAGGGTGCAGTTTGGGTTCAGTTTGGGCCTGCATTGGGTTCCATGTCAGTTTTGAGTGAATTTATGTTTAAATGGATAACATCGGTTCACACATTACCTACAATAAATATGTATTGCTAATTTTGTGGCAGCCAGTTGTCATAATTATGATCATAATTAGCCCAGTTGTGTTCCAAAATTCTGGAGATGTAGTCTTTTGTTTTGGGTCAGCAGCATTCCCCACATACTTACACTCCCCAAATCCAACATGGAACTGCATGCTATTCCTGAGGTCTGCTAACATGAACCTATGGCACGGTCTCAAGTGGATTTTGTTCCCCAGGAAATCATGCAACTAACTTTTTTGATGGACCATTCGCTATGAGGTTGTCGGCAGCTCTGCTCCAAACTACCTTTGCCCAAACGCAGCTCTCGGTCGATGCAGATTTGGTCTTGATGCAAGAGTGGGCAGCGAAGTTTCATGTCCATGCCAGCCAACAGGCGGATCATGGTTGTTCACTTCTATCAAGTTCAATGTGTGTTTTTTGTTTGTGGTCATGGTGGGCTTGATTTGCTCTACCTCAGCAGCAGATACGAGAAAGGGAAAAGGGCAGTGGCGGAACTGATGGAGGAACGTCACTCTGGTGTCTCCTACAGACAACTCAATTTGGCCCATGGAGAGATTGTTTCAAAACAAGCAGCATTGGGACGCTCAACGTTTCCTGGTTGAGATGTTTAAGCTTCAATTCTTTAAATCGGTTGACAATCATGGTCATCGACTGCACCCTGTGGCCTCAGCGTGTCTTGGCTGCATCGGTTTGAAAACTTGTGTTTCTAGTACTTCTCGTCTGTGGTTGTGAGGTGCGCTTTCGGTGGACGAAAGTCTCAGCCTGTGCCAAGCTGTTTGCGGGGGCAACTCCAACAGCATGGGGTTCATCTTGATGCCTCCAGCTCATTCATCAACGCCCCACACAGCGATTCTCAAGAATCGGCGTCTCCTTGAGGACAAGGCATTGGCGATACTTGAAAGCATTGGGGCCATACTAAGCTTGCTTGATACCCATTGATATGGCTTGCTTGTGGTATGATACTTGTGTTGCAGCATGCTGTCTAGTTGGGGCATGTGATCCAAGGGCTTTTGACGTGCACGAAGTTGCTCTGATGTTCCTTTCCAGCGCCCACCAGGGTGACAAACGCAAGACTTCCCAGCAATTTGTCTCGACATCACTGTTTCGCCAAACAAATGAACTGCAAGACATTATGTGTTTGCGTGTTGCGGTGACATGCGGCTCACACAAGAGCATCGAGTTCAACAAGTGCAAAGCAATGCTAGGGAGGATCAAGTCAGTGAAAAGGAGCCGGGATCATGAGTTGACAAATCCTGAAGAAGGAGGCGGGTGCCTTGTTGTTGGATTCAACAAGTTTTTTCACAAGCTTAACAAAGTCTTTCCACAAAGTTTGTGAGTTCTTTGCATTTGCTGATCCGTATCAGGTGCAGCAGCGAGGCGTGGCGGCCACCCAGGACATCATTTCCAAGCTGTTGGAGGGTGTGCCTTTGAATGATGGGCACCCAATCCTGATTGTTGACTGCATGCCCAACCGGTTTCTCATCAAAAAACTCTGAAATTTATCTTCGGGAATTTATATTTGGTATACTCTTGGGACATTCTGAATATGAAATGTCTCTTT